>JANJGK010000012.1:24776751-24834251 GCA_039081455.1 Macrobrachium rosenbergii | reverse complement strand
AGGTGGATTCTGTGGGGTATGACTGCCATGCGTATCGGATTCGTCATCGTCGTTTAAAACCCTGCAGTTATTATTTTCCTCCCACAATCGGAGAAGACTTTTGAGACTATCTAGTCGCTTATGGGAGACTTGCGTTCCAATGCTTGTGAATGCAGCTGCAATCCTCTGAATGGTTTCTTCTGTTGTCGGAATTTTTGTGCTTGGGTCATTGGGTGCTGATGTCTCGGCGTTTGTGATATAAATGACTGATTTTCTGGAACAGCTGCTTCAGGTATAAGTGTGTTTTCTTTGTGTCCCCTAGAATTTTGTGTTAATTGTATTTGCATTTACATCACCTCTTCGTAAACTACAATAATATGCTTGCAGGGAAAAAGGTGCTGACAGTAGAAACTGCATGAACATCTAAGCTCACGATCTTTAATTTCCACTTCATATCAACTAGAATTTGTTGAAACTGAGTGGCTGCTTGGGGAATTAGACTGGATGGATGGAATAATCGAATTTTCATGTGCTTTGTGGTTTTCAGACATAAGTTTCACAGCATGTTCCGTGTATTTACGATGCAATTTACTAAGAGGTGGATCATTTGTTCCAAATTCAACTGAATTGCATTTTGTAAAAACAACTGATGTGCTCTTTCATCATTTAAAACACAGTTATGTAGCATAATGTTTTTAATGCATTCAGACATTGAAGTGGCTGAAGATAGCAAATGCTGGAGCTTTCCATTTTCCGATTCATTTCGGTTATTGGTATCGTTGCCAAATGTTAATTTGGAAGTTCGTAAATAAGTTGCCCACATCTCTTTACACACAAGCCAGTTTCGAGAGACACACTGAAACAACCCGGAACCTCGTTGTTCTAGTCTGTAAACATGAATGAAAACGTTCTTCAGAGTTGGCATATGCAAGTTGTTTGACTGTAGCAAAAATTTCAACTTTTTCTCAACTGGACGTACAAGATCCAACACTTTTTTCTTAAATTGTGGCTGACGGAAGCGCAGTTCGAATAGCTTGAATTTCGTTGTCATCTTTATCTAACATAAAAGTCTCAGTTTTGCTTACGTCTCCAATCATTTTGCAAAACGATGTCGTAAGCGAATTTATCATGTCTGCCGTTTCACTTCTTAATTAAAAAAGCATAAAAGACTGCTTGACCACGACCAAGGTTGTCCTGGATCACAATAATGTACAAAGATAAATGTATATGTTAACTGTACGTAGCATTCATGAAAATTAATTCTGGATAATGATGATACATTTGCACCATCTCATTCGTTGCGAAAACGATCATCGTGATTACTCCATTTTCGTCAATTACAATATCCACTTGACCTTTTCCTTCTATATCCTGTAAAACTTCTGTAAGTTATTCAACTTCAGTAAGATCTTCTCCAGCTCTGACCTTCTTTTTAAGGTTTCTTATATCTTGTAATGTGACTTGCTTTTTAAACCTCGTTTGTACATAAATTTTTAGGTGCTTATTGATGCCAGGATTTAGTCTCACAACATCTTTTACTTCTTCAAACTCTGACGTGGTCAAGCGGCGGTTTTGGCTATAGAAAGCCTTCAAATTAACCAAGACTTCATGGTTATGCTTAACGTACACCTTTGTTATCACTAACTTATTCTTCCAGGCGCTTAATGGAAGTGAGGAATTACATCCACACCAAAGGTAACGTCGTTTCTTCTTTAAACCTAAGCCTCTTTGATTAGGGCTTCCATAACGTACACACAAACCTCACTGTTGCATACTTAAGTTCTTCTGGTATCGGATGCTGCCGACGTTTGTTTTCAAATTCAACGGAACTTGAGGATTTAACTCTGAAAGCGCTGCCTGTTTGTATTTAATAATTTTTGAGTAACACATGAAATTCTTCAAACGATGAAAATGTATCCTGGGATATTACAGCAGTAAATGCTGAAGACAGGTTCGTGACATAGAGCTTTTTCCCCTCCATCTTGATGAACCGTTGGGAAAGTCTACATCGTTAAGAATCATTAGCGAACACGGTGGTAATACCATCGCTCGTATAACCACCGCACGGTGTTAATACTCTTATAGTTACTGTCACCGAACGATGGTAATTCTCACTCTGATATACATACACACACACAGGGAATATGTGAAATCAGGGATTTCACGAAATTCCTAGTGAATTTGTGAGATGACCAATTCCCTTAGGAACATTTGATCCCCGAGGGCTAGTACTAAACACGGCGAAACAGTAATTCATCTACACTGTTTTGACGTGTTTGATACTAGCCCATATTTAGTACTAGCCCCTGGGGGATCAAATCCACTTAGCGACGTTTGATCCCCAAGGGGCTAGTACTAAACACGGCGAAACTGTGTAGATGAATTATTGTTCCTAAGCGAATTACCACTTCACATATCCCCTACGGATTTCGTGAAATCCCCGGATTTCACAAATTCCCTGTAACACACACACACACACACACACACACACACACACACACACACATATATATATATATATATATATATATATATATATATATATATATATATATATATATATATATAATCAGTAAGCTACAAACGTCCTTTAATATCCAATTCGCTCTACCTCGGAAATAATATATTTTCATATATGTTACCAAAGGGGAATTTTTTAGTTGATAATAAGTTCGTCGTCCCGTGGTAGAGCGAATTGGATATTAAAGGACGTTTGTAGCTTACTGATTGTATATGAATCACGGTGATGTGATAAAAAGTCACATATATATATATATATATATATATATATATATATATATATATATATATATATATATATATATATATATATATATATATATATATGTGTGTGTGTGTGTGTGTGTGTGTGTGTGTGTGTGTGTGTGTGTGTGTATGTGTGTGTTAAATGGCCCTATCCCCAGGTCAAATAGGGTCATCTTTTATTGCTGTATCTGTTTTAAGAACAGAATCAATCATCTTGCTTTCGTAAGATGTCTCTGATAGCAGTGGCTCCCCTGGGTCAGCAGATTCCTTCTCCTTTGTCGACTTCTCTCACTAAATCTATTCTCAAACAAAGGCCTACTGGAATTAAACACTGAAGTACAAAACTAGACTTTATTTGCAGATTTAACGAAAGTGATTCAGCAAAAGCTACGATCATGAAATGGAGTGAATTCCACCCCCTACAAATGGAAACCATCACTAGAGGGAAATCTGATACACAAACATTCAGGGTAACAATTGTAAACTAGCTGATACTAGTGACTAACACCCTGGTCACCAAATAAAGTAATAAGGTTATAATTATTCTATACCACAATAAATGTCATAGTATGTAAAAAATAACACCACTTCCAAAAATATTCGTCCTCACAAGACGAACCCAGAATTCCTGTTGAAAGAAACATGAATATATTAAAACCTGAAATGGTGTTAATTAACACACATATTCAAAACAGAAAAATGCACAATGAAGAATGGAACTAGAAAATGCATAGAGGAATTTCACTGCAGCACTACTAGGTCTTTCCAAAAACAATGTCTCTAAAGAGATAAGTGTTCATGAGTCATGGTACTCACTTTCTATGGCGACAAATAACAGATTTTCCAGTGGCAATTTTCCAACACTTCATCACCAACCAAAACAGACCCCTTCTCTTAAAGAAGTCCCCCTGCAAGAGTCTGTTCCTCTGATAATATACCATGGGAGATCGCACATACACACACACACATGCACACCCGGAACCTGGACACTTCTGGCGGCATTGGTCCAGCATTCGAAAGATCACACTGTCTCCATGCGCTTGGATCGCGACAGACTCAAATGCATACGCCAGATCCCACTGCCCAACCTCGACGTTGACACAACCGCATCTGCAGCGGATGTGCCTCTGCTAAGCTGGCACATAGTTCGTTAAATACGTAATAGGAGCTCAGACCACCTACTTTCTGGACTCCCTCGCCCAGATAGAACAAGTCCAATCGAAAGTTCAGTAAGTGCCAGCTCCAAAGTCATAGCAAAACTTATGCACTAGCTACAAAAATTATATGTCTCGTATGCAAGATTTTTATTCCAATAATGGTTCATTGTAGAATGCAACACTTCACATATTGCATTCTTGATGGTGTAAATATTCTGGATGGCTTGCAACTACACAAACCAATGCTTTTCTTCACATCCTGAATTCCTGGATGTGAACACTGAATGGCCTGCAACTGCACAAGCCAATGTTGAATGCGGCGCCCACGAGTCCTTTGCGCCAAAGAGATGTCTCCCAGCAACGACAGCGATTTGTAGACGTCCTACCCGACATCTTTCCAAAAAACCCTGGATCCTCTCGTGAAGGCGCAGGCATAGAAACCTGCAGGTGTACCGTAGATGGCCCCCATATCCAACTGCAAAATCCAAATTTGGAAGCCATACTAAAATCTTCCTAATCCTATCCTAAACCTTAACTGATTTGCCCAAACCTGTAACAGATCAGACAAATTCCATCTGATATACAAATTACACCCCCCCCCCAAAAAAAAAAATCCTAAGTAACAAAAGTCTATTCTGAAACTCTATACTCGAAGATATTACGTCAGACGACAACTACAAATCATAAAATTTTTACATAATAACACATGGGCCTAACCTCACTACAAAATTAGCCCATGCCACGACTCCCAAAGTCATGTGAATGCGATACTTCAGTATAAAAAACAAAAGAAAGAATCTCTAAGATACCCGATCTCGAAACAAAGGAAAAAAATTCATATATCTATAAAACCCTATGGTATTCTGAATTTAATTTCAACTAAGTATTGCAACACATAAGAGCAAAAAAAAAAAAAAAAAAACAGAACTCAGACACTTAAAGATTTGTATAACTCTACGGACTAAGGAACCTGCAAAAATGAGGAGAGGAAATAATGATCAGAGATTCCTTATGTCAGCCTATGGTTGCGTAAGACGCAGAGATTCAGTCCGCGGTTTGAAGGATTTTGTTGAAATTCGGAATAGCCAAAGATCAATGGTTGGCAACAGTGTTAGACATAGATAGATAAATAGATAGTCAGGGTTACGCTTCCGAAGAGACATATCTTAGTAATACTGGTATTGGCATCACAGAATAGGACTTTGATGGGTCAGCGATTCAGGGTAGTGAGATGTTGTGAAACACACTCGAGTCAGTTTTTCTCGAGCGTGACTCTCTGTGTGTGTTTAATGATGTCATGGGGTGCAGGGTTTTAATGTGAATAGTGATTTCTGGGCGTTAATTCATACTGGGGAGTGTTTAGGCATATATAATGTGTATAGTGTAGATTAATTGCTGTATCTTGACCGCTTGTGTGTGTTAAAACACACGAAACGCTCAAGTGTTTTTTTTTCTCTCTCTCTTTCTTAAGTGACAGAATTCCCGTGCCGTTAAGCAGAAGTGTACGTAAGTGTTATTTCTTTTTTGTTGTTAATTTTGATGTCAGATAGGATTGCTTTTCATTGCACTGCAACTAATACTCGGGCGGTGGCTGTAATGACGTCATCGCCTGAGTGATGTGTCAGTGACATCATTAGTTGGGCGTATTTGAAGTTTGGGTGTGCCTTATATCTTTTTTTTTCTATATATACATACAGCAGTCAGCAGTTTGCATCGGCGTTTAGGGTTTGATAAAGGGAGTATTCTATTACTGTATTATCTCTGGGGACTTTGATAATTGGGTAGTAATTTATTTGACATTTGTTGAATTGCTGTGTGTAAACATTTCTTATGCAAGTGTGTAGGCTATACATTTCTTAGTTTTTAAATTGTTTTTCTTATTACACACGCATGTGTGTTATTTTGGGTGCATGTGTGTATGTAAAGAGAGGAGCGGTTGCTATAAGCTTACTCGACAATCTTTTGCCTTGGAGACAGGAGAGGTGGGCTAGTCTCTCTTCGGGGTTTTGGGTGCTCAGCATTTTTTCTGTAGGCTTCAGCAGGGCCTTGAATGGGTGATAGGGGGAGTGAGGTGTTGCACTGAGGGGGTGAGGGATGAATTCTTTCCTCTCTCTCTCTCTCTCTCTCTCTCTCTCTCTCTCTCTCTCACGTCCGTTTGCTCGAGTCCCATTTTCTTTATGTGATGGTAGATTCCCATTCTCTTTACTTGAGGGGAGAGTGAATGTTTTTTTTTTTTTTTTTGTTTGCCCTTGAAGACGTGAAGTCATCTTGACCGACTCTGCAGTCAGCTGTGCGCTGAGCCCGCCCATTTTTTTCCCCAATGGGACTTTCGATTTAATTGTGGGGTTAATTAATTTTGAATTTAATTTTGGGGTTTATTTGATTTTGAATTTAATTTTGGCTTTAGCTAATGTGGGATTTAACTACGGGTTTAATTAACTTTGGATTCAATGGTGGGTTGGGTTAGCATTTTCTTTTGAGTTTTGGGGATTAATTGTTAGAGTAAAGGGAATTAACATTCTGGGTTTCTTATTGTATGAGAATTCTTTCAGGGGAAATTGTTTTTTTTGTGTGTTTTTTATGTAAGGGGTGTCCTTTCGTGGGACTTGGGAATTTGTTTTTGCGTTTGTGATCAGCTAAGAATAAGTCAACGGATTTATTCATGAAGAAGTCCCCCTGCAAGAGTCTGTTCCTTTGATAATATACCATGGGAGATCGCACATACACACACGCACATACTTCACCAGAACCTGGACACTTCCGGCGGCATTGTTTCAGTGTTCGAAAGATCACACTGTCTCCATGCGCTTGGATCGTGACAGACCCAAATGCATACGTCAGATCCTACTGTCCAACCGTGGAACCTCGACATCGACACAACCGCATCTGCAGCGGATGTACCTCTGCTAAGCTGGCACATAGTTCGTCAATGCATAGGGGAGAGAATATACCCAAATAGCATATATATATATATATATATATATATATATATATATATATATATATATATATATATATATATATATATATATATATATATATGCTATTTGGCATATTCTCTCTCCTATGCAATATCTATTGAAGTCAATGGCATTGTTCACAGATACTATATTCTTATCAAGACTTTGAGTCAGTCTTTTTCTCCTCTGGTTAGTTTCTCAGGAATAAGGAGAAATTATTTGAGATTCTTTCTATTTACTTTTTCTTTTTCTAGTCGATAGACCGTTCCTCCACGCCTCGGCAGCGTCATCAGGACTGGATCATAAATCGACATGTAAGGTTTTTATTACTGCATGCGGATTTTTGAATTTCAAACATGACGTCATTGGGATGCTGAATTTCTATTGGTCTGCAGGTCTCATTCTCTCGCTGGCTGTCTGAGCGGCAGCATGGGCATTCCTGGTGTTGATAATTGAACTATGAAACTGCCTACGATTATCAGAGTCTACGAGCCAGGGTATTGTTATGGCACCATCAAGGTCCATAAGGCCGGAAACCCATTGCGCCCTACAAATGCCCAAGTTAATTCTCCACCTTATGAAATAGCCAAGACTCTAAAGAACATCATCACTCCTTACATCCCTAGGGGTATTCAGTGGTTTCCCCGGTAGAGCTCATCGATATTTCGAATACTGCGGCTCCAGGCTCTACCAGTGCATCGCTGGACATGCAAAGTCTATTCACGAACATACCGGTGGACGAAACCATCAATATTATTTTAAGGAGAGTCTATCACTTGGATGCCATGCCCCTTGACATACCAGAAGATGCCCTTCAACGTCACCTCCAAGTCTGGACCAAGGAGGCCCCTCCCTCTCACATAGGGATGACCTCTTTCGACAGGCAGATGGCGTCGCCATAGGATCCCCCCCCCCTCCTTGGCATCTTATTTGCCAATATGTACATGGCAGATGTCGAAGATAGAACCTTCAATTCCCATCTGAGGCCGAAGATATATGCCCAATATATAGATGGTATATTCATTGCCATTAACACTAACGAAGAAGCCACCCGCCTATAATATGCTTTGAAGAGGAACTCTAGCCTAAACTTCATTATTGAATATGGTGTCGAAGGCCGACACTTTCCCTTCTTGAATGTGAATGTGGAGAAGAAAGAAGCCAGGTGCAATACTACCATGAACAAAAATCAACTAATGTGGGTCGGTGCCTTAACATTCGTGGGGAGTGCCCTGACACTTACAAATGCTCTGTGGTTGCCGCGTACATGAAACATGCAATCACACACTGTTTCACTTGGAAAACTACTCACGCAGAGCTCGAACACACTAGGCAGCTCCAAACTAATAACGGATACAACAGCAATCTAAAGAAGGCTACATACAAAAACAGTTGGACATATATGCCAGCACAACAGAGACGACGCCTACCTCACCGAGAAACATCATGACACGTGACACAGCCAGTTCAAGGTAAGGCCATGAAGAGAATAATTAATAGCGGTACGACACTTACGAATTCTGATGAGAAGATTTCCTAATGTGCCTACTGCCGCCTGAACCTACTAGACACCACCCTTGTAATGCAAAATAGCACGGCCCCCTGTAGAGAGATTTGGGAGTAGGCCAACGTAGTATACAGATTTAAATGTACCGAAGAGCAATGTCAAGCCTCAGCAATTGCTATATAGGTCGCACCACTATCACCCTAAGTAGGTGATTGCAGGCTCATCACAACCAGGGGACAATATTTCAACACTACGTAGACGACCACGTCAGTAAACCGACACTAGAAGAATCATTAGAAAGCCCAGAGATGGTGCATAGAGAAGACCAGTTCCACAGATTGCAAATTGCAGAAGCCGTATAAATCAACAATAGCCCACATTAAATTTACAGAGGACATGGAATTCATCTTCCTTTCTTCGAGGAAACCACAGGACACCCGTGAGATTCCGAAGGGAGACACGAGTGACAGAACACCCCAGGACGCGGCTACCGACAACGAAGCAAATCAGTACTTTGTTGGTCAGAGACAGGAATCATGCCCTTGCCCAGGCCCTTTGCTGCAAGCCATGGCACAGGAGCACCAGGAATGCCCATGCTGCCCCCAAGACTGCCAGCGAGAGAATGTGATCCGCCTACCAATAGAAATTCAGCACCCAATGACGTCAAGTTCGAAATTCAAAAGTCCGCATGCAGTAATCAAAACTTTGCATGTCGATTTATAATCCAGTCCTGATGACGCCGCTGAGAGAGGTGGAAAAACGATTCGTCGACAAGAAAAAGAAAAAGTTAAAGTAAAGAATCTCGACTAATTTATCCTTTTTCCTGAGAAGCTTGCTAGATAAGAAAAAGAAGTATAGACTGATTCAAAGTCTTCATAAGAAGATAGTATCTCCGAACAGTGTCATTGACTTTAATAGAAATTACACACACACACACACACACACACACACACACACACACATATATATATATATATATATATATATATATATATATATATATATATATATATATATATATATTAATATATGTGTCTGTGTGTACGTACGTATACATAAAGGGGAGGTGGAACACCTTTGGATATGTGGTAGACTGACTCTTGGGATGTTCTCAATTTGTCACTGCATTACGTCACACATCTTTCGTTCAAGAAACGTCCTCTCTTCCTGAAGTCGAAGGTATTCGAGGTATGCATTTAAATTTCAGTGATGTTCCTAACTCGAGATAAACTTGAAATTCAAGAACAAAGTTCCCATCGCCAAAAATAGACAGAGAGATAGGAAGCTAGAAGGACATATGAATAATTTTTACATCAGCCATCTCTTTTAAGGAATGCATCAGGACTGCAATACCGCCTTCGCCTCTTACAAGTGAAGCCAAGGACCCATCCACTAGTCGCCTTGAAAGTCGTTTCATACAATTGACAGCTGAAGGTAAAGGTAAAAAGAAATTTTTTACCGAATTTAAATATATCAGTTTGAGTTAGTTAGGAATAATTATTATTTTCGCGCCTTCTTTATGAGAAAAAAAAAAAAAACAGTTTTAGATATTGTTTTGAGACACTATGAAAAAATTATCTGATGATTAATGAAACGATTTACATAGCAAAATATTTACAGTTTTCCGTTCACTAACAAAATTAATAAGCCCAAGTAATATATAAAATATTCTTAGCGGAACGACCAACCAAGTAATTTAGGCGATTGTGGTAGAAAGCCGAAAATCCCAGGGTAACGTATTTGAGAGGCGCCCTTACCGCTCCATTGCATCATCCAAGGTTTATCTCTGCAAGATCAATGCAGATGGAGTTGGGGCACAACGGGTATAGCCATCACACTGATAAGCTTCCGAGAAGTTCGAAACTCCCCTGAATATTTGTATCATGTAATCTAAAATCATTTACGGCTGAAATATAAAGACCAGTCAATAAGCAAGATGAATTATGAATTTCTGTGAGTTAGATTAAGCCTCCTCGAGTGCTTATGCTTTCACATTGAGTGATATCTTAATATATATATATATATATATATATATATATATATATATATATATATATATATATATATATATATATATATATATATATATATATACGCATACATATGTATATATATACAGTATACGCACACACACACACACACACACACACACACACACACACACATATATATATATATATATATATATATATATATATATATATATATATATATATATATATATATATATATATATATATATATATATATATATATATATTATAGATCTGTGTGTATGTATGTGTGTGTGCATGTACGTGTGTGTGTGTGTGTATAAGATCGTATGTGCATGTATGATAAAGGGATAGAGCAATGAATGATTATACATTTGATTATGTTCATATTGTTACCAGTCACCCAGAGTAAAAATGTATTGCCTTTGTAGGTTTCCGTTTGAAAGTTATCGACTACAATCGCCTGAATAAGAAATATAATTAACCTTTCGCTTGACATTTAAAAGATATGTTAAAAAGATTTATTTCTTTACTAACCTTTCTACTCGCTGTCACCTGAAAAGCTGTCTGCAACTCTCGGCCATCAATGGCGTCATCGATGGAAACGATGACGTCATGAAATCGAATTCATTGCGTCACCGTATTGGAGTTGACGTCACTGATCCCGAGCGGAAGCATGTCGGAAATGTTAACACTTCAGAAATCCTGCAGAGTCATGAAGAATGCAACGCCCGAAAGGTCTTGCTTGACATGGCCGGCCATCCATTATTTACAGGGAGCTGGTGCGACTGATTTAGTATCTGATGGCAAGGACGCTGCGAGAACCAGGAATGGTGTGGCAGTGTCTGAAAACTATAGATCAATAAGACAAACAGTTTTCTCTCGCACAGTCTGGCCTTTCGTACCGGACTTCCCTTGGCCTTCCCTTTGTTTCCTGAGTTCATTCATTTGCATTGCCATCATTCTCGCAACATCTTCTCAGTTATCTTTTGATTTGTTATTGATCACGATACTTATCTTCACAACTATGTACCTTTTTTATCATGAAACAAGCTTTGTTTTCAGAACTCATACAAATCCATGATGGTTTAATCTTATACATATTATCATGAAAACTATGTTTGATGGTGAACAGAATATACCAACCAACTTTTTACAAATCCCGTCTATTTACTCACAGAGAAATTAATTATGTTTTGCGTATGCATCTATTTCACGTGTCTAAGGGGGTTACTGACAATTTAGAGCAGCGGTTTACAGTTATGGTAATGAAAGTATGGGCAATAGGTTTCATCTGATAAGCCGCATCCAATACAAAAGTGAAATTCATAGTCTAGCAGTGATTTTCATTCACTTCTGGAGTAATAAAAAAGAAAACTCATACTGTTTAATCATTTCTAGCGCCATACTTATCAACAAAACATTTTTTCGTGTTTTCCATGAATTCCATTAAAAGATTCAAAATATACAACTAAGTACACTGACTGCCTTAGCCAAATAAATCTCGATAAAGATTTCAAATCTGGTCACCGAACCCGAACTAAAAACAAGCGCTTTTGTTTTGCAGTAATGCTTAAATTGTAATGACTTACTTCGCAGATCTTAAGAAGAAAATGAATACGCTGACCTTTGACTTTGATGATATGGAAAAAGATTTTACATGATCAACAGAGCGAGCGGCCATGTGCTAAACTGATGATTTGTATATGACTTATTAGCCATTTTCGTGTGTGGTCAGATGTTTACGCTTTTTATACCATGCGCATAAGCTCTAATGAGCTTGGTTACCAGCGAAAAAGGAATCTCCACGTACAGTATGTGTTACTGTATATCATCTGCCATTACATTACCAAAGAATTAATCTTTTAATTTCTTAACTTAGATTAAAAGATAGGATAAAATAATCCATGCGCGTGATGTAATTAGTTCATTAGATTACATGATCATAATCTTTGCTTCGTGTAACAAGAAGCAGGAAAAATTTTAATGTACATTTCTGACACGGGTCATAGATGAATTACATAGTTTAAATTTCTTGACCTTTTAAGAAGCAAACTGAGGCTACCCTAGATGCATATCGCATAAAGATAATCAAGCCACAGTTCATTACAGAAAATGTTATTAAATAAAGGGGAATCTCCACCATTTCCTTAATGCTTTGTCAACAATCAGCAATCTCTCTCTCTCTCTCTCTCTCTCTCTCTCTCTCTCTCTCTCTCTCTCTCTCTCTCTCTCTCTCTCTCTCTCTCTCTCTCTCTTCGATAAAGAAATACGTTCCTCGGTCAGCGTGTTACTTGCGATGAAAAGGGTATATTTTAAAATGTTGTATTCTGAATTCCTTTACAGCGTAAAATCTACAATCTTCAGGAGAAAAAAAAAAAGAAAAACTCTGACATCTGTTATGCTTTTCCAGATAAAATAAAAAATAATAATCCAGTTCTTTACTGATTAGGCTGTTTGACATTTAAAAACAGGCTAGCAAACTAAGTAATTAATTCTCTAGTTTTACTTTTCATTTGGATGGAAGGTCAAGTTATAACGAAAACAAGAAAGGAGACAGAAGCCTGTTCCTAAAATATCCTATCAAATATTACGTATAATTTTGGATTAATCGGAAAACTTGGTGGTAATTAACATTTGACCTTTATGCTTTTGCGGTAGTGGAAAAATACTCTGTACTGTTAGAAGGAAAGTGCTTGATACTACAAGTGATATTGGCTATCAAGTGGATGAGAGCAAATTATTGCATGCTGTGAATACAAGCAATAATTAAAAAATGTAATAGATGGATTATCGTTAGCATCCTTTTAAACTCTCTTTCTCTCTCACTTGTTGAGGTTTCACATTATAAATTTTAATTTTAAACGCAATACGTTAAATAAATATTATCATTAACTTGAACAGTTTCCTTTAGACATCTAGGATAGTGGGTGGCTTTTTTCTTTAAAAAATTGCTATCATTTTACTTCCCGAAAGGACTTGACAACGTAAGCCACAGGCATGTGACCTCAGAGTTAACTTGAAATGATAGCCCTGTAGTAATGGTCCACACTTACAGCCAAAGTTTGATGAAAGGGCATCCTCTGTAAAGATAGAAATGTTTTGATAGATGCTTTTCAAAGTAAAACACGTTTATTAGACCATTTTCAATGAAATAAAAGTCATTATCCTCTTTTCGTGTCACTCTCTGAAAGAAGGATAAAGTCCTCGTTGCTTTTGAGATGGTTTTCTGTAGTTGCTTTTGAATTTCTTTAAAGCAACATCCATATTCACCGAGTATCATCAGCTGATGATCATCTACTTAATTCATTCGGTTTCGTTTAAAAAAAATATTATATTTTGATATTTTAAAATAATAAGGGGACAGCACAGGACAGAACATTAGAAGCGGTTTCAAAAAGTTTAAAAGATAGTTCTAGGATATTATCTATGGAAGCATAAAAAATATACGAAACAGTACATGAAGATTCCATAAACACGTTGATAAAGCTACCAGATATTTCATTCTTATCTGTATTTGCGAGAAAGACCTCCCATTTTCACTAAAGGGATTAGTTAATTTGCTTACTTTTGCAAAAATTGCATCTTGATCGATTTACGTATAATAAAATAACAGTAACAAAAAGCAAGAAGTCACTATCTGTATTCCAAACAAGGGAAACAAAGTTCTTGGGGTTTTACAGTAATAGCTGCTTCCGTTGTACTACTGCATAAGCTGCCAGTCTCAGCAAATCTGCAAACCACCCCTGTTTTAATTGCATTACATTTTATCCACCGTCTATCGTTGGCCATTTGTCTGAGGTGAACACTTGAGTTGAGTTTAGTTAATCGGGTATATGTTTAAAACTTGAGTGATAGTTAATGGTTTGAATCTTACTTAACCAAATTGCTATCTTAATAAACTGAAATGATTTTGCCGACAGATCTCTAAATTTTCTTTTTAACCTGGCATTTCAATGTACTATTAATCCATTCTTTAATCCCGTTAACGGAGTGCCTCATTCAAAAAAATTATTTTTGGAAACAGTTCAATTCCGGTCTGCCTACTGTATTTCGGATTTATTATCATCAGCAAATACTTCCTAAGATTAAACGTGGGTAATTAAGGATGGTTTCAATGTTTTACGACTTGTTCGAAAGATTTACTATTCTGAACAAGCTATCTTCAATTTGTTCGCTAGTCAGGTTACTGAAAAAGGCCATTATCATATAAATTTTAACATGTAAATATTACGTGAACTTTACATCAAGGTATTCAAAGATGTTTCTAGTAAATCATATTATACTGCACAAGATGAAAAAGCCATTATCAGTTAGATTAATCATTAGAATATGTAAAGTACACGCTTGTTCACAAGAATTCTTTTAAAGCCACACGGAAAAGCAAATCTCACGCTGATGAATATGTTCCATGTTTGATTAATTTGTCCCATAAACGACATTAAATAATAGTTATAATTTCATTTCAAATCAGATTCGTGTTTCAGTGAAACACAAAGAAGCTGCAAACACAAATATTAGCAATATCAAATTCGATCAGAATGGTAGAAACCGAAGTAGATGAACACAAAGCTTATCATTTTAATTCATTGTTGGGATGGTGGGTTCCGTTCTCAGCTAGCACTCTGCTGACCGCGAGTTCGAATCTCCGACCAGCCAATGAAGAAGAGGAGGAATTTATTTCTGGTGATAGAAATTCATTTCTCGCTAGAATGTGGTTCGGATTCCACAATAAGCTGTAGGTCCCGTCGTTAGGTAACCAATTGGTTCTTAGCCAAGTAAAATAAATCTAATTTTTCGGGCCAGCCCTCTCTAGGAGAGCTGTTAATCAGCTCAGCGGTCTGGTTAAACAAAGGTATACTTTTTCATCCTGAGAGAGTTGCAGTTTATCGTTGTGAGATTGCTGTACCCTGCTATCAATTTTCTAAAGAGAAGCATCGGAAGAAGTAGCCCCAGTAGAACCTTTCTTTGTTTCTTTTTATTTTCTTCTCTTGGTGGGGTCCTATTAGGATTTTTTCCCCCTTTTGTTAATAATCGCTTTACATTCGGATTTTCCTACTTAATCGTATGTTTTGTCAAATATGTTTTCCTTTTATCGTGCAAGTCATCACTGTTATTATCGTCCTTATGCAAGTTTCCTGATAATTTTGACGTGCTTAGCATTAATGTGAACTCCAGATTAATTTTAATCGTCGATATAAGCCATATTGACAAGGTATTAACTGAGAGAGGGGGGACCATGTAATAGAGATATCGCTTTCTCTACGTTTTTCGATGTAGTTCATCGTCAGGAAAGTCCATAGTTTAGTTTTCAGGGTTAAATTTCTCGCTTTACATTTGCAGAACCCGACTTGTTATTTCTTACGTATCTCGAAGAACGAAATTAGGTTGGTAGTAATTTATTAAAGAACTGCTAAAACGAGGTACTATTTTTTCCCATTGGTATAGATGATTTTCAGCAGGTCATCACAGTCGATTATACTATCAAACGACAAATCTGTTCCAATATAAGACTACTAATCTTTGGAAATGGATAAAACAACAAAAATGGAAGCTTTGTCAATAAGCCATTGTTATATTCATTGCATCATAAGTGGTCCTGTTCGTGCGTAATCGTTGCTGGTGTTCATTCTTCAATAAAAGCAGTGATTTTTTTTTATCCCAAGTACACAACAGCATCCCCTCTTGCTTCAAAGAATATTCCCCCTGCTCCACGATGGCTGTAAACAAAATCAAAATTCAGTTCTTTATGAATACAATGATTTTCATATGATCTGAGCTGCCTTGCCTGTTAGCATACCTACAAAGATGAAGGCAAGGTTTATTAGTAAAATTAAGTTGAACGAGCGAGACTGTTCTATTTTTATCAGTGTATGGATAAAACAACAACAAAGCAACAGTATTATCACAATTATTTGGCCAAAAAATCATTGTGTTTTCTTATAGCACTGCACTGATTTAGAAGTAATCCCCTTGCGATCCAAGTTTTCATTTCTGGGGACTAACCAAACCTTACCTGAACGTTTCCATATATATCTTATTAAGCACTAAATAAATCTACTCATTTTTGCAATATACACGACTCATTTTCACGAGAAAAGGATAAGTAGCTTTATTGTCATATTCTTAAGACAAGAAACGTCAAATTAACTTTCACAGAATTGTATTTCTGCATATCTACGATAATGTAAAACTTATCATAAACGTATAATGATTAATCTCTGAACATGGCAGGGCTGCCATCTGTTTTATCATCTTCAAGAGCTACAGTATATAGGTAACGCTTATTCGAATTCTCTTGTAAGATACATCGATATGACTCTTTCTAAATAACAATTTAGACAGGGAAGATGGAGAGAATAATAAATACATATGCAATTATTATTGCAGAGTACCTTGTAAATATTTCTACTAGTAAGCTACTATGAATGCAGCATTACAATCTTAAAAATATATTTACTGTCAATACTGCAACGCCAGATACTATAGGAAACTAAAGATCGTGACCATGACCTGCATTACGAATTAGCATCTAGCCACTGATATAATTCAGTCAAGTTGTGCAGTGGTTCTCAACCAGGGGGGAATTCCTCCTTATTGGGGAATTTCAGAGTTTCAGGGGTAAGGGAGGGGGTAGGAATTGTGACCATAGATTGGCAGGCTCAAACTGGCTCTAGGGCCACACAAAACGCAGAATGCATCGGTCCGCACTACTGAGAGGTCATGCTGGGCTCTCTCTCCGCTAGCTTGTGTGTTTGTGTTAGTATTTTGTTACATATTATTTGGAATGCACCTTTTGAGGCAGACAATTTTAGAAGGGGGAGGGGGGGGAGGGAGGAATGACATTCTGACATATGGTGAAAAGGTGCATGGGACAAAAAAGGTTGAAACCCACTGAGTTACAGTGTTACTGCTTTGTTAGACCCAACAAAGAAATAAGCAAGGTGCTGCATTACCCACTTAAAGTGAATTATCTGTAAAAAGTCAATAAGGAGAATTCATCAATATAGGATGGTAAAAAAGAAAGCTTGTTGAACATTGCTTTACGAGTGTATTCATTAATATTTTACGTAGCAGTTTCGTCCTGTGTGCACAAAGACTTATAAATATGTTGAATATTCATTTTGCATTCTATAACGAACTAATGGAAGACTGAACTTTTTTTTATATGACATTTATTGCTTCCGCTTTTATTTTTATATTTTAAGCGCTTCCTAAAAAAATAAATATATTACAAGCAAAGTACCTAGTATGCTAAAAAAAATAAGTCAGAGAAATGGATCCGTTATTAATTATATTCATCCATAGGCAGATCTGAGGCTTTGTTTTTTATTAAAAATATTGTTATTTATTTTAGTAAAAAGGTAGATTCGAATTTGTCTGAAAACATTCTGTTCCCCTTAGCTGTATGCCATATAAATACCTTTCATCTTTTTCCTAACAGCCTATCTTTCGTAGATAAGTATTCAGGCTTTTTTTTTGAATTAAGAAAAATAGATAACATATTAGGCATATTTATCTATTATATATATATATATATATATATATATATATATATATATATATATATATATATATATATATATATATATATATATATATATATGTATGTATATATATATGAATGTAACTAAACTTATATGTATATAAATTTGTACTCTATAGAAATCCTAACTGCTTGACTGATCTAGACCAAATTTTGCAACCGACCCTCAATTGGCCCAAGGAAGGTTTTTGCATAGGTTTCAAACACCTACCCCTTTCCCCTTCCCTTGCCAACCTTCCCCCTTCCCTCAATGAAGAATTAGAGGAATTTATTTCTGGTGATAGAAATTCATTTCTCGTCATAATGTGGTTCGGATTCCACAATAAGCTGTAGGTCCCATTGCTAGGTAACCAGTTGGTTCTTAGCCACGTAAAATAAGTCTAATCCTTCGGGCCAGCCCTAGGAGAGCCGTTAATCAGCTCAGTGTTCTGGTTAAACTAAGGTATACTTAACTATTTTTTCCCCCTTCCCTGAAAATGGGCTGGTGCCCGTAGACATAGCAACTGATTTTGTAAATAAACTTTTCGGGTTTATCATACCTCATTTCGTGTACTCGAGACCATAGAAATAGTATCTAAGAGGTAACGGAACAACTGGGGAAAACGAAAAAAAATAAAGTCGGAGAAGCAGTGGGGTGCTCTCCTACTGAAGGGAAGAAGTATTTTGTGTGTACCTTCCGAAAAAAAGCTATAGAATGTAAGTTTATTAATGACTCCTTGGCTCATGTCTGCCCCTTATAGCCAACGAAGTAAATATTTTATTCTCTCTCTCTCTCTCTCTCTCTCTCTCTCTCTCTCTCTCTCTCTCTCTCTCTCTCTCTCTCTCTCTCTCTCAAGCAATTCCACACACACATTATATATATATATATATATATATATATATATATATATATATATATATATATATATATATATATATATATATATATATCATGTTTGTTTAATGCAATGAATTCAAGACAAAATTATTAATCACACGAAAGGAAATTATTTTCAATGATAGTACACATACTTTACACAACAAAACAATTAAAAGGAGTTGCAGGGAAATTTTTATGACTCCTTCAGAGTTTTCCCGGGCAGCGCCGGGTTGATCAGCTAGAATATATATATATATATATATATATATATATATATATATATATATATATATATATATATATATATATATATATATATATATATATATATATATATATATATATATATATAATATATATATATATATATTATATATATATATATTTTTTTTTGTGGTCACTCGTAAACTCTGCAGTAATTTATAGTCCTTTTGACATTATGTATTCATTATAATATGAGATCTCTCCTGAATTTCAGATCCCACTGACATCAGAAAAAGGAGCAAAAGAAGCACGCCCCTTTCAGCTAATACGCTGTGGCCTTTGGCTATCAATAAATAAATTAGTCATTTTTATAAATTGACTAGTGAACAAAACTTTGCAGAAACCAGACCTTTGTAGCTCCAGGATGAAACGCCCGCAGTATCGCAAAAAGGGAAAATCCCTGGCTGCTGCATTCATAGTAAACAGAGAAAGTAATTTCTCCTACAATATCTATCCGTCACTGAAGATTAATAAAAGTGGCTGGAAAAGTGGGAGAAAATTTCCAATTTTCGCGAAAGGGGAAACCTCCCCATTTCAATATGGCTTTCATAATCCCTTAAATGAATGAGCAGATTGGGGCCAGCAAAAGCCCAGGCGATCAAAGGTATCCATTAGGGGAAGTTTTATATAAGAATTAATACGTCCCTTTCACAGCACAGTATCAGAATCGGTGCTGATTTCCCACCATTTTTTTTATTTCTCTCTTTTCTTTTCCAGTTGTATATTTTAATCAGCATCTTTTTCTATACCAAGGTCGCCTCTTTCATGACGTGACCCCTTATGCTTGAAGGATGTGATAAGTGTGGTCTAGCATAATTAGCGTCGGCGTTACCTCATCATCGGGATCAAATCTAGTAATGATGCCACATCCCGCGAATAATCGCACTGAAGAACTTCGTCTTAAGTTAGTGTATGTATTTAAAAAAAAAAAAAACGATTATTTTTCCATTATTTTGTTAAACTTCGTATTTAGCCTGTACTCCTGGTTTTAGCAAACTACGAGGTAGTTTGAACGCGTGCGTTTGTGTGTGTGTGTGTGTGTGTGTGTGAGAGAGAGAGAGTGGGAAGAAAATGGTTAAATGACGATTTTACGCTTTTTAGCCATTTATTGAAATATATATATATATATATATATATATATATATATATATATATATATATATATATATATATATATATATATATAAAACAAAGTTTATTGTTTGAACAATTTCTTATTACGATTAAATTGAGTTCTTATGATGATTGTAAGATTTGCGCGAAATATATGGGGTCAGTTCTTCTGAATGCTTAGAAATATAGTCTTCAAATTTTACTGTACTCCACCTGCATTTCCCTTGTTTGAAGACTTTTGATTTCAGCAAACGGTCACAAATTTTCTTCAGTAAAGCGTGGCAACTGAAGACCTGTGATGAAAAAAAAATAGATTGATTGATTTTAAAGAAGTTTGAAACTTTTGATCTTTTATCATTTATCATTTATCGGAAGAATTTCTTACGGTTATTTTAGTCACATTTCCTTGCATGTCATAATAGTTTATCTGTTGGTATCCATAAAAAAAACAACAGTGCTTCGTATGAATGCTGCAATTTCTTCAATATGCTCAATTTTCTTTGCATACCAAACATGATGTAAATATAAATTCTTCGAGTTTATATTTTATTCTATTCTATTACATTCTATTATACTATATTATGTTATTGTTACTGCTATGAATGGCACATTTTAAAATTTTTAAAACAGCCGTAACAAAAATATTTTTACAAACTCCTAGGACGATGAGAGACTCCAAGGAGCCCATTCCACAATGCTACTGCTATCATGTACCCTCATTTGATTTAATAACAGCAAGAACTGAATGATGTCGTATTTCAGTTACCTTTTTACATTCGTAATATTCCGCAAGTACATATTCTCTGTAAGATCTTCAAGCATGCATGCATTCACTCACACATCCAAAAAGTTCCAGGAATGAACTAATAGACACTCCTTTAGCAGGAAAAAGAAAGATTTTTATGGTCAGGCTACAATTCTCGTGGCTAAACAATTTTGCAAAAAAACCTCTGGCATCTTTGCGGCTGTGACTAGTTAAATTTCCATTCCCCCAACAGAAACAGAATATTCCCTTTAATTGTACGCAGCTTTTCCTCGGGTGAACTCGAGAAAAGATGCGTAAGCCAGGCCTACGAAGGAAGTAGGGACCGTTATTAAAACAGGGAGGCGGGTCAAGAGCTCTCAGAGTACCAGCTCCATAAGTCCCCCTCAGGGTAAATATTCCGTTTCACATCTGGCTACCTGTCTGTCTGTCTGTCTGTCTGTCTGTCTGTCTGCCTGTGCGTCTGTCTTATTAAATATATTATGGTTCTTGAACAAGGTGAGGTAGAATGTCTCTGCGTTTTAAATATTGATAACATCACCGCGCCAAGGGTGACCAGGGAAAGACTTTTTTTCTTTTTAACGCGGGTGACAAGAAGGTAAGGTACTTCGCCTTGGAACGGATATCATACTATTATTACTCAAAGCATAGCGAAAATATACTTTCTATAATGTTATGAAGTTAAATCCCATCATTATCGTGGTAATAATTACATAGAACATGGTTATTTTAAATTTGTGTGTTGAAGTGTGTTTTAATGAAGAGACCTACATAGAACACAAAATTGATATTTAGAAACAAATCTTTCAAATATTCCTTTTTACTTAGATCAATGAAATACAGTACGTTCTGCTACAGAGTTTTCTGGGAATTCGGAAGTTCTTTGTAAGATTTTGAATCCTTAATTTTACTCTGGTTATCAATATACATTATTCATGAATCACCCGCACGTAGGATGAATCTTTCTTTTACTGTTATCAGCCCTTGCACAAAATTTCATGAAAGTTTGCCAGTAAGTACCTGTCATTTTTCCCCTGATAAGGTAACACAAGAGAATAATTGTTAACCAGGAATTTGCATGATAATATATTTGACATTCATTCCCTTAAAGACTTACTGAAGTGGGTACGTAGTTCATAACTACCAGTGTTCAGTAATGTTTCCTCTCATCTTTTCGTTAATGAAACCGTATTTGAATGTAACAGAAGTTTTAAGATATATAACAAAACAGATTCATTTTGATGTGCGTAAATTCTTAGGACTTTCATAGCTATCAATTCGATAGACTTAGACTAAAATCAGATTCTTAGGATCGCCTAAATAGAACGTTATTGATATCGTTATATATACTTTCCAAATTTGCTGTGGTACATATGTATACTGTGCTGTCAGCAGTGTACATTGCTCAGTTGCCATTCTTCCACAATTATTTTACTACTGTAATTACGTTGCTGCAGCCTAAATGCCTGAAGGTTTCACTATCGTACCCCGAACCTACTGGTTGGTTGCCAGGATACGATAATGAAACGTTTAGATTCGTTGCCCAAGACCGGTAGCGTTGCATTAACGTGATTTTTCTTATTCAGTCTGGTGCTTTCTGAACCATAATTCTTACAAACACAAGTGGCGCATTGTAGCAGTCGTAGTAGTAGTAGTAGTAGTAGTAGTAGTAGTAGTAGTAGTAGTAGTAGTTGTTGTTGTTGTAGCGGTAATGGTTGTACTAAAAAAGTATCATATAACGAACTGTGATTTTTTTTTTTAGCAGTGCTGTTAATCTTCTTCAAGTTGAGTTACTTTGAAATTCAAAATGATTCGGTTCTTACATGCATACTGTTAAAAAATAGGAATGCCAAAAGAAACACCTTATGTCATGTATCCTTAAAGTTCATATACTTATTTCGTTTAATATATGTGTTAAATTTTGGTTTATTCTTGATACCCTTAGCCATTCACGGTGAGCCTAAATTCACTTGGCAATGAAAATCCTGTTACGGATGCATGTTAGCCGCCTTAAGTATTTTCTGGAGTTGCCAGTTATAGAGTAACTCATTTTATGTGAAAATAGTACACTGAACTCAGAAAAATTATTTTTCATTGACTACATTAGTCACAAGCCATCATGTATCTGAGTTACCACTATTAATAATCTTGCAACTCTTATTAAACACAGGAAATATATAATACTGATTCAGAAATGTATTTTTTTTTCCATTGATAACCTAACATTTTACTACGTTTGAAGGGAACGGTGCAGTTTTCCGTCTCCAAAGACAGCCTCTTTCAAGAGGTCATTATGGATGGTTCGACAACTTAAGGGAGCAAACATGGGTGCCAGATGGGCGTGTTTGTTTCTGCTGCACCGTCTGTTTGCGGCTGTCTAGTATTTCATCTTGGAAGAGTGTAAAATGCCATAAGGTTTTAAACACCATAATCAAGTTACCGAATCGAACTGCTGTAGACTTTACAGCCGTTAAATGAAAACAGTTTAGTGCGATATTGGCAGGGATAGGAGAATCTTTGCTTCTAAAGCGGCTGCATTGACATATTGACAAAGCTTCTTTTATTATGACTTTTCGAATATACAGTACACGTTAACGACAAAAAATTTAACAGGATAAGAAAAAATAATAGTTTAAGATATTAAGTTACATGGCTCTACCTACATTTACGATCCCAAAAATTGATTTCTGCATTTTATCATTACGTTGTCGTTTAATTATATCATTTAGCGTGCATGCGCGTGTGTGTTTTGGTCCTTTCATTCTCCACCGGCGTATTTTTCGCCAAAGTTCCTTTACACCTTTAAACGATATACATTTGGCATGAACAGTAACATGCTTTTACCTATCGATAATATCATTATAATTACCCTGTTTTAGCGTAGCTGCGTCTTCTCAGTAAATGCGTTGAATCGGTATTCTAATTATTGAAATTATGCTTACACTTTAAAGTATTACGAATCAATCAAATGCACACACTACGTAAAAATAAAAAACCTTATTTTTCAAGATATATGTATTCAGACGCATAATAATTTCAAATCCCACACAAATTCAAGCGAAGGGACGTGTTCAAGTTAAGAGGGATATCATACATGAAAAGACATGATTACTAATTTGCCGTGAAGGTGAGATACAGGTAATCAGTAATATTGCAGATGCCCATGATTTCATGACATCCATTCCATGGATGTCACATCACTGCACAGAACAGAGAGCCTTTGATGTAATAGTTAAGGCGGAAGAACGCCCGAATTCCAACGCCGGGTCATGAGGTCTGAAGGGAGAGTGTTATATGGCTTTTACATTCCCTTTGAACGTATAGAAAGAATTTTTTCAATATTCATCCCTACATAAAGATTAATAAAAGTGTCTCGAAAAGTAAAAGAAAATTTCCAATTTTCCTAAAAGGGGAGAACTCTGCGTTTCAATATGGTCCTCATAATACCTCAAATGAATGAGCGGATAGGAGCCGGGCGAAAGCCTTCGCTGTCAGAATATTCTTTAAGGATTGCTTTTCATGTATAGGAATTAATGTGACGCTTTCAAAGCACTGGGTATGGATTCGTTGTTTCTGTCTTCCAGTGGAGAGATCTAATCTGCTCATCTACGTCATGATTTCTAATGCAAAGGCGTATCTGCGAAAACAGGTGATGTAATTGTCTTCTTCGACGTCATCATTAAAAGAAAAATCATTTGATAGCTTCAGGTTGCCTCCAGTCTTTGTGTTAAACGTAAACGATTCCATTACTTACCAACCAGCCTTCGTTGTGGACGTGGGTTGATATCGATTCTGAGTGCAAATCCTGAATTCGATAGGCATATGCATAGCAGAATAGATGTTAACTCTTATCTCTCTGGTGGCTCATTGGTCAGTCACTGTACTTTCGCTGTCTCCCTACCAGGCGGCAATTCGAATCTCATTGGTGAAGTGAACTAGATTTCAAGCGAAAAATTGTGGCTTGATATTTGTGAATATAAAAAATGTCTTCGTGCATATGACAAAAATTCGTTCAAATACACACACACACACATATATGTACATATATATATATATATATATATATATATATATATATATATATATAGAGAGAGAGAGAGAGAGAGAGAGAGAGAGAGAGAGAGAGAGAGAGAGAGAGAGAGAGAGAGGGGGGGGTGGGTGAGTGGGGTAGGTGGAGGAAGGTGAGTTGCAAAAATGTTTTAAAAATAAACAAAGCAGGAAGTTGCGATGTCTTATGTGCAGAAAAGTGTCAAGTAGAACTGGAATATATATATCTACATGTACATCAAAAGATGTACCTATTTTGCTTCGTATCCCAACATAAAATGGACTGAAAACTGTAACATTTAATATTCACAAAGAATATGAGAATTACGAAATCTTTACGTACGAGCAGAATGCATAGTATTCGTGAATGAAGTTCTGTATTTAGAGCACCTCGCGGAAAAAGTGAATCGCTTGATGTTAAGCACATTGAAGAAATTTGAAAGTTTTCGTGTTTGGAGAACATTACTGTCTTGCTAATTAGTTAAGAACTTAAGTAAATTTTATGTCACAACCGCTTATGTTTGCCTCTCGCTTCACATAACACGGAATATTGCCTTAATTATTTGTATCTTTTTCTCGAGTATTCTCAAGAAAAAGAAACATACCAGCAAAGGAAGCTGAGTTAGTCCAATGATGAGATTTGTTAAAGCCATCATTGCATTGTACTACACAGCAAATATCTTGCATTGACTCTGATATTGTCGAGTTTGAATCATATAAATATAACATTAGTCAGCTGCAGCATGTGGCAGATCATAAGAGTCGCCTTAAAGACGATATTTGTCGGTAGAGTTTCAGTGGAAAATTCCAACAAAGAGAGTGCGCAGACCAGTCGCTTCATTCTTTCATATGCAAACACACTTCGACAACGTTAAGCGGTTATGGTGCGCAGTTAAAATGGAATATGATAAAATGATTATCTTCACTAATACTTTATGACTTCAAGCTATAAAATCTTAATTTCTACTTCTGTAGATAAGAAGTCTAACAATAATCAAGACAACAATACCTTAATCTTTAGCTGGTCCGTTGGCATAGTGGTTAGTGTCGTAAATGCCACTCAGATGTCGTGGGTTCGCGTCTCCCCCATGGTGATGAAAAATCGCTGACTCTGTATCATGATCAGTTACTGCTGCAGTGAAGGGTCTGCTGTGGGAGGTGGTTGAAACCAACATTCTTTGGAAGCTTGAATTTTAAGTTAATGGCCCCTGTGTGCGTGTTCCATGTGAATAGGCTTCATCTACTGAAATATTAATAATAACGATTCTTTATTCTTCATTCAGAGAAGTAACATTGTTATATTTCATATACATAAACAAAAAACTTCTGGTCCCTATGTTCATAACTAAAGAACACCTTTGGTTCAAATATTAAAATACTAATAAAAATACTTCTGATTCAAATATTCATAAAAAAACAATACTGGTGGTTCATGTTCGTAAACAGAGAGTATTTGTGGTTCATATGCGCATGACTTAGTTCATGGCAAAAGCTCAGGTATCACTTCTTATAAGAGTTTTCTTGATTTACATTAAGTAACGAAAGTGCTCCTTGTATGCCTTCTCATTTCAGTCTTTCTACAAACGTATAAACTAACTAACGCAATGGGTTTTGTAGTTATTCGAGTATCGGTAATTATTTTCAAGATAATAATCTAGGAAACTTAATATTAAAGATAGTTAACAATAATAACTAATGGGTCATTCGGCATACCAGGCACCTCTACAAATCATAAATGCAAATAAATCCAACCAAAACTTACCAGCAATGCCAAAATGACCTTTTGGATTAAAGTACTATAGTTATTTGGTTTTATAATCTGATATTAAAATTCCAATTTGCCCTGTTATTGGCTCGTCCGACCGGCTCAAGGGATTTGCAATGGAAATCGATGAAACATACGAGGCTGTATTTTATCTCCGATGACTGCATAGAATAATGTACTCTGTAGCGTCTGCCATGGCTACGCGCTCAGACTGAATAATTTTTTCTGGATCAGCAATGGTGACAGAGCCGGCCGCTTCTCCTCCCCAGTGGCTCTACTGATCATACCCATCACAAGTAGGACCCACTGCTTAAAAAAAAAAAAGAGTTTTATTTGAATGACACTACATTCAATCATAGTTAATCACAGACATTAATAAGTTAAGTATATCTTAGTTTAACCAGACCACTGAGCTGGTTAACAGCTCTCCTAGAGAGGGCTGGCCCGAAGGATTAGATTTATTTTACGTGGCCAAGAACCAACTGGTTGCCTAGCAACGGGACCTACAGCTTATTGTGGAATCCGAACCACATTATGACGAGAAATGAATTTCTGTCACCAGAAATAAATTCCTCTAATTCTTCACTGGCCGGTCGGAGAGTCGAACGCTGAGCCAACAGCGTGCTAGCCGAGAGCTCTACCCACCCCGCCAATGAAGAACTATAGACATTAATAAAGTTGGTATAAAACCAAGAGGTGACCTTGCCCTTCATTGTGATAAATCTTATAACCACTGCTAAAAATGGATTTAATGATCTATTATTTGATAGCCTGAGCCAAGAGGACTTCTAAGGCTTAAAATGTCCGTATTTGTACTTTATAATAAATATTTTGGATTTCAACCTTTGAAATTCTTTTGTTCTCAATAAATGAGCACTAGAACAGTTTTGACACTTAGACTTCATTTTGTGACGTGCACTACTCTTGGGCAGCAATCTTCGACTTCCCAAAACACATTCCTATAGCATTAATAAGATGATCGCTATTTCTAATGGAAGTATGCTTTCTATGAAAAAAAAAATTGTTTTAAGCACATGAAACTTTCTATGATTCAAAAACTCACAGTACTTACACGTACGCAGTTGAGAGAGAGAGAGAGAGAGAGAGAGAGAGAGAGAGAGAGAGAGAGAGAGAGAGAGAGAGAGAGAGAGAGAGAATCTTCGATAGTATTATCTTGAATAACTTGATATGCAATAGTCTGTAAAGTTTTCCTTAAACAGATGAAACAGCAAATGGATAAGTATAGGCCAACACAATTAATATACGTATAAGTAAAATAGTAACATAAATGAATAAAAAGAAATTAATAAAATGCTGACATTGATGTCCGTTCGTTGGTTTTCAAATTATTTATAATATCGTGGCCATTACTTTTAGTTTTGTAAAAGAAAACGATTGTGCCGGTTTTGTCTGTCCGTCCGCATTTTTTCTGTCCGCACTTTTTCTGTCCGCACTTTTTCTGTCCGCCCTCAGATCTTAAAAACTACTGAGGCTAGAGGGCTGAAAATTGGTATGTTGATCATCCACCCTCCAACCATCAAACATACCAAATTGCAGCCCTCTAGTCTCAGTAGTTTTTACTTTATTTAAGGTTAAAGTTAGCCATAATCGTGCTTCTGGCAACGATATAGGACAGGCCACCACGGGGCCGTGGTTAAGTTTCATGGGCAGTGTCTCATACAGCATTATACCGAGACCACCGAAAGATAGATCTGTTTTCGGTGACCTTGATTGTACACTGTATAAAAAACTCGATTGCGCCAAAGGAACTTCGGCGCATTTTTTACTTGTTTTCTGTGGTAATCACTCTGCTAACAAAGAATACTTTTCCATTATTGTTGTAATAATACAAAACGACGTATGAGCACAACTATAAGTATCACACGTACAATGAATGTATTATTTCTATCTTTTCTTTTTTAACAAATATTTTTTCCGAATGAATGAAAGGTGACATTAAAGAATAATCATTATGCTTATAGAACTACGTGCTAATTAATGCAAAGTACAGTATGTTAACCACTGACACGCACACCTATATTTTATAACACATTAAAAGTAACAATATCTCTTTTTAGAAACTTTAAGGAATTTTCCTAATTACCTGGACTCACTTTAATGGTCCTACTGCCATTATTAGTGTAGCTGCTTCTTAACTATAAACACAAATGAAACTGAACACTGACGACGGTGCAGCACGGTGCTTGTCCCCAGTGGCTATATTGATTTCCATAATTGAAAAGCTCTTCGTTGGGTGAGTCGATAGAGGTGCGGACTGGCAGTCGCTGGGCCGGAGTTCGATTCCCCGGCCGGCTGATGAAGAGTTAGAGGAATTTATTTCTGGTGATAGAAATTCATTTCTCGCTATAATGTGGTTCGGATTCCACAATAAGCTGTAGGTTCCGTTGCTAAGTAACCAATTGGTTCTTAGCCACGTTAAATAAGTTTAATCCTCCGGGCCAGCCCTAGGAGAGCTGTTAATCAGCTCAGTGGTCTGGTAAAACTAAGGTATACTTAACTTTCCACAATTGAACAGATTTTGGAAAAGCTATAAACCCTTTGCCTGCTTTGTAAAGGGTTTACGCGGCTGCGTACTTTGTCTTAAATTATGCATCTTCAAAGTTTCATTTATATCAAGGAAAATGTATTTGTCCCACAGTGAGATGTCAATCACAAACACTAACACGAATGGGTTCAGCTTCATACTTGTGGTCATACGTTTGGTTGTGAGCTTTTAAGTCTTGGTTTTGTTTTTCAGTGAGATGAAGAGCTGAAACACTTTCAAGACGAGCTTTGTAGTAATCGTTTTAAACTCTTCAGTCCTTTTCTATGAAAAGAAAAAAATTCCTTTTAGTTCAGGTAAATTATGATTCATAAATTACAGAAACACACACACACACACACACACACACACACACACACACACACACACACACACACACATATATATATATATATATATATATATATATATATATATATATATATATATATATATAGAGAGAGAGAGAGAGAGAGAGAGAGAGAGAGAGAGAGAGAGAGAGAGAGAGAGAGAGACTTTTCTTCAGACAGATGGACCCATAAGTAGCGAAATCTACCAAATAATAATAATAATAATAATAATAATAATAATAATAATAATAATAATAATAATCAGCTTCATAATCATCATCATCCGTCACGCAGGTCGTTAACTTTTACATTATCGGTCACGAATAGGCTGTTATTTTTGTTTTCTTCCCTGGCCTACTCTCCGCTACCAAGGTATTTCATTCCATCATTGATATACTAATAAACGCCCTCGGAATACGAAAGCCACAAATACGTTAATGTAACAAAACAGATTCAGTTCATTATTTCTGTCTTTCTTCACAAATGTCAGTTATGGTCATATAACTCAGTTAGTGCTACTTTTGGCTTGTTATCTACGCGTCACCTACTCCGAGGTGCTAGCACTAAACACCGTATGGTTAAAGTAAAGTAGACGGCCGCACGAAGATATCGGTTATTAATATAATTTGTCGATCACACAATATAGATATGGCTGTATATAATACTTTGATCCCAGAGGGGCTAGTACTAAACACGGCGTCCCAAGGAGCTTCCTCATGTTTATATAGTACTAGCACCTCGGAGTAGGTGACGCGTAGATGACAAGCCAAAGCAGCACCGCTAAGTCTTATTGGACATATACTCATCACTCAAGCACACCTTGTGTGCACTGTAACGCAGTTCAAAAATAGGCCTACTTAAAAAGTGTTTATATCATTTTCCTAGTTTCCCCAATTTGCCGTGACCTTAATGGATCGATATTTGATACATGGCCCTATCGCCATTACCATTGTAACTGCTAGTTTCAAAACGCGAAGATTTTAGATATATGCCATAGTATTAATATTTATCAATTTTACACAATTTTTCATGTAATTTCAGACTTTCCTTACGGTAGCAATGAAATAATAGTTCGGTATATTTTGTCCTATCCGCGTTCGAGTGTTGTGCCGAAATTAAAAACATCGACAGCAAATATCGAATTTAAGTGGCTTTATTAGCAGCAGCTCAGAGATGGTGCTAATATAAACGTACTCATTTTCTAATGAACTCACTGTTCACTATGCAACCCTTATTAAATAGATGAAATATATCTGTTCATGAAATTTCAGTTATTCACAATACCAAAATGTAATTCTTATCGTTATTTTTTGTTGAGTTACGATTTTTAACCAATTAACGAAGGAGCTGTTATACAACAGTTCATGATTTCTTTTGAGCAACATACTGGAGGAGCACGGGTGATGGCCCACTATCTACCGGTCTGTCTATCTGTCTATCTATCTATGGAGGACTTTCAAAAATCATAATACCTAAGCCTTTATATAAAAAGTAATAATATTAAAAAAGACTTATACTCAGTGAATTGCAGATAACGTGAAATTTAGATTTCGATATAAGACTTCTTGATTATCAGTTTCCAGAGAGAGAGAGAGAGAGAGAGAGAGAGAGAGAGAGAGAGAGAGAGAGAGAGGATGAAATTGATTAACAAGGGTAATCTGGCATCCTAATTGATTTGGTATCCGATTTACCAAGGTCACTGACCAAGAGAGAGAGAGAGAGAGAGAGAGAGAGAGAGAGAGAGAGAGAGATTCTTAACAGGAACGTACGTTTGAAAAAAAATCCCGTTTTATCGGGAAAATTATTCTTTAAGTATACAATCTACTTTTAAAGCTGAAACCACTTTATTATCGACAAATCATAGCAAGCTGATGAAGACGAATGACAGCATTTTCAACCCATTGACTAAACGAAAATCGCCAATTAGTCAAGAATCTAACGATGAAGAGAAATTTACATTCTTCATGACAGTGACTTACCATGACTGCAAACTTATTTTTTTAATATACCTGAACGAAATAATATTGCAATACTACATTATAACTTCTCATAAAACGTAATGATATATCATTAAAGTTTATTCTTTTCCGATGACTCATACGGATGGCTATTCGATTTGAAGTCTGTAAACTTGAATACTTTTGAATACCAGAAGAGCATGAAACATGTAGGTGTATATTAGCATGAAAAATGTAGGTGTATATTCTATACGTGGTATTCCACTATTTCACTTCAAAAGGAGTGAAAAATGCTTCACATTTTATTGCAGTATTATTGGGTTACCGGGCGGAGTGGCTTTACATCTTACATTCCAAGGAAGCGCACGGAGTCATATGTTACTTCTCAGAAATTTGATAGCAACGTAAATAGACGACTCAAAACCTTCGGCCGTGACACGAAATTTTAAACTTATTGATTTATATTTGTTTTAAATCTAATTTTCTGCATTACTATGAAGAAACGGGAACAATAAGATTTATTTGTTCATATCTGTAAAATTCCAATTGTTTTGCTAAATCTTAAAAAAAAAATTTTTTTTGATTTTCTAAGATCTGAAAAAGGAAATAATACGATTAACTAAAGAGTAAAATAATTTTGACATTCATGTTGCACTATTCCTGACAAATCACTGCGGTCATTTACTTTTATTTTCTATCGCTTGAGTTCCTTTCGAACTTGAGTATGTAAGGGTCATTAAATTGTTTTATTATTATTTGTAAACTATCTGCTCCCTGTGGAAGGTTTTATATTTCTTATATATTCAGTGAAAAAAGGTTATTAGTCAGCATATATTAATTATCATGATAACTTAAATTCCAAGTAAAACACATGACTTCAGACTCCATATAGCATTTCAAAGAAGTCCAAAACTATGTAAAAGAGGAAACATTGCTTCCTGACAGTAAACGAAAATGAATAATAAGTTTTGCGGTGCGTAAACAAAATTCCGAGATAAATATGGAAGAATGAATCATGAACATTGCTGGACAGCAAGATAAAGAGATCCAAAAAATAAATGAGGTGATGTACGACGACCCAAAGGTGAAATTGGAAGAAAACCCAACAGTGCACCAAAAACTAATAGTTAGAGAGGTTGGACAGCAAAATGGAAGAAAAGAAGCAGGATTAGAATTAAAGTAATGACTACAATGCTAGATCATTACAGTACCATAGTTAAACCCGGATATTTATAATGAAGTCGGTTAGAGGAACTCCATAGTTTAAGAAAAAAGTACTCTATCCTTATAAACACGCAGACGGCATGAAATATGAATATATACTGATTAACAATTTTCAATTAACCCTCTAATTCATCTACATGAACGTCATGAACATACTGGATATAAACAAGCAAATATTCCAAGCTTATAGTACCGTCTTCTCTAGCGTCTATTCACCCAAGCATATTAACTTAAGTGTCTCGAATGGCGAAACAAAGGATCGTGGTAGGAGAATCTCCTTTTATTTCAACATAGCTTTTATTATTCCTCCTCCGAAAGTTCCTATTTTGGCCAGAAGAAGAGCGGATAATTAATGGTTTCCATTAAGCGAAGCTTTATGTAAGAATGAATTCGTCTCTTGAATAGACTAGTATCTGTCTAGACGGCAACTATATACTTTTATATGCTGTAGACTTTAATGTGCTATTTTCTGTAGTGAAGGCTATTTCATCTTTTGTTTATGTATGCTGTGCACGTAGTCGCATAACAGTGCTTATTACTTGGCTATTATCATTTAAATGGGGGTAACTTATAGCTGCTCATTCTGTATCTAGTGTCAAAATTAGTTTCTTTTAATATATAACCAGACCCTTTTACAAATTCTCCACATTAACATAAAAAATATTTCCTTCGTAATTACTTCTACCTGGTTTTACAAATGAATAATAAAATGTTTCCTGCTTGTATAATTAGTATGCTGTTGCATAACGGTAACTCTATAACAAATTCTTTTAATTATGAAAAAAAAATTTTCCCATAAGTATGTAGATGTATGAATTTCACCAAGCCCACAGTTTTTGAGAGACAGACAGACAGACAGACAGACAGAGACAGAGAGAGATAGGAACAATATGGGGTTCAATACAAATTCTGGCCTGCAAACTTCCGTGTTACTCACAGACACATTTCTTCTTTTATATAGTCAATTTGGATTAGAAAAAAGTAGTTAACAGTCATTTGGAACAAACGCCTTTAATTGCTAGGTTCTAAAAAGTGAGTTTTTCAGCTTGGATATATATCAGACTAGCAAGATCGCCGCTATAGAATATTAGGAATAAATGTGACTCGCTGTCGTACTTCTCAGTTACAGAGGTCTTTTATTCCTCACACCGTTGGACTGTGGAACAGACTTCCAGATGATGGCATGCAACTGGAACTTCAGAAATTCAAGCGAAGATGCAATGCATTACCACCCTAATATTGTTTTCCTCGCATTTTAATACATTTTTATCTATTTGTTAATTTATCAATTATTTTTTTAATATGTGGGATCTCTTCTTTCCGCATTTCCCTTTATCTCGTCTTACTTCTTCCTAATGAACACCATACTCTTTGGAAGATTGAATTTAAAGTCAATGGTCCCTGTGGCCTTGTTCAATGTGAATAGGTTTCATCTTCTGAATAATAATAATAATATCTTGACTACAACTAAAATGGGGAACAGTTTGCCTAGTGTAGTCGTGGAATCTTCTGATCTCCAAATGTTTAAGCGAGGAACAAATTCGTTCCTGCTCTCTGCTGACGTCTCCTGAAGTCAGATGTATTGGTTTTATATTTTGCTCCCTCATATCTATTTATTTATGCTATTTGGGAGTATTTTCTTTCATATGCAATTCATGTTGAAGTCAATGGCATTATTTGCAGAGACTACCTTTTCGTTTAGTCTATACTTCTTCTTTATTTCCCTATCTATATTTAACTTTTCCTGTTTGTCTCTCTCTACAGGTTAATTTCCTTTTGGATTCTTCTTGGGTTTTCAATATGTTGACTCTGTCCATAAAAGTTTTCAGCTGAGGATTAAAGAAAGTAAGTAAGAACAAAAAATCTAAAAGTTATCTTATCTTTCTATATTCTCCAAACGTTAAAGATAATTCCTTATAATGATAAAACCATATAGAATTTTCCACAGGCAAACAAATGCGCTTTAATGAGTTGTATTTCATGGGTATCTGATAATTTTCATACATACACCTTTCTCCAAATATCATTATTATTATATTATCACTGGGAACTAGAACTACTGGCCTGATCTCATTGCCCGTAAGACTTACTGTTGACTATGAAACAAATATTATCCATACCTTAGTATACTGTAATTCGTCATTGATGCTCTCGATATAATGCCTATAGACTAGTGGTTCTCAACCAAGGGGAATTCCCCCTAGGGGGAAACTTCAGTGTTTCGAGGGAGTGGGGGTGGGGGGGGCGGGAATTGTGACCACAGATTGGCAGGCTCAAACTGGCTCTAGGACCACACAAAACTCAGTGTGCATCGGTCCCCACTACTGAAAGGTCACATTGGGCTTTCTCTCCGCTAAGTTGTGTGTTTGTGTTAGTATTTTGTTGCATATTGTTTGGAATCCACCTTTTGAAGCAGACAATTTTGGAAGGGGGAGAGGGGAATGACATTTTCACATATGGTGAGAGGGTGCATGGGCCAAAAAAGGTTGAGAACAATTGCTATAGACATTCCGCACGTAAGCATCACAACTATTAAATATCGGAGACAGCGGTTGTTACAAACTCCATGGTAAGATGATTTTTAACCAATATTTAGCCAAATCTTCTCATGCAGGACGAATACATACAGTTATTAAGACGTGATTCTTAACTTATTTAAGGAAAAGTTACGAAATTAACATACAGGGTACCCGACTCCTCGCTTTTAAATACGGAAGTACCAATGAATATAAACTGAAGTTATTGACAGAACTAATTTAGAAAAAAAAATAATAACATCAAAGTACAGAATTTTTTTTATGGTCGCAAGTGTTTTGAAATATAGATCAGCACTGGTACTTAATCCCTTCCGCTAAATTATTTGCAAATACAAACGCAGACATGGGCATCCTTAAAAGTCGTATAGATAAACTCATTTGCGTCTGTTTATTATAGCAAGAAAGAAGCCATTTTCGTGTTTGTTCAGCCAACTCAGCCAACTCATAATTTGGCAAAGAACCCCAGGTAGGTAACTTTGAGGTTACAAGCGGTTATATTTACCCCCAGCCAACGCGGATGGAATTTTTCCCTTGATTATGTGTAGCTTCGTTCGCCTCGGGTGAATTTAGGGGAGAGAGTGTAAGGTAAGGCCGACGCCGGAAACAGGGAGACTTTTGGAAACAGGGAGTGTGGGTCAAGGGCCCCTCTCACGTCAGAGAGCTCATGAACTCCTTTTGGTACAAATTCTTTCAGCTGGAAAATATAGGATCACTGAATAACGGGAGGCTGAGCAAAAATGCCAAGGGCAATTACTGCCAGAAAAGTAAATAAAAAAGTGAACATGTTACATGTGGAAAAAGCGCTCGAGTCTATGTAAGAATTATTGTAATCATTGTAGGGATTTCCCCTTGAAATGATCGCATTCCAAAAATAAAACACGATTCACCTAGAGAATATCCTACGTAACAAAACTTCTTGTTACCGCGATCATTTTTTAAAGGACTGCTTGTGTTAATCTTTCGTATCAGCTACAAACCGACAATCTGGGAAAATGGCAAAGATTTTTCGAAAAGTTCCTTGATCCCGGTCATGGGTCCACTAATTTTGTCTTTCATTTTGCCATTTTCTTCATCGAGGATTTCCGTGATCTTTGCCAACACATAACCTTTTTTTCCCCTTTTTCTGTGGATAACTTCCCATGTCAATAGACCAGACGGAGAAACTGACGTAAATGGAATCGCAGTCACTCTGAGACGGTAGTAATCGTAATAATAATTATTACACGGCTCTGGATTTCTTTTCCCTGACTCCCATTACTCTTCTTCCTTATTCCGCGTATCTGAAAATTTTTTTGATGTTATCCATCCCATTGGTCATTGCTGTTTAAAAATTGTGATTATTTTTATGATTAATAGTCACCCGTTATTATGACAATTCTCAAGGCATTAAATTCTATCAATATGCTAAGATAAAGTGCTATGGACATGATGACCAAACCTCTTTCCATTATTAGTTGTCCTTTACCAAAGAAATTTCTGAGGTACTAATTCATTTGCTCACTGATCCATTTAAAAACTGTTTATGCAAATGATCTGTTAAGAGACCTTCAGATTAACAAGTATTTTGAAAAATAGAAAATTATTATTTTTTCACGAGCTGCACTTGATTCCTCTCTTTATTTCACTTTCTTTCGTCTACCACCTTTACTACGTAAGGATTCCGTTTATTTTCGTCAGATTTATCATTGTTGAAACAAGTTAACGTTCAAAACTGGTCTGTTTATTCATTGTATGATTCTGGGCCATAAAGATCGACAGATATTGTCACATCCTAGACCAAAGTCTATCTACAAGGAATTTTGGCATTCCTAGATATTTATTAAGATTATATATATCGTTAACATAGTAGTCGAAAGAGTTGTAGCAAAATATCCTCAGTTCAAATATACTCACTCTCAACGTCGAGTTTAAATATACTGTAATTTAGTTACCAACATATACAATATGAACATTTTAATGTTCTGTGATTTTATGATTTTAATTCCCATCCCATCACAGCATTCTCTTATAAACAGACGTCCTCCTTCCTCTATCAAACTTAAGGAAACCTCTTTACGTTGTTATGTACTGGAAAGCCATCTGTAAACGAGGCCAAAGTTATCACATCTACAAAAGCGAATTAAATTACATTAGTTCATCATATAAAGTTTGTAGTATTCGGGTACAGAGCAAGTGATCTCTCTCTCTCTCTCTCTCTCTCTCTCTCTCTCTCTCTCTCTCTCTCTCTCTCTCTCTCATCTGACTAGCATATCACATTGTTCTTGTGAATTTCTTTCCAACATGCCCTACATGCCTTTTCAACTGTTACTCACTGTCTAGTAACAATTTCTTGAATTGAAGTTACCTTACAATGCTCAACAAGATTACATTTTACGGTCATTTACATTCTAACAGGATCAATCTGTGGGGTCAATTGCATCTTCCTGCCATTTTACTGCTGTGGGCACTGCTGAACGATGCCTTACCCTCCTAAACGTTTTAGAAAGAGCAACAAAACGAGAAAAACGATAAAGGGAGAAAGGGCAAAGTTTTATAAGAATATTGTAGACTGATCGACGTTCCTGCGTTTCAGTTACTCGTAACAAGATGAGTCGAATCAAGGCAACAAATAATATTGTTTTAGGATTGCATAGAGGGAGAGAAAGAAAGGGAGAGAGAAGAGGAAATAAAAAAAAAAAAGAATTGTTGGAGAATGTAAATGGTTATTTTGAAACTGTTCAGTCATCAAGACCTTTGCAACAAAAACATTATTTTGATCGTCCTCATACGATGTTCTCCTAGACTGAAACGTCACAACAGTGTATTGTCACACTAGATACTCGTGTTCTCACACTAATAAACAACATTAAATTTGATATCAGGGTTTGCGTCGCTTATCTGGCTTGTATCAAGACATCTGTACTGTTATTTGTTGGCAGATTAAACGAAGAATTACAGTATGACCTCAGAGAAATTTGTAATCAAGGCATAATGACAAAACACCAAATCTGTGCAAATACTCATAAAAAAAGCAGTTGATTATCAATGTTCCTGATGCTTCACTTGACGATAATGTTAGTAATGGACATTTACACGGCTACGAGGTAATGAATTATAACCTGTATACATTAAAATGATGTGGAATTCGTAACAGACATTTGTTTATTCACCTACGAACGGATATATCAAAATAAACCAGTCTTTCTGTGTCTGATGTTACTTGATCAATGAAATACAAACATATATATGCACATAAATTATCCTCAGAATAGCATTTATGAATATGATAATTTGTCCAACCACATAAGCTCACCAGGAAATTTATTAATGTGTTCGCAACCACATAATTATTTATTCAAGTGATGTTGCAGATCTTCCTTGGATGAAATCGTCAATCTTTTCCCGCTTTTATATATAACCTCACTCGCATACTTTTTTTTTTTTTTTTGCTAACCAGTAATGATATATCAAATGATTACTTAGATAAGGACTTTACAACATACGAAACAAAAGTCTTCTCAAAGCTTTGACCTTGAATAAGCTGGCCTTCTTCAAAAATGAAGCTTCTAAAGTTCAAAACTGAAAACAGACCCCTAAAGCAGATAGAAAGTTCCAAAAGCACCAGCTATGTTACTAAAGTCTCATTTTATTTTCTTCTTTGAACTTCCACAATAAGTTTATATAATGTTGATCAGTGATGGAGTGGAATGTCTACCTTTTGAATAAAGGCAGATCTTGGTAAAAATCAATATTCTACGTATTTCATAATTTATGATTAAAAATTGTTAATATCATGCTGTTCTCTGAAAAATTCGCTGTATGTTGATATAATATTTAAGCTATACAGTTAAATCTGTGGTCTTCGGGAACTTTCGTGCCCTAGACGTGGGACTTTCGTTAGGATCTTATTAACTTCGAAGAGAATTATCCAATATATTTCATGTTTATAGGGGTACCCTAAATAAAAACTAAAAATTAAGTTTACACATGGACCTGATATGGATTCGACTATGCTTTACTCTGATTAATTTAGAAATTGTTTTTGTTGCATTGCACATAATTAATATATCGCTAATATCTAATGTCTAGGGGTAAGTTCAGTGATTTCTTTCTTGAATAAGACCATCTGCAGCACATTCAAACGAAAATTGTTTAATGATATTTTCCCAAATTTTATAAAATAAAATATAGCTGGCAATCCCGCCTTCCAACCGTAACGATATTACTGCAAGCAATATAAGATCACTTACCATTACGCTATTAAAGGGACGTGATACAGCAACTAATAAAACAGATGGTCGAGAAGAGAAGTGCTTATTCTATAAGGGGCTTTAGGGGTCTGTGTTCCGAGAGCCCTTGACCTGCATTTCATATTTGAATAACTTTTTTTGTTGTCAGCCCTAACTAACATTGACATTCACCCTAAGCTCACCTGAGGCAAAACGACACATCATTAAATGAAATATTCTACCCTTGCCAGGTGGACGTAAATATGACAGGTTATAATGTAAGCTCAAGGTAGAGTCTGTTATAAAGACAAGGAATAGAGTTATTATCTATACAGGTGGAATATGAGTTTGTATTCTTACAAAGGCTACGATGCCATTGCGCATGTTGTATTTAAAGGATGAACAACTGTCTGTCACAGATCATTTTTTTATGTCCATTTTGGTGACAAAAACCCAGGTCAACCCCTTCTTGCTTACAGTGGAGATAGAGTCGTCAGTGCACCTCATGAATAGCACTGTAGGCATTAGTAATGAGCGTTTCCAGCGTCTCTTCGGCCCTTAGTTACATTCAAATTTTAGCCTTTTACTTTACCTCCGTTCCCGCTCCCTTTCTTCAGTTTTACTATCTCTTTAACTATTACCTCCAAGTGGAATTGTGAGGTTTTCTTTTAGTTCCACCTTTAGATCCATGTACTTCATCTCCTTTATTTTCTGGATCTTTTATCTTGCGATCCAACCACTCCAACTTCCTTTTCACTATCTCCGGCGCTGAATGGCTGGAAGTGACAGAGGTTGGCAGGACAGCCTGAAGTACATAAAATCAAATCAAATCCCACTTGACGTCATACTGTGCAACCAGGTTAACAGTAAACTTCACTTATATTTTAGTTCTTGGTAGTATCGAAAGCAACCCAGGACGCATTTTGAAGTTCAGTCACGTAAATTGATATTATATATTCTGTGTATTATGATTTTATCTGCGATATTCAGCAGTCATCTTTAGAAATTAAGGAACTGATATAACCTTTTGTTCATGTTAAACGTATCTTTGTCATTTAAGTGTTTGTAATGACTCATTGTAGTTGAAAATAAAACGCGACAATGACAACCTTAAATCATTTAAAGAAACGCGAGTGGTTTATGTATTATATAGCAATATAATGCTTCACGTGTGCTACCATATATATTACAAGTACCGATGCTAACATATCATGAATATTAGAGAAGCCTTTAACCCTTACGGTATCAAACGAATCAATGTTCTAGCGTCTCCTTTTAAATGCCTCGTGCGACAGGAGAACATTCCATGCCGTCAGCTCATCGAAAGGGATTATACATCAGACACTCAGTAAATTATTTGAGTGTATTCACAATTCAGACTATTCAACTGAGGTGATTCCCTTTTTGTATGGTGTACGTATTGTATACTTTTCCATTAAAATAGCTTTGCCTTCAAGCAAAATGTTAAAGAGTGGGATTCATAGGAAATTTCTGATATTCTCTTAATACCAAATATATCTAAAGATTAATTCTGCATAATATATTTTATCTATACAGGATATATTTATATATATATATATATATATATATATATATATATATATATATATATATATATATATATATATATATATATATATATATATATATATATATATATATATATATAAATATATATATATATATATATATATATATATATGTGTGTGTGTGTGTGTGTGTGTGTGTGTGTGCTTTGCGTTTGTGTGCACACATATAATATGGCAAAACACTCATGTCATATCTCATTTTTATTTTTTTATTTATACCATGCTTATTCCGAAATTGTATCTCCCTTTTGCAAAACCTGAGTAGTTACCTATCTATTGATTCTGATACACACACGTATCCATAATACGTCATATAATCTCAGGACCTTCATTCCCTAACCCCTTTGTCCAACTACCAAATTTAATCTCTGTAAGAAGTATTCTCCTGCAATCCTTAACCCTTTTTTCCCCGGATGAGGGAGCTTATCTGGTTGCATGACCAGAGAATCCTTGCACGTGTTGAATTAATTGACATTCTTTACCCTTATCAGTCCTCCAGGGAGGTAGCACCCCACTGCATTGTCCGGCAGGTGGATACAGTGCAGGGCAAAGAGGTGTGGAACCATAAACATTCTGTTTGTCATACCTGTTTGGGAGTCCGGCACTTGTCGATCTAGCAGACTCACCTAGAGATTACATTCAGTGTCCATCTCCAACGATGTTGCTCATCCCACCACTCGTAGGGCGTCTACACTTAATCTGTTCAAGAATTACTTCATGCTCGTTGCAGAGCTGCAACATCATCATCAAGAAAGACAATATCCTTAAAGCACCTTCGATTTGTAGCAGTTATACTACTGATAAATAGCTTATGGAAGTAAATAAGTATATACACCATCTCTGTTACTAGAATTTAGTTTCCAATATCTTAAATGCCACTTGAACACTTCCTGGAACTGTCTGTCTCTCACTCCATCGCTCTTTTGTTGTATCTGTATGTACTTGTGAAATTATATTTAAAGTTGCAGAGACAACGTGCCATTCCTACCCTTGTTTAAGGTTACAGTAATTTTCTAGTTCTCATTCAAGAATGAGTCTAATTCATAAAAGCCTTATCAAAAAATAAGTCTCACAAGAGTTCATAATATTTGACTATGCGAAAAGCGTGCCAGTTCTTGCATCCAGTCTTCAGGAGTGTGAGTTAAAGTCACATTTGTTTGTTCCTTTGAAGCGTGCAATCCTTAGTCTGTTTAATGGACAGTAAGTTCCCTATACCCTTGTCTGATTTCTTTGGCGAAGACATTTTCATCACAAATGCATTAACGAGTCAATGCATTTGTACATATATTCGCACCCAACGTCATAATGGTACCTTCAATCAAACTGAAGAAAGAAGTCGTTAAAGATAAAGTACGCAACAGCTTGGCATGCCTTCTTTGAGACATCTAATGAATCTGACAACAGAACTAGAGTTAATAACATAGTAAGAAGAGTCTTCACGATAGTACAGTAACTGCTACTAATAATGATAATGATCTAGATGGTATCCAGAGACTACAAACCTGGTATAATGTAGTTCGAATTCCACAATAAGGTGTAGGTCCCGTTGCTAGGTAACCAATTGGTGTTTAGCCACGTAATATAAGTCTAATCCTTCGGGCCATCCCTAGGAGCGATGTTAATCAGCTCAGTGGTCTGGTTAAACTATGGTATACTCAACTTACGCCTACGTTGAGCAATCCACACACCATCACCCCTCCCCCACATTTCTTCCCCTGCCCTAAGACCCAAACATCCCTTGCCCCCAATATATTCAGACCCAGATCTCTCCTAAAATTTATTGTTGAGAGGCACTAGGCCAACCTTGGTCACTATTTTCATAAGAATCCAGACATAACTTGCTGTGTAACGATGATAAGAGACAAACAGATGAAATGACGCTAAAACTTGAGCTGACATTTTGGTAATTGGTCGCAATTGCTGGTCAGCTAGGAATAACATGATATCCTTCCTTGCACAAAGGATAGGGAATCAAAACTAATAATTTTTATGAATTTGCTTCCAAGTTATAAGCAAACTGTTTCATATTTCACATGAAATATTAATTTGATCTGTTATGTCTGCCAGGTATGGTGATCAATCAAAACGCAGCTTTAAAAATGTCAAGCAACTGTCAGTTGCTCAATGTGAATACACTAAAAGATGTTTCCTATATGGAGAGATGTCGGCAGAGTTTTTTTTTGACAAGTCAAACTTCAAAAGCAAAGGGATGTGCATAAAAGTTTTGAAACCAAAAGTGAAAATCCAACTATGACTGTACGGTTGACCTCCAGAAAAAGAAGGCCTAAAAGTTGAACAAAACATGTCAGAGTTGAAAAGCTTATTTATTATTTACCGTCCGTAAGCGTCTTTTCCCGCTGCCATACGCAAACAATCAGAGTGGCTGTGATTGTTTGTTCGTCACTATAAGATCCAGAATCATTTACACTTAGGGGTTAATACTTACGCGTATGAAGACTCCCAATGATGCATTCATTATCCTGATCAGGAAGGTTTAAATTCCTTTTAGCTTAAAACTTCCGTCAATTGATCAAAAGAAGGAAATCTTTTCATCGGCCTTTCGTTTTGTACAGTCACCAATTAAGGCACACAAAGCGTAAACTAGGATTGTGCATCGAATATCCTATTTATTTCCAAAATATTTTTTGCCATTGTTTCACTGTATAATATTTATAATTTAGACATTTATTAATAAGCGTAGGTTAATAATAAATCGCGAGTGCATTATTATAGCCATATTCGAATATGTATTACTATTATTACTTAGAACGTGTATTTATTCATATAATTAGCTTAAAAACCCTTCACTTCCAGTTGTAAAAATGTAAGAAATAAAGCGGATGAAATAAGATAAATAAAAGTAATACCAAATAAACAAGTACTCATTGACACAAGCAACACTAGTCAAAAAGAGGAACTGTACTCTGAGGTGAAATTCCAATCTCTCGGAAACCTAAGAGCATCAGTGTCAATAACACTGCTCTGAAGAACACAACTTTTTTGCAGCAAAAGACTGAAAGGCTTCTTGTATTATGTAGTATGACACCAGCGCACCCAACCGTAATGTGGACTCATGTTCTGTCATACATACATACAGTACATACATACATACATACCTGTAACCTACGACGGGTGTTGAGCAACCAATGACGTCTAGTTTTATGAGTATCGATAAGACATATTTACCATTAGCATTATATATGCTGAATATGTATTGTATCTACCTATCTATCTATCTGCTTATATATATATACTGTATATATATATATATATATATATATATATATATATATATATATATATATATATATATATATATATATATATATACATTATTTCCGAGGTAGAGCGAATTGGATATCAAACGACAGTTGTAGCTTAATGTTTGTGCATGAAAAATCACGGTGATGTAATAAAAGTCATATATATATATATCTGTATATATATATATATATATATATATATATATATATATATATATATATATATATATATATATATATATATTGCTAAGAGTATTTCTGACCCGATCCCCAATGGTGGCGATATATTGGTTCAGTCGGGCAGACTGTCTCAGCTTGTGGTCTATTTCTTGCAATAAAAGGATGTGTTGACAATCCGCATATATATATATATATATATATATATATATATATATATATATATATATATATGTGTGTGTGTGTGTGTGTGTGTGTGTGTGTGTGTGTGTGTGTGTATATGTATATCCTGTATATATATATATATATATATATATATATATATATATATATGTGTGTGTGTGTGTGTGTGTGTGTGTGTGTGTGTGTGTGTATCATTTGATATCTAGAGCATAGCAGCCTATTAATAAGAAAAAACTGTTTTGATATTCGAATTCTGAGAGAGCATTCCACTTAGAACCTCAGTTATCAATGATTGAGTGAAAATATTTATATAACCGTTTTCATTGTTTTCAAGTATTCTACATCGTCATAAATGCGCTTCAAAGTAGGGAACTGTAGAAATGGAGCTGGAGGATAATTATAATTGCAATTAGGAAGGTAATTACTATTCCTTTTGCCTTCGGTTTCTTTGCCACTTACAATTCAGGACATCAACAAATCGTTATACGATGTTCTGCTACATCATAGAGATCTGATTTCACCGAATACATCACAGGACTCTTGAATCAATGGATACGCACAATATTGGGTACAGGACTCTGCATCACTGGATATTCACATTACAGGATATTGGACTCTTGCATCACTGGATAGTCACATTATAGGATTAAGGACTCTTGTATCACTGGATATTCACATTATAGGATATAGCACTCTTGCATCACAGGATAGTCACATTATAGGATTAAGGACTCTTGTATCACTGGATATTCACATTACAGGATAATGGCCTCTTGCATCACTGGATAGTCACATTATAGGATTAAGGACTCTTGTATCACTGGATATTCACATTATGGGATATAGCACTTTTGCATCACTGGATATTTACATTATAGGATATAGGACTCTTGCATTACACGATATTCACATTATAGTATATAGGACACTTGAATCATGGATATTCACATTATATGATATTGGACTCTTGCATCACTGGATTTCCACATTATAGGATATAGGACTCTTGCATCACTGGATAGTCACTTTATAGGATATAGGACTCTTGCATCACAGGGTATCCATATTATAGGATATTGGACTCTTGCATCACTGGATATTTACAGTATAGGATATAGGACTTTTGCATCACCAGATTCGCACATTATAGGATATAGGACTGTTGCATCACTGGATTCCCACAATATAGGATATAGGACTCGTGTATCAATGGATTTCCACATTATAGGATATAGGACTCTTGCATCAACAGATTCCCACATTATAGGATGTAGAACTCTTGCACCACGGGATTTCCACATTATAGGATATAGGACTCTTGCATCACTGGATTCCCACAATATAGGATATAGGACTCTTGCATCATTTGATTTCCACATTATAGGATATACAGTATTACTCTTGCATCACTGGATTCCCACAATATAGGATATAGGACTCTTGCATCACTAGATTCCCACCTTATAGGATATGGGACTTTTGCATCACTGGATTTCCACATTATAGGATATAGGACTCTTGCATCATTTGATTTCCACATTATAGGATATATTACTCTTGCATCACTGGATTCCCACAATATAGGATATAGGACTCTTGCATCATTTGATTTCCACATTATAGGATATATTACTCTTGCATCACTGGATTTCCACATTGTAGGATATAGGACTCTTGGATCACTGGATTCCCACAATATAGGATATAGGACTCTTGCATCACTGGATTCCCACATTATAGGATATATTACTCTTGCATCACTGGATTCCCACAATATAGGATATAGGACTCTTGCATCACTGGATTCCCACAATATAGGATATAGGACTCTTGCATCATTTGATTTCCACATTATAGGATATATTACTCTTGCATCACTGGATTCCCACAATAAAGGATATAGGACTCTTGCATCACTGGATTCCCACAATATAGGATATAGGACTCTTGCATCACTGGATATTTACATTATATGATTTATTACTCTTGGATCACTGGATTTCCACATTATAGGATATAGGACTCTTGGATCACTGGATTTCCACATTGTAGGATATAGGACTCTTGGATCACTGGATTTCCACATTATAGGATATATTACTCTTGCATCACTGGATTCCCACAATAAAGGATATAGGACTCTTGTATCACTGGATTCCCACAATATAGGATATAGGACTCTTGCATCACTGGATATTTACATTATATGATTTATTACTCTTGGATCACTGGATTTCAACATTGTAGGATATAGGACTCTTGGATCACTGGATTTCCACATTATAGGATATAGGACTCTTGGATCACTGGATTTCCACATTATAGGATATAGGACTCTTGGATCACTGGATTTCCACATTATAGGATATAGGACTCTTGGATCACTGGATTTCCACATTGTAGGATATAGGACTCTTGGATCACTGGATTTCCACATTATAGGATATAGGACTCTTGTATCACTGGATTTCCACATTGTAGGATATAGGACTCTTGGATCACTGGATTTCCACATTGTAGGATATAGGACTCTTGCATTACTGGATTTCCACATTATAGGATATAGGACTCTTGGATCACTGGATTTCCACATTGTAGGATATAGGACTCTTGGATCACTGGATTTCCACATTGTAGGATATAGGACTCTTGCATCACTGGATTTCCACATTATAGGATATAGGACTCTTGGATCACTGGATTTCCACATTGTAGGATATAGGACTCTTGCATTACTGGATTTCCATATTATAGGATATAGGACTCTTGCATCACTGAATATTCACATTATAGGATATAGGACTCTTGCATCCCTGGATTTCCACAATTCAGGGTACAGGACTCTTACATCACATCATAGAATATAGGACTCTTGCATCACTGGATTTCCACATTATAGGATATAGGACTCTTGCATCACTGGATATTCACATTATAGGATATTGGACTCTTGCATCACTAGATTCCCACCTTATAGGGTATAGGACTTTTGCATCACTGGATTTCCACATTATAGGATATAGGACTCTTGCATCACTGGATATTTATATTATAGGGTATAGGACTCTTGCATCTCTGGATATTCACATTATAGGATATAGGACTCTTGCACCACTGGATATTCACATTATAGGATATAGGACTTTTGCATTACTAGATTCCCACCTTATAGGATATAGGACTTTTGCATCACTGGATTTCCACATTATAGGATATAGGACTCTTGCATCACTGGATATTCACATTATAGGATATTGGACTTTTGCATCACTAGATTCCCACCTTATAGGATATAGGACTTTTGCATCACTGGATTTCCACATTATAGGATATAGGACTCTTGCATCAATGGATATTCACATTATAGGATATAGGACTCTTGCATCACTGGATATTCACATTATTTGATATAGGACTCTTCCATCACTGGATATTCACATTATAGGATATAGGACTCTTGCATCCCTGGATTTCTACATTTCAGGATACAGGACTCTTGCATCACTGGATAAATTACTGGACCTTTTCATTACAGGATGATTCTTCTACTGAAGCATTAACGTGGTGCAAATAACTTATTGATGTGATCATAGGATAAATCCTGTAATTTTTACACAAGCAACAATAGCTGTCATGGTCGTTTGGTTAATATATGGTTTTAGTATTCGTAAAAAGACTGAGTACTAAAAGTTAATATTGGACATTCTAAAAAAAAAAAAAATGGATAGTCATCTCATTATATAGTAAATAGGGCAGATTTGACCGCTATCGGCATACAATAGACATCAGTACTTTATCTCTCTCTCTCTCTCTCTCTCTCTCTCTCTCTCTCTCTCTCTCTCTCTCTCTCTCTCTCTCTCTTTTGGTGTGTATTTTGGGGGGTGGGCAGGTTGTCCGATTAGTGAAGTTAAGTAGCATGGCGTCTGAGCAATTCTGAAATGGATGAATAATGACCAAGAAATGGCAGATCACGTCGGGACACACACTCCTTGAATATCGTTGTGATGGGGCATAGAGCTGCTACCTCATCCCAAAATTCTTGCTGAAATCCGTGAAGGTAACTCGCATTGGAGACCATCCCTCTCCCCCTCAAAAGGTGTAATGGTAATTATATGGTGTAATGGTAATTATATATATATACATATATATATAAATATATATATATATATATATATATATATATATATATATATGTATGTATATATATATATATATATATATATATATATATATATATATATATATATATTTATGTGTGTGTGTGTGTCAATTCGAGTTTACTCTTAGAGCATTCGGGTCCTCTGGCTATTTGTTATGGCTATAAAGCATACGTCTTAATTAGCATTCATCTATTCCTATTTTATTCAACTTCAGTTACACCAATGTTAGACTTCATACCAAAAGAATTGCGCTGAAGGTGATTAATATTTTTTTCTGTCACTTGTGACGGGAAAGTTACTCGAGACAAACAAAATGAAAACTTGGTATTAACGTTTTTGAAAAAAAAAAATGTTTTACATATTCATAAAGTAACCGAAATATTTCTAAGTTCTTACACAAATTTTCAAGTTTTAGTTTCTTCTTTTTCACAAACAACTGCATGACCCAGATTATCAAATGGCACACTGGGAACAGAAACAGATTGAAGTGATCTGTATCGCTGAATTGGAATTAATAATCGCCTATTTATATAACATACGTGATTGATCCCATTCCCTTTGCGCCGTTGATCCTTGAATTATATGAGATTAAAGTTTTTGCTTTGACTCGTGTGGAATTCATTCCCGCTTTGTGGAACAGATATCAAAAGCATTTGCGTACGCTGGGCTGAAGGGAAGGATAATGTAAATGCCCCAGTTTATATAAGGGAAGAAATTTTAGTAGAGAAAGTCCCCCACTCTCTCTCTCTCTCTCTCTCTCTCTCTCTCTCTCTCTCTCTCTCTCTCTCTCTCTCTCTGTGTGTGTGTGTGCGTGTATGTGAGTGTGTGCGTGTATGTGTGTAATGATTTCATGTATACGTCAGCATTCATTGTTTTATTTAATATTTTAAATATCCCTTTTCTTGCGTAGTGATCTTAAATGTAAAATGTTTTTTTGCCACTCTCGTCACATGAAAACTAGTCATAATATTTCAATTGCTTTTTCTTGGGTGAAAATCATTTTCACCTGATACGTAGCTCGTCCAAACCATTTTCAGTGATCACCTGAAGGCGTGTGCATTTCCAGTAAAAAATGCAGTATTTCTCTTCCTTTATTCCATCCACATTTAATTTCAAAATACCTGTTCTTTTTCACTACTGACTTATTGTATTCTGATGAAGACTCATTTCTAGTGTAACTGGGTCGCATAATTTCTTTAGTGAAAGGAAAATTAACATCAGCTAACTCTAGAAGATATGGGTCTTTATTAAATATCATTTGTATTGTTAAACAGAGAAATTCTCTTCTAATGTGAAAGAAATAGTCAGTTTCCTCTTCAGTGACAATACTGATGACAGATATATCATAATAAAAATTTCATTATTTACCTGTCAAACTGTTCATTCGTACTCAAGTTTGCTGATATTTTGTTTAAAATGAAAAATTTCCTTTGGTATAAACTTATTGGTTTTATTTTCACGAGTGTTTACAGTAATATTGCCTCTTAAATCGAATTGAAATAATAGTTACAGAACCATCATTTAGCTAAATTACACTGGATGCATAACAGTTTTTATCGGAACAAATATTCACCATGACATTGAGGTTCATGAAACGTGACAAGTAAAATCTTGATAATTAAATTCATTTTTCGAAATGAATCAGATATTACAATGATATGGCCTAAGCGTTCCAAGAGGATATAAGTGCTATTGTGATAGGTGAACGTTTTTATCATATTACATTAAGCATTTCTGTAACGAAAAGTTATTGATAAATTTCTAAGCATTTTTATATGCTATCGTGGAATACCTTGCCATTAATTATATATCGACAGTAACTCTTAAAAGATTCATTAGTTATTTAAAAATGCTCTAAATTTCGGATCATAAGGTACCCCCAGAATTTCCTTTTCAACAGACTGAGTTTGTCTTCATCCTTATTTTTGCTTGCCAAGAAAAGATTAGCCCTATATCTAAGCGGTCGGAATTGCCTTTTTTTTATTTAATTGTGTTATACTTTTTTTTAAATAAAGAAATCATATTTGTGTTCACCTCGTACCAGAGACTAGGAAACAGCTGGACTGACGAGTATGAAGGGAGCCCAGAACCGAAAGCAGACACTGGCTAAAGCGAAGGTAAATAGCTTAAGACATGTTAATTGTCTTCTCTTGTTTTCTATTTTGCCTAATGTTACCTGTTCTCTGCTAAATTAGGAAATACATTTATCACATCAATCCTTCTTGACAGCCGGGTGGTAAAGTCATTGTTTATTATTGTTTCTAAACCAGGCTACGGTACCAATCTTGGGAGGAACCTTTTATCAGTTATAATTCTCTTTGGGTGTAGCTAGAGTGAATTTGATATTAAACGTTATATGTGCATCTATGTCTAGTAACATACACACACACATATATGTATATATGTATGTGTGTGTGTGGGTGTATGCGTGTATGTGTGTGTAAACGAGTTTCTTGAGGTTTTGTGTGCGTGCGCATTAATGTAAGCATTTACTTTACTTCTTTCAGCAGAGGCTCAAATCTAAAATCATATAACTGAACTGTAAATTAGAATATTTGATACCGTTAAATAAGATTCCACACGTGTTGTTGAAGCAAACAAACTTTGGACGTTCAAATAACATTGCAATAAAATTTCTTCAGACTGTTGGTGTAACGTGTCCTCATATTTATTACCATACCCTGCAAGTGCATGATGAGTTTTCAAGGTCAAAATTACCTTATCTATGGTCAAGTTTTACTTAAGATATGTGTATTGCTAGTTTCATCTCGAATAAAAATAGCATCACAAATGAAACTTTTTGTTTGTTTACGTGAGGCAAGTAGCATTAAATAAATATTTCTAAAATTCTGTAGGCATCTTTAAAGAAAAAGGAAAAGTTAGATATTTTTATTACGGCTATTATTGTCATTATTTAATAAAATAGTGATATGATGATAATGATCGAAATTTTAAATAGTGCTGATAATGTTATACAGTTCATATTCCGATCCGATGTTAGCCTCGTTGGTGTTGGTTTGTACTTGGTTAGGTGAAGTTTATAACACCAAACTATGAGGGCCGGATCAACATTTGGATGGGTGACATCCCGTGAATACCAGACGTCCTTGGCACATTTTCTTCCGTGACTACCTATGGTAGCTTTGGCATGAGACTAGCAAGATCATCCTAAATACACCTCATGCAAACCGCCCTGTACTATTCAACCTCCCTTCCCAGGCATGTTGGTTCCAGCACCAGATTATATAAGAGCCCTGCTAATACAAAAAAAAAAAAAAAAACACTTACAAAACTTTCAAAATGCTTGTGATCTAATTTGAGTGACACTGGATCACAGCGGTGTTCGAAAAGTTAAGAGAGCGATTGACGAAGAGGTATACTTTTAAAGTTTCATCTCTCTCTGTTAAGTGTTCATTGTTTCAAACGACTTATATTATTAGAAAGAGAATTCGTATATGTTTTGTATTGCTTATATGAAAAAATTAACCTATTAAAGCTGTATCCTGAAGAATATTAATTCAATCTGATGCAGGCCGAAAAAGGAAAGTCTTTATATGCTAATTATCTGCTGAGTTAAACAAGATATTACCGTCATGAACATGAGGTTATAGTTATTAAAAAATATTTTTTTTACTGTAATATTCTGATAAACAACATGAACATAATTTATAAATTTCTTTCAATTATTTCAGCATATTATCTTAATAACTTGGTTTGCCTTTAAGTTTTTATTATCGAAAATGTGGCAACTGTTAAATAACGTCAAATAGGGATTAATTTCTTTTCAAATTATCTCCAAAGATATATTCTGAGAGAATCAGCTAAACTAAAAATCTACTGTATATTAATTAATTTCATCGTTCAATGTACGTGACTGCAGTAACATACAACGAAACGAACAGAAGTCTAGAACCTTATAGATGGTGTAGACTTGAATAAACCGTACCCATCAAGAAATCTGTAAGAAAAAAACTCCCTGACTCGTAAAAAAGGAGATATATTTCATGTGATTCAACTGGAAGGATTTTCATTGGTTTGCAAGTTGGTGTTTGTGGGTTTCTGGAAATTTAGATCCTGGGTAACAGCCACGAAGAGACGGCTCTGAAAGAAATGTTGCAATCCTCTGCACTGAATAGTACTTTATATACACGGTTTACGGCCCCACCTTCTGAATTGTAAAATGGTGTGAGGTAATAAATAGGAAAAAAGATAATCTCGTTATTTTCTTGTTTTGCATCGACACAGAAAACGGTATATTAGTATGTATCTTATTTACATATGTATGTTATTATGCAAACATTTACTATTCAGAATTTTTTCCATGAGGCAATTTTACTGTTAGTTTTGATCATGGCTGAAGACTAAATCGTCTCAGCTACATAACACTTTTTTTGGTAATAATAAATCATTTGAGTATTCTAATATACAGCTAACGACCTTCGCCCTTACATACAGCGTTTATTCGATAATGCTTTTTTTAGGTAATTCTTGTTTACAAATACCCTTTTCTGCAAAAATAAGACAAGACAAAATTATATTCATTTCATATCTTTCACTTAACCAACACACTATTTTCTTGAAAGAATAATGAAAAGATGCAATATGGTGTTGTGCAATTCTCAATACACAGAATAAAAGGTTAAATGATTAGTGTCGGCGGAATATTTTTACTTTACATTTTACTCTTGGGAGCAAATCTTACTACTACTGCTTCGTTTCTGAGGGTGTTACAGCCAAGACCTGATTAGTAATTCAAAATGTATGTAGCGTCTCTTTCTAATGGAAACTCAACACGTATTAGTGTCAACTCATAGTATTTTATCAATAAAGCAAAGGACAAACTATGCACACATGCCACACACACACATACACGCATATATATATATATATATATATATATATATATATATATATATATATATATATATATATATATATATGTATGTATGTATGTATTAACTTTATCACTTACACAGTTGTTCTGTGCATTAATGCAATTGCCAACAGGACCTCATGTAAACTGGATGGCTATCGATGAGATGAGGACTGTTAGTCCTAGAAAGCTTGTAACTTTTCCTAAATAAATATCTCAGGTAGATAACCATCCAGTTTATGAAGTTGGTCACAGAAATGATTTTAATGTGAAAAAGCTTCCTGTTTTACCATATTGTAACCAGTTTATGGCCATCCCTGGGCTGTTGAGACCATTTCAAGTTAATGTCATTTTTAAGAACTATGTGCATAAGAACATGTTATTCAGGAATTCCCCTCTACGGAAGAATGGTTGCATATATGAGATCCCTTGCAATCAGTGCAATAAAAAGTACATGGGACAGAGTGGAAAGGAACTCGAAACAAGATTAAAACAACATAAATATAATGTCAGAACGGGGAATACTGCAAGCAGTTTGTTTCAACATATGAATGAGTGCACCCACCATGAATTGGAAAGAAGCTAAAGAGATCATGTTCTGTAAAGACATCACGAAAAGAAACATTGTTGAGTCGTGCATAATAAAGAAAACTCGTGTAGATTTGATCAACAGGCAGCCTCGGGATGTACAAACTGGATGAACTACTTGTAAACAACATTTTTAGACAATTACTTTTTAAATAGTAATACGGTAGCTTTTATGTTTATGTATTGCTGCCACAGAGGTGTCTTTGTAACAAATAATGATTTTTTGTATCACTTGACCCTGAAGAGGTGTGGGAAATACACAAAAGCGCTTCGTCAGCTCCTTCTTTCATTCTTTCCTCCATCTCTTCGGCAATATATATATATATATATATATATATATATATATATATATATATATATATATATATATATATATATATATATATATATATATATATATATATATATATATATATATATATATATATATATATATATACATATATATATGTGTATATATATATATATATATATATATATATATATATATATATATATATATATATATATATATATATATATATATATATACATATATATTTATATTCATATATATGTGTATGAAAGTATACAAATATCGTTTGTAAAGTAATTAATAAATCATCTTTCTTTTTTAAACCACGTGTAACAAAAATGGTTTTACAACAGGATTAATAATTTGGTGTAAATTAATATCTTTATTTGGTGACAGATAGTAAGAGAAGCTATGATACGGCCTTTTCATATATGAAAATGACTTATATGATTGCTGGGAATACCCAGACTGTAAAAAACATCTCGGCTCTAGCTCGGCCACTTTAATAAAAGAAGAAAAAGAATGATAAATCTCTGTGTGGACTTTTCTCATTAAGGGATGACAACTTGCCTCTAAAACTGGGAAAGATTAAAAGTTATGGAAAATCTGGAAAGCAGCTGAAAATTCAACATTGTTACCATGAGAGCGGAAGACTGTCAAGTCAGCTGACTTTCAATCTCCGAGTTTCCATGGATTGAAGTCAATTATTTCAATAGGTTACTCCTTGAAGAAAGACTTGAAAAAGAGCTCAAAAAGAGGTTAATTTAACATAAACATAAAGTGGTGATAAACATGAAATCGACAGTAGATTGTCAATAAGAACGCATTGAGGGTATTACAGGCTATGACAAAGTGACAGCCGTCCCTTCTGAATTTCTTTGAGAAAAGACTAATCCATTCTTCTCAGGTTATTATATAAAAGTCTTTGACCCAAAACTTGGCATCCTTGTAAAAGTTATTAATGTACATATTAGTGAAAACTAATAAGCATACACGAATAAAGTAAACAAAGCTATATATATATATATATATATATATATATATATATATATATATATATATATATATATATATATATATATATATATATATATATATATATATTTTTTTTTTTTTTTATAAATATTACTGCTGTTCGCCCTCGATGTATTTAGGTGTAGGAATATTAGTCCGATTGACCTCGACAGAGAACATCTCTGCCCCGCCGGTAGGCTAGGCAATTCAAAAATAACAATCACCGCAGTAGACAAATGGCGCCGCATAGGCTGGAAAGTTTGTAAACAAAAAATGCTAGGGCATTAGGGACCTAAGCCTCAGAGAGGGTTTACGCTCAATGACCCCTAGTTATGGTGGCCCTTAAGCTTTATTCTATGCATTCGACGATGCCTTTGTCAAGGTCGGATTGCCCGGGGCGGTGTGTCAAGAACCCGCCTTTCTCTGGCGGGAACGAAGCGAGGTCGGGCAGAGAGATCCCAGCGGTCACTGAACCAGGGTGACGCTGCGTGCGTGCCCGAACGATATTCTTTGTTCTTTATTACTTTTACTCCTACGTCTATCTTAATTAGTGAATTGGGAAGACTGCCAGAATACGACTCCTGAGGTCCCTCGTTTGCGCAGCGACTCGACATTCACGGTAAGTCCGATTCTTGTTGAAGCTTCGTCGATTGACTAGTACTTTTCTGTATTTCACATTTTTTCTTTGTTTTCTTCCTTCAGCCACCACTTAGGGTATATGTTTACGAAGTCTAGATTAAGCCTAATTATTATATTGTTAGCTTCAACCCCGTTATTCCAGTAAAATACCTAGGATTTAGGGTAAGCAAAATCAGGTTAAATCTCGATGCTTTTGTATGCCTCGCGTCCGAATGTTTGGAAGAACCGTTGCGTTTAAAATCAAATTCATCTCAAATATTCTTTGTTAAGGTTAATAACCCTTAACTGGCGACCTTTGGCTAATTAACGACTGTCTTTGAGGTTAACTTTTGGCTTCAAGTGGCAGGTTACGTGTAATCTTGGTTTGCAGGGCCGTGAAAACTACGTAAATTGAATAATACATGATCAACCAAGACCCTCACACGTAACATTGGCGACCTTGCGTAGAATCTAAAGTACATTTTAGAGAAAGAATCTGGAGAAAAGGAAATTAAATTACATTAATTCCAAAAAAAAATGAAAGTCAGATATCGAACTCCATTTCATTCTTCCAAACAAGGAACCAGGCATAATAATAAGCAGTAAAGAGAATAGTTATAATAACAAGTGTAGCGAGAATTAGCGTAGGTAGGCAAGGGTGCCTCGAGAGCAGAGCGAATCACAATTTGTGTCGTTTAAGAACGGGCATTTTACCGTGTTCGGACCGTGAGAGAAGTCGTTCAAGAAACGAATCCTAAGGCCGAGAAAAGCGGAGCCCATTTCATGTACACAAAGTAATTTAGAAATCGCGTCGGCAATTCCGATCGTTATTGTTTGCATATAGCGGGAATCATTCAAAACCGTGTCAGTGAAGTAGCAAACGAACTGAAATAGTAATTTTACAATAAAGGTACCGTTCAACAACGTAAATTTACGCAGGCAGGCTAGCATTTCTCTTTTCATTCTTTTGTTTAATGTCCGGGTGAGAGTACGATAACAAAAGACAAAGTTGTTTGGTAATTTAGTTTTCCATCCGTAACGTAAAACGCTATGCATGATTGGTATATTTAAAGTAAAATCTGGATACCTGCATTTGTTGCGTTGTTTTTGAATTTGTTTGAAAAAGAAAATACCCGCCATCTTGGATTCCTCCGCCGTGTTCGCGCGGTTGTTTTGAAATTGTTCGAACTGTTTGTGAGAG
>JANJGK010000012.1:24764251-24774251 GCA_039081455.1 Macrobrachium rosenbergii | reverse complement strand
CCAAATTTGTCAACCTAATCAGCACTTCATTTTCTGCTGCTGGTCCGCACCGGATCCTTTACCCCGAGAGACTGGAAACCCAGTTCATCTCGGTGGCCCCTCTTCAGAGCACTAGCCTGCCAGTGACCCTTCCGGTCACAGTAGACACTGCGGCAGACATTAGCCTGATCACTAGGGCCCAAGTGCCAGCCGGTGCTATGGTTGACGAAGAAACCCGGTGGGAAATGAAGTGGATAGAGGGCCACACCATTACCGTTCCTACGGTCCAACTCCAGGTAATGACACCTTGGGGCACAATACCCCACCGCCTTGGCGTGGTAGGTGGAATTTGTCCCGGAGTGGTCTTCTTGTTGGGTCGGGATCTTCTCTGCGGAAGCCCGTCACCAACGCCACTCCGCAGCCATGTTACCTCCTCCACGGAGGCCCCAGTTATAACTCCCAATAATGACAAACCTCCACCTTCCGCCCACCAAAGTGGTCCGCGGAAGGGGCGCCACCCAACCTATTTCAGGCCTAGCCCTCTCCAATCGCGAAGGGCTGGCCCACCAAGAGGTCCTCCCCCTCCGCGAAGAGAGATTCAGGAGGAACAGTACCGCTGCAGGACGTGCAAGCGGGCAGACCACTCCACAAACTGGGAGGGCTGCCCAAACAAGCAACGCCCAGCGGACGCCCCCGAACAAAACTCACCGAGAGGCTACGATCTCCTGCTGGGGCAGGAATCTCTGCCGCAGCCAAACCCAAGTCGTCCGAGAGGTATTGCACCTCTGGACCCCTTGTCAGGCATGCCTGACCCTCAACTGCTGCCAGTGCCACTTGCGAGCACTGAGCAGTGCCAGACTCCGTCCGCCACGGACGTTGAGCTACCAATGGAAAAGGCCCCTATGCCGGGTCTAAATCATGAGGCGAATCCCCCTCCGGGAGATTTAGGATTCCCCATGCAGTTGATCATCGCGACTGGAGAGCCTCCAGCACCCGAAGCTTCTTCTTTGCAAAATTTGACCCCAGGGGATGAACCCCTGGAGGATCGAAATGGTACCCCTCCCTTGGAAGACCAGGAACTGGCATCCTCGGACGCAGAAGTCGAGATCGCTCTCGCTCCGGTTGTCGCAGCAGCTGGAGTAGGGAGTCCTCCCGCAGCTTTTGCAGTTGCCCCTGACTTCGCGCCCGCTAGCCCTTCTGGCCTGTCCCCGGAGTCGGTGCTCTCATCACCTGCTAGGCCAGCTACTGATAGGCCTTGGAGGAACCCGAAGAAGAAGAAGAAGGGGCGGAAGAGAGCCCAGTAGTTGCGAAGCTATAAGCTCATCCTGGCACTAGTGCCCTCTCGGCACAGTGCCCTAACATCTAAGAGTGATCCTGGCCCCTTGCCCAGAGAAGGTAGCCAGTGTGATCTCTTCCTTTTACTTGTACCTAGCCTAGGCCACCTTAAAGTACAGTACATCAATTTAGTAGCCTTGTTCTTTCCACTTACCACAGAGCCGCAGTAATCATGTAAGTAGCATAACTAATTTCGGTAATCTTAACTATTGTGAAACGAGCCACGATGCTCGTGACACGCATGGCCTAAGACCTCAGTGAGGCACCCATTTATCATATGAGGCAACCCTCATGAATTAACTAGTAAATTTTAATTGTATTAAACATAAACTATGTTGTAATTTAGTTAGAATATTAACTCTTATGTTGGTGCTACGGTCGGGTTAGGATAGGTTAGGCTAGGGAATATCATAGAATGTACCACTAGGCTAGGTCTAAAACACATCTTGATTGTAGGAGGTAGCCTATAATAACCGTGAGCACCTTCCAGTACTATTAGAATTAGGTAAAGTAGTGAATATAGCTCGTATCCTATCTAGGGTTAGGTAGTTCTGTAGCCAGGTAGGCTAACCAGGACTAATCTGCTCAGGGGAAGGAGAGTAACCTACGAGAGGCGAACAGCTTGCTTAGTATAGACCTTCACGCCCGAAAAGGGAGTGAAGGCCCTCTTAAGGGGGGGAGCTTTTATAAATATTACTGCTGTTCGCCCTCGATGTATTTAGGTGTAGGAATATTAGTCCGATTGACCTCGACAGAGAACATCTCTGCCCCGCCGGTAGGCTAGGCAATTCAAAAATAACAATCACCGCAGTAGACAAATGGCGCCGCATAGGCTGGAAAGTTTGTAAACAAAAAATGCTAGGACATTAGGGACCTAAGCCTCAGAGAGGGTTTACGCTCAATGACCCCTAGTTATGGTGGCCCTTAAGCTTTATTCTATGCATTCGACGATGCCTTTGTCAAGGTCGGATTGCCCGGGGCGGTGTGTCAAGAACCCGCCTTTCTCTGGCGGGAACGAAGCGAGGTCGGGCAGAGAGATCCCAGCGGTCACTGAACCAGGGTGACGCTGCGTGCGTGCCCGAACGATATTCTTTGTTCTTTATTACTTTTACTCCTACGTCTATCTTAATTAGTGAATTGGGAAGACTGCCAGAATACGACTCCTGAGGTCCCTCGTTTGCGCAGCGACTCGACATTCACGGTAAGTCCGATTCTTGTTGAAGCTTCGTCGATTGACTAGTACTTTTCTGTATTTCACATTTTTTCTTTGTTTTCTTCCTTCAACCACCACTTAGGGTATATGTTTACGAAGTCTAGATTAAGCCTAATTATTATATTGTTAGCTTCAACCCCGTTATTCCAGTAAAATACCTAGGATTTAGGGTAAGCAAAATCAGGTTAAATCTCGATGCTTTTGTATGCCTCGCGTCCGAATGTTTGGAAGAACCGTTGCGTTTAAAATCAAATTCATCTCAAATATTCTTTGTTAAGGTTAATAACCCTTAACTGGCGACCTTTGGCTAATTAACGACTGTCTTTGAGGTTAACTTTTGGCTTCAAGTGGCAGGTTACGTGTAATCTTTGTTTGCAGGGCCGTGAAAACTACGTAAATTGAATAATACATGATCAACCAAGACCCTGACACGTAACAATATATATATATATATATATATATATATATATATATATATATATATATATATATATATATATATATATATATATATATATATAGAAATAATCAACACAATCATTTGAGTCATTTATTTATTTTTATGTATGTATATATTGTATATTTATATATGCATATATATATATGTGTGTGTATGTATGTATAAAGGAGTGTGTGCATATGTGTGTGTGCTTCTGTGTTTGTATGTGCCAGTTTTAGACTGAGATAATGAGAACTGTATTAAATATTGTTAGGACGTATATGTAGTTATTGTCAAGCTTTTCGTTTTTCTTTATTTTCTTTTTTCTTTTTTCATTTAACTGAGGTGATTTCCTGATCTGCAGTCATTTGCTCCTTTCATATTTGGCCATGTTTCTTCTGTTCCTATTTGCAACTCCTTAGTGCTTTTGTACCGGGAAGAATCAATATCAAATTAATTTAAGACCTACTTGTTCTAACTCATGACCTCTAATCAATTAACTTCTTTCCGGTGCTTGGTTTATTCACCACAACTTATTTTCAGTCTATTTCCGTCCCTTGAATGTTATTCCCCTCTCCGATTTAATCCCAGCCCGGTAAAGAGCCGGTTTCCTTCTCATACCTTCATTATTTACGTCTTGTTTATGCCGTCATAAACGTTCTCTTTATCCTTATGTACAATCATTTCAGTTACATTACTTCGCCGTTTGTTCTCCGACCATTTCACCCTTTGTTCTCATCAGCGGTGAATTACCATACACTAATTAGAACAGGTAGGCGGGGGCGGGGGTATGGGGAGAGGTCGACTCAGGTTGCCATCAGGAATTCTAGGCTCATTTACATATGTTAACTCCTTGGCTTCATTTCCATCGTTCTGCGAAGCCTCTGTCCTCGGTGTGTGGCCGTCCTACATTTCGCCTGTAATGAGATCTCTGTAGAAAAGTGGTCTTGTTTCTCTGTTTCCTCTAAATTTTTGTGTTTGCCTGCGTGGGGAGGAAAAGCTTAAAATCACTATGAGTCGGATGCAGTTTTATTTCCCTTCGTTGTGATTTCTTTTGCAAATTTTTTCCCTAAAAAAATATAATAATTAGTTTTGTTGCTCAATTCTGATTATCTATTTTAAGAAAAAGAACAACAATATAATACGTGTAGAATTTACAAGATTTGTAGAAGTCACAAGCCCTTTAAACGTGATTTAAATCAATTAGATAAACAGGCTAATACCTTATCTAATGGAGCATTTCATTATGCAAATTTAACCTTCCAGTTCTCCTTGGAGTAAGGTTTGATTAATGGTGCGAATTTGTAAACTGAGAGACTGTCAGAAGGAATCATTTAAATTCATTAAATTGAAGTTGATTTTTTTTTTAAATGTCTGCATCAGCGCATATGGAACTATATTTGAAAATCACAAATATCATGATGTGAAAACTGAATTGACTCCTATTCTTTTGCCAATATACAAAATGTAATACTCGGAAAATTTTGGAAAACAGGATGTTGACTACCTTTTTATATAGAATTTCTGTTTGAATTATCACTTTTTTCTTGTTTACCTGTAGGTAATATGAAGGGCAGTTCATTCTGGCGTTCTTGAAATGCCATCGACCGTGGCGTTAAATTTAGCTGATCTTCAAGAACTGCCTTATTATTCAAGACTGAGTGACCGCTGCAGCCGTCATCAGTGACGCAGAGAGCGCTATCAGTGACGTCAAACTGCGTCATCAATGACAGCAGGATGCTGCCATATTTGAACGAATTTAAAGCGTGAAATGCTGCGCACAAGATGAAAAGGTTGAACGTCAATAATGAGTAAATTTCTCAACTTCTAACGCTTTTACTTTTCAGATGCCAATCTCGTTGCCTTATTTTGACAGTCGACTTGTTAATAATGGAGTACAATTCCACAGAAACTAGAGAATCGTTATACTGCTTGAAATGTAGAGATAGACCACTTTTTAATACGGTTTGAATCTCCCGGAAAAATTTGGTCGTCTGTGAGACTTACTGCGCATGAAGAAAACCTTGTATCTAAAGTATATTTTCCTCCTATTTCAAGATGGATTTACCTGTGTCTTCAGTAAAGTTTAATATGGACAGCTTTTATTGTTAATGCTCCAACAGCAAGAATATGTATATATATATATATATATATATATATATATATATATATATATATATATATATATATATATATATATATATATATATATATATATATATACATACATATATATGCATATATATATACATATTTATATATATATATATATATATATATATATATATATATATATATATATATATATATATATATACATATACATATATATATATATGAATATGTACATATACATTAGCTGCCCGGGAAAACTCTGAATGACAGTCTACGTATAGGGGGAGGGTAAAGGGAAAGGGGAGGGGGAGGGGAAGGGAGGAGGGAAGGAAGAGGGGGGGGGGGAGAAGGGAGAGGGGGAGGGGATTGTGTTGATGGTCCAACTGACAGCTCTAATTTTATCATGCGAATTTCACCCTTTGAACAATCATGGATGAACTGACAGGTATTACTGTGCTGCCTGTCCCCTTTATCCAGGTATTACTGTGATGATTGTCCCTTTGATCCAGAAATTACTGTGGTGGCTGTCTCTTTTATCCAGGTATTGCTGTGGTGACTGTCCCTTTTATCCAGAAATTACTGTGATGACTATCCCTTTTATCCAGGTATTGCTAAGGTGACTGTCCCTTTTATCCAGAAATTCAGAAATAACTGTGGTGACTGTCCCTTTTATCCAGGTATTGCTGTGATGATTGTCCCTTTTATCCAGAAATTACGGTGGTGACTGTCCCTGTTATCCAGGTAATACTGTGGTGACTGTCCCTTTTATCCAGGTATTACTGTGATGATTGTCCCTTTTATCCAGAAATTACTGTGGTGACTGTCCCTTTTATCCAGGTATTGCTGTGGTGATTGTCCCTTTTATCCAGGTATTGCTATGATGATCGTCCCTTTTATCCAGAAATTACTGTGGTGACCGTCCCTTTTATCCAGGTATTGCTGTGGTGACTGTCCCTTCTATCCAGGTATTAGTGTGATGACTGTCCCTTTTATCCAGAAATTACTGTGGTGACTGTCCCTTTTATCCAGGTATTACTGTGGAGACTGTCCCTTTTATCCAGGTATTACTGTGATGATTGTCCCTTTTATCCAGAAATTACTGTGGTGACTGTCCATTTTATCCAGGTATTGCTGTGGTGACTGTCCCTTTTATCCAGAAATTACTGTGGTGACTGTCCCTTTAACCAGGTATTACTGTGATGATTGTCCCTTTTATCCAGAAATTACTGTGGTGACTGTCTCTTTTATCCAGGTATTACTGTGATGATTGTCCCTTTTATCCAAAAATTACTGTGGTGACTGTCCCTTTTATCCAGGTATTGCTGTGGTGACTGTCCCTTTTATCCAGGTATTGCTATGATGATCGTCCCTTTTATCCAGAAATTACTGTGGTGACCGTCCCTTTTATCCAGGTATTGCTGTGGTGACTGTCCCTTCTATCCAGGTATTAGTGTGATGAATGTCCCTTTTATCCAGAAATTACTGTGGTGACTGTCCCTTTTATCCAGGTATTACTGTGGAGACTGTCCCTTTTATCCAGGTATTACTGTGATGATTGTCCCTTTTATCCAGAAATTACTGTGGTGACTGTCCATTTTATCCAGGTATTGCTGTGGTGACTGTCCCTTTTATCCAGAAATTACTGTGATGACTGTCCCTTTAACCAGGTATTACTGTGATGATTGTCCCTTTTATCCAGAAATTACTGTGGTGACTGTCTCTTTTATCCAGGTATTACTGTGATGATTGTCCCTTTTATCCAGAAATTACTGTGGTGACTGTCCCTGTTATCCAGGTAATACTGTGGTGACTGTCCCTTTTATCCAGGTATTACTTTGATGATTGTCCATTTTATCCAAAAATTACTGTGGTGACTGTCCCTTTTATCCAGGTATTGCTGTGGTGACTGTCCTTTTTATCCAGGTATTGCTGTGATGATTGTCCCTTTTATCCAGAAATTACTGTGGTGACCGTCCCTTTTATCCAGGTATTGCTGTGGTGACTGTCCCTTTTATCCAATAATTAGTGTGATGGTTGTACCTTTTATCCAGAAATTACTGTGGTGACTGTCCCTTTTATCCAGGTATTACTATGATGATTGTCCCTTTTATCCAGAAATTACTGTGATGACTGTCCCTTTTACCCAGGTATTGCTGTGGTGACTGTCCTTCTTATCCTGGTATTGCTGTGATGATTGTCCTTTTTATCCAGAAATTACTGTGGTGGCTGTCCCTTTTATCCAGGTATTACTGTGATGACTGTCCCTTTTATCCAGGTATTGCTGTGGTGACTGTCCCTTTTATCCAGGTATTACTGTGATGACTGTCCTTTTTATCCAGGTATTGCTGTGATGATTGTCCTTTTTATCCAGAAATTACTGTGGTGGCTGTCCCTTTTATCCAGGTATTACTGTGATGACTGCCCCTTTTATCCAAGTATTGCTGTGGTGACTGTCCCTTTTATCCAGGTATTACTGTGATGATTGTCTCTTTTATCCAGGTATTACTGTGATGATTGTCCCTTTTATCCAGAAATTACTGTGGTGACTGTCCCTTTTATCCAGGTATTACTGTGATGACTGTCCCTTTTATCCAGGTATTACTGTGATGATCATCCCTTTTATCCAGAAATTACTGTGGTGACTGCCCCTTTTATCCAGGTATTGCTGTGGTGACTGTCCCTTTTATCCAGGTATTGCTGTGATGATTGTCCCTTTTATCCAGAAATTACTGAGGTGACTGTCCCTTTTATCAAGGTATTGCTGTGGTGACTGTCCCTTTTATCCAGAAATTACTGTGATGACTGTATCTTTTATTCAGGTATTACTGTGGTGACAGTCCCTTTTATCTAGGTATTAGTGTAGTTTTAAATTTCACCTTTTTGTTCAAGATTATTCTTTCTCATTATTTTTGTCCTCGAGAATTATCTTGTAAAGGAAACGCCTTTGCTCCTTTGGTAGTTTGAGTCCTTGGGAACGTCGCTTGTAGGGCAAGGAGTCATAACGGGCGCAAGGGGAACAAAGATATCAAATAAAGAACCATTTGCAACATCCCCTTGCATAAGTTTTAGTTTTTTATAAAAGAAAACTATTGAGATGGCTATGTGTCTGTCATCCACTCTTGTTCTGTCCGCCCTCAGACCTTAAAAACTGCTGAGGCTAGAGGGCTGCAAATTGGTATGTTGATCATCCACCCTCCAATCACCAAAAATACTAAATTGCAGCGCTTTACCCTCAGTAGTTTTTATTTATTAAAGGTTAAAGTTAGCCATGGTCGTGCGTTTGGCACCGCTATAGGTGCCAACAACACAGGCCACCACTGGGGCGTGTCTGCAAGTTTCATGGGCCGCGGGTAAGACTTTCATGGGCCATGGCTGAGAGTTTCATACAGCATTATACGCTGTGCAGAAAACTCGATTGCGCGAAGAAACTTCGGCGCATTTTTTACTTGTTTTTTCTTGGAGGTAAATACTTTCAGCGTTATTACTGAAACTGGCTTTGACTGGTTTCTCATACTGCGCTTTGTCTCCCAAAAGTTATAACGGTATTGGCTGGAAATATTTACCACCTGCTAAAACACGCACACACACACAAACACTTAGAAAGCTAGTTCACCAAACAATTGTGTAATACATTTTTTTCAAATTTCCATACAAATAAGAATTGTCGCTCTCTTCAATAATCTCTTGATTATTCGAGAAACATTTTCACTTTACACATCCCTTTGCAGCTCCTACCACTTGCTCAGTCTCCATCTTTTATGACATGAGGAGGATACGGCCTGGCAATGAAAAATTACTGACGCCATTTTTTTAAGATATGAATTGTATGAATTATTCTCTCTCTCTCTCTCTCTCTCTCTCTCTCTCTCTCTCTCTCTCTCTCTCTCTCTCTCTCTCTCTCTCTCTCTCTCTCTCGTGAATGAAGAAGAGCGAGTTATCTCAGGAATAACTCTGTCTCATTATTACCTGTTTCCACATCTTAGTTCTTCGTGAGAGGGTGGGTAGAGCTCTCGGCTAGCACGCTGTTGGCCCAGCGTTCAACTCTCCGACCGGCCAGTGAAGAATTAGAGGAATTTATTTCTGGTGACAGAGATTCATCTCTCGTAATAATGTGGTTCGGATTCCACAATAAGCTGTAGGTCACGTTGCTAGGTAACCAGTTGGTTCTTAGCCACGTAAAATAAATCTCATCCTTCGGGCCAGCCCTAGGAGGGCTGTTAATCAGCTCAATGGTCTGGTTAAACTAAGATATACTTAACTTTTTTCCACATCTTAATACTTCGAAGTAAGTTTTATTGAAAGTTTCTTTATACGCTACAGACAGCAACAAAGAAAAAGAAATAAAATGCCGATCAATGTGAATCAAATTCTTCATAACGCAATTAGGTATGCAAGTGATTAAGTGGCTTCGAATAGTACTTTCTTAATATCGTTCGTCAGTCATCATTCTGGTCATAAATTCATATCAATATAAATACAATTTGAAATTTTATCAACGATTTATTCTATCTGTCTCTCTATCTTTCTATCCATCTATTTGCATCTATCGCGTACACTCGTCAGTGTCTATTTTCATTTCATGAGCAAGATTCCCAAACGCTCTCTGTCCGAAAAGCCCGCAACTACAACCACCAACAGTTGCCCTAAAAGAAGTAAAAGCTGAGAGAAGCCACTGTGGGAAGAGGACTGAATAATTACGCCTGGCAAAAGGAAGTTGATATAAGCGAGTGCGGGGAGACTGAATGATTGAGCACGACGAAAGGCCAGACTTCTAACTCAGAACCGACCTATTAATCGATTTAGGAGAAGCGTTGCTTATTAGTGCTTTAGTTCTCGGTGACAAATCAATTCGCATCTCCGTCAGTTCCTTAAGCATCTATAATTGTCGCGCGGACGCTACAAGGAAGCACCGATGGCAT
>JANJGK010000012.1:24736751-24754251 GCA_039081455.1 Macrobrachium rosenbergii | reverse complement strand
ATGAAAAGCTACCATGAGGACTTTTTAAAAATAATCTAAGTTGACATAACAGAAATATCTGCGTTCTGTGTTTATTCGGGTTGTTCTGGGATTGAGATTTTTAGTTTTCTGTAAAAGAAAACAATTGAGATGGATATCTGTCTGTCCGTCCGCACTGCTTCTGTCCGTCCTCAGATCTTAAAAACTACTGAGGCTAGAGGGCTGCAAATTGGGATGTTGATCATCCACCCCTCCAATCATCAAACATATCAAATTGCAGCCTCCTAGCCTCAGTAGTTTTTATTTTATTTAAGGTTAAGCTTAGCCATGGATCGTGCGTCTGGTGCCGCTAGAGGTGCCAGCCGCCGAAGGATCTTTACTTACCCGCATCTGGGGAGCAACTGATTGCTGCCCAGTCTTGGCTGGGAGTTTCATACTGCAGCACATCGAGAGTTTCATACAGCATTGTACGCTGTACAGAAAACTCGATTGCGCCGAAGAAACTTCAGCGCAATTTTTACTTGTTTTGATAGAGAACAATTTCTAGAGTTGCAATCTAAATAGAATATTTTCACTGATATCTTCCATTTTTCTTGGATATACCATAATTACATCCACAGTCAATGGAAGAATATGTTCCTTAAAATTTGTATTTTTTCTTGTCCACAGAAGGGAAATGCTCATTGCAAAACACCTTTTATAAGATAATTACATGTATCAAGATTGATAAAGTTTATAAGCCTGTTCTCACGATTACGCGAGTAGAAGAGCACGTGTAAGAATATTCAGTGAGTCCAAGTTAAATGATAACATAGAATATAAGGTATTGCAGTTTATAAGAGGATTTGTGTATCACTTCTTTCCCTAAGGTAAGGATAATCTCCTTTTGAAAGGCTGAGTGGAGAAAGGATAATCTTTAACTGTGGTTTAAGGTGGAAGTTCTGGAAACAGTCCATTCTAATTTGCATGTTGTAAATGAAATGAATGTTGCATAAGCATTCTTTGGTGATTTCACCTTAGGGAAAGACTGGTAGCTGGAAAAGTTAGCTGTTCAGTAATGTGAGCTCTTTTTTTTTTCCGCATATTCATGCATATGCACAGATCATATATGAACATTAGTGTAGTTGGAGAGCGCTTTCGCTCACTTACCTTGAAGCAGAAATAAATAATGGAGAGAGAGAGAGAGAGAGAGAGAGAGAGAGAGAGAGAGAGAGAGAGAGAGAGAGAGAGAGAGAGAAAGAGAAAATTTAACTCAGAATATGAATTGCCCGTCTCATAAATCCATTCCGCCAAATATGAGGATCCCTCCCATTAGTCTCGAGCATATTTACCCTAAAATATAATCACGAATTTTGGATTCTTCCCTTCTTATATTCCTTTGTATCCGCATGTTTGTACTTGGATTATTTGAAGCCAATGTCCTCTCGTTTCATTGCAAAGGTTCCTTATGGCGAGACAGTCAAATCTCTCTCTCTCTCTCTCTCTCTCTCTCTCTCTCTCTCTCTCTCTCTCTCTCTCTCTCTCTCTCTCTCCTTTTTCCTATTTCTACCATGATTCATAAACTCTAAACAGTCATTCTTGTGACGTGTCGAGTGTGATAAGCATGCATTTGCCGTGGAAGACTTTTACACGATGTGCCTTCGTTTTCTTTTTTAATATTCTATTTCATTTTTTTTCAAAATCTATATGAATGAAGAAGCGCATTTTCTGAAGTCGTTTAACATGATTAAGTATACAATAAAGGTCGCCAAGTCGGTAGGGTATTTTGGACTGTCAACTCAGGCTGTGCCGTGAAAGTTATGAGGGTCATCCGTTTTATGACTGTTCTCTCTCTCTCTCTCTCTCTCTCTCTCTCTCTCTCTCTCTCTCTCTCTCTCTCTCTCTCTCTCTCTCTCTCATTCATATGGAGCAATGTACTGTATTGCACAACAGTACTTTTTGCAATGATACCCATATATACGAACAGGATAAGTGGCCGCCATCAGTCAAATAATATTTATTCAAGAGACACAAAGAGGCTTCATAGCTAAGTTACATTTATTCGTTACACAAAAATCACAAAAAATGTTTCAGACATTACGACTGAAAGGATGGAATATTAACATCTTTAATGTTAAGAGATGACAAACTTGCACGGTGCACGCAACATATCGAGATTAGAAAATACTTTAAAACCAGCATAGTTTTTAGAGACCTTTAAATCTCAGGAAAACATTAAAGCTCATTTGCTTCAACTTGGGGAAATACTTATGGAAATACTACAAATATTCTCTCTGACTATCTGTCTGTCTATCTATCTCAGGAAAATGCAGTCTTATAAATATTCAAAGTCAGAACTGGTGTACTTTCTGAACTTTTGAAAAATAACAGGTTTGTTGTTGGGAAATCTTATTGATTCACAAAAGGAAAATCATTGTGAGAAATACCGGAAAAATGAAGATCATATCTGTACGTTCATTATTGCAAAATGATACAATGTCAGTGGCACAAGAGCTCAACATGTTTTTCTTATTATGAAAAGCTAAAAATCCTTTTGGAAGAAATTGCTTTCTTTTGGCTCTTCACTCTCATTTGCTTCGCCCAAAATCTTCAGCCTCGGACGTAAAGTAGAATCACATGAAAATTATTATACGAATTAAAGTAAAAGTGGTCAAAATCTTTGTATTCTTTTGATGTATTTCACTTCAATCGTTAACTGTTCATTAGTGATAATTGCTAGCATTGCTAAAACAAGAGCTGTACTTTTTCAGAGATGCGGGTTTAGGGATAATTTCAAGAGAATACTTCATTGGCGTATCTTGGTCATTTGCTTATTAAAACTCCATGAGCTGTAATGCAACAGCCGAATGTGGCACCTCTTTCAATAAACTAAATACTCTTCAAATCGTCTTACCTTGGTAATTTGTCTTCGATATATCTCGGAAGGCTTGCTGAGGAATTGTTACTCACCGACTGGGCTTTAGGGTAGGCAGTTTTTCATGACGGAATAAACATCTTATTGGTCCATTAAGAAGGTTTAGCATCTTTCTCCCCTCAGTTTAAAAACCGTGCACTTATTATTCTAGTAATGACGATCATTGGCTAGAGCTTGAATGAGTGGAGAGAACTCCTTTGGCTTAATGATCCTTCAGGGCACTAGAGAAACTCTAGAATTTCAAAGGAGAAACTACTATCCTTCAATTATAGTGTCAATGCGAAACAATACTCAGTTTCACTCCCTGGAAACTAGATTGGTAAACCTTTTCTTTTTATACTTATATAACAAAAGTCCTGGAGGACATTCAGACTTTGACGGAAGGAAGGATGACTTTTATATGATTATTAACTGAGCAATTCTTCAGTTATGATTATGATGAGCTATGTTTGAAAGACAATAACTGTTCAACTGACACACTTTACAATCAAATGAAAGAAATGGCATCGTTTTATTCTTGCCACCTTCTCTAAGAAAATTTTGTCGGCTAAAATACAAACAAAAGTTGTTAAGTAATAGCTGCTAAGCCGGCTTTTGTACGCCATCTACTTACATGGTAGTACAGTTATTTCACGCAAACTCCCAAAGTTTTGGGAACAAACATATCACAAGAAGGTAAATCACCCTATGTCTCCTTTAACCAGGTATTACTGTGCTGACTGTCCCCTTTAACCAGCTATTACTGTACTGTCTGTCCCTTTTATCCAGGTGTGACTGTCCCTTTTATCCAGGTGTTACTGTGGTGACTGACTGTCCCTTTTATCCAGGTAATATTGTGGTGACTGTTCCTTTTATCTAGGTTTACTGTGGTGACTGTCCCTTTTATCTAGGTTTTACGATGCTGTCTGTCCCCTTTAACCAAGTATTGCCACATAAGTTACAAAGGGAGAGGGGGAGGGGCGGGGATACTGGTTTGAAACCTACTCCATTATCTAAGTTAGGCCAAATGATGGCCACATGTCAAATTTTGTCTAAATCGGTCAAACGGCTCGGATTTCATTCACTTTATATATATATATATATATATATATATATATATATATATATATATATATATATATATATATATATATATATATACATATATATATACATATATATACGAGTATATATATTATATAATTAGAGCTGCATATTACTTGAATTACTATTCATAAGTAGATATTTCTTTTTCAACACACGACCTGTTCCTCCTTAGAGGGAGTGGCAGAAGAAGGTAACAACATCATTGCAGTTTCTCTCAGAGTGTCTTTTCAGAAAATTATGATGGCACCACGTTCGCCCTCTTAGCCCTAGTGGAGGCTGGCACTCAATGACAGCTGGGTGGACTGATGGGCGGTGAGTCGGGAGTGACCCTACGATGAGCAAACATAAAGCATAAATCTGTCGTCCTTGAACTTTAAAGCATTTTGATACAAAACAGTTTTCAAAGATTGCCAAGGTTATATATAGCACTTGTTGGTTTATCAATGACTGTTCCTCTTCCTTGACATTGAGGGTCGTTGTTAGCTTCCTTCTTTTAGAGAAACACTGACATTGCCCTTAATGATAGACTCTTATTTCCATTCTTTCGTCCTTTTACCTTTCGTTCTACTCCTTTTCTTCTTCTCTCCACGATTTCTTCAGTCCAATGCTTGTGGAGGTATCACTTGTCACTCTTAAACAAGAAATGTTATTGTTGCATTTTGTCGTAAACCATTGAGAAATGTCCGTGTACAAGGTTAAAACAATCACCTAAAAATTTTCTCTAACACTGAAAAAAATGTGAAAGACATGAAAAACATTTTGGACTGGCATTTTGTTTTACAATAACAAAGTACATAAATTATTTGGAGCTGACCTTTAAAATGTTATCACGTCGGTGTTGAAGTAAAGAATAAAAAGAATGAAAAACCGACTCCAAGTAAGTCTTCTATAATTCATAGCAATTTCGATGGCTATGCCTGGTGTTTGCTTCCAGAACTCAGAATTAATCATTATTCGTAGGTAAATGTTTCGTGCCTTTTTTTTTTTTTATTTTCTGAAGGTCTTTATAAACCTTCACTCTGCAGGGCTCCACCCCACAAAAAAGGAAAAAATCCTTTGAGAACTAAACGAGCTACACTATAACTATTTTTAAGTAAGAATCTTTTCCATTGGCCAGATTTTAGGCAAAATATTTCCCACTCGTCGTAACTTTAAGAATAATTTTGTGTTCCCTATACGTATGTCTTCTGAAGAATGATTTCACGGCAATTTATAGCCTATGGATGAAACAAAATTATATTCATAAATGTTGTAAACAAACTAAAAACTAGAGGCCTCTGAGACCTTTACATATCTTCTGGGAAATTACCATATTATTCCTTTAGTGCTTTCAACTACCTCTTGTCTTCTTATTAAAGCCGAGAGAAATTATGATAATTCCTTGAAGAGGAAACTTGAAGGAATTACTCAGCCTCATCTGTGGTGGACCAAATTGGCATCAGCTATCTTTGGGCCAGGCTTGTCTTCCATTCCACCACTACTAACAGATGATGGTAGATTGGTTACTGGCCGTAGGGAAACGAATTAACTGTTTCATCGAGCTTTTGTGGCTAAGCAATCAGCTGAGGATGTCCCTCTCCCTAATACTTGTCATCCTAAACCTATTCTTACAAAATTTGCATTTTGCTCTAGGGATGTTAACAAAATTCTGGTTAAGCTTGATAACTGGGGTGGAGAAGATCTTGATGGTTTCTTCCCTTTGTTTTTTAAAGAAGTTTCTGATGTGTTGTCTCCCAAGATTAGTAGATTTTATAGATATTATGTCGACATAGTATCTTTGTGGATGAGCACAAGCTTAATAATACAGTGCCTGTTCCAAACAGTGGCATATCAGCAGAGTGCAGTAACTACAGACCAATCTCTGTTCTTCCTTTGCTCTCCAAAGTTGCTGAAAAACTTATTTTTAAGCCACTATATAAGTATGTGGAATCTAAAGGATTGTTAGTTGATAGTCAATATGCATACAGAAAGCAGATGAGTACCTGCGATGCTCTTTTAAATTTGACACTCCATGTGCAAGAGAACCTTGATAAGGGTTTTGAGTGCAGAGTAATTCAAATAGATTTTAGTGCTGCTTTCGATTTAGTAAATCACGAGGCACTTATCTATAAACTTCGGAATCTTGGATTGGGTGGATAAGTTTTAGGATTACTTCAAGATTTCCTTACAGGTAGGCAGCAGCAAGTTGCTGTGGATGGGATCTTCAGTGAACCAAGACGTATTGTATCTGGAGTTCCACAGGGCAGTGTTCTTGGTCCACTGTTATTTTTAGTGCATACGAGTGATTTGGTTGTAGGCCGAGAAAACAAGATTGTTCAGTATGCCGATGATGCAACATTTGTGGGTGTAGTAAAGTCTCCACTTATGAGAAATGAAGCTGCCCTCAGCCTCAATCGGGACATGGACCAGACCAGGGAATGGTATAGCCAGTGGTGTATGAGGCTGAACTCAAGCAAAGCGAAAACACTATTGATTAGCAGATCTCGTACAGATTTCCCTCTCCATCCTCCACTTCAGGTGGATTGAACTTTGCTGATTAAGTCTGAAGCTTTAACTACCCTAGGTGTAACTTTTGACTCACATCTCACTTTCGAGAAACATCTAATGAAAGTTTCAGCCAGCAAATGCCGCACGAAAGTTAGGTATTGTTCGTAAGGCCTCATATATTTATAACAGTGATAAATGCAACCTGCTTTAGGTTATTTTTTTACTTTCTTTACTGGAATACTGTTCTCCGGTGTGGATGTCTGCTTCTGCCAGAGATTTATCTCTTTTAGGTAGGGTGGTTCGTGGTGGTAAGTTTCTGCTTCCTAGTAGCAGCAGTTACGACTTGGACCATCGACGGATTGCCTCCTGTTTTATACTTCATAAGTTGTATTTCAGAAGGGATTTTTCTCATTCACAATTGATCCCCGATCCCCTTTATCTGCCGAGAGCAACCAGATTCGCCGAACAGCAGCACCAGTATGCAGTAAATGTGCCTTGCTGTCGAACTTCTCAGTTCTAGAGTACCTTTATTCCTCACACCGTTGGACTGTGGAACAGCCTCTCAGAGGATGTCGTGCAACTGGAACTTCAGAAGTTCAAGCGAAAATGCGATGCTTTACTACCCTAATACTATTGGTCTGCATTTTAATACATTTTTATCTATTTACCTATTTATTAATTTATTTTTTTCTTTTTTAATAAGTGGGATCTCTTCTTTCTGTATTTCTCTTTATTTCCTCTTACTTCTTCCTAATGAGCACCATATTCTTTGGAAGCTTCAGTTTCAAATCAATGGCCCCTGTGGGCTTGTTCCATATGAATAGGTATCATCTACTGAATAATAATAATAATAATAATAATAATAATAATAATAATAATAATAATAATAATAATAATAATAATAAAATTTATATATGCTATTCCGTGTAGGGATGCAGTTTACAGTTTTACTTCTACAGAGAGAAGTGGAAAATAAAATGAGCTATGACGTCGATAACCTTAGACAAAGACATTGGCAACTGACCCAGGTGATGGGCAGATGGCAGTACTTATTGACTAGGTCTTGGTCTCGTGTCTCTCGATATCATTGCAGCCGGGTTTTCCTAGCGTCAGATAGTTCTTCCTTGGGAGGGTGGGTAGAGCTCTCGGCTAGCACGCTGTTGGCCCAGCGTTCGACTCTCCTACCGCCAATGAAGAATTAGAGGAATTTGTTTCTGGCGATAGAAATTCATTTCTCCTCATAATGTGGTTCGGATTCCACAATAAGCTGTAGGTCACGTTGCTAGGTGACCAGTCGGTTCTTAGCCACGTAAAATAAATCTATTCCTTCGGGCCAGCCCTAGGAGAGCTGTTAATCAGCTCAGTGGTTTGGTTAAACTAAGATATACTTAACTTTTCCTAACGTCAGATGTTTGAAAGAACAAATATCCGCCTCTCCAGTACTGCACTTGGAGCACTGCTAAGTGTTTGTGGCATAATGAAGACTATTTTGTGTCTAAGATAATTGAGGCCATATGAATTTCTTGACAATTATATTCAAAGAAAAGAGACAAGGCAGCTCTCATCCACTACGATCATTTGGCGATCCCATTAGTTTGCATCAGGACCTCAGATGCTTTCATGGACTCCTTGCTTTGCAATAATGAGGTGGCTGTGCTCTATTTCATTTTTCGGAAGGGAAGTGGAGCTGGAAAGGAAACACTTCAGCTGCAAAATACCCTTGAAATTGCGTTCAGAATTTCTAATAGATTTGTTGGGGTTATGCACTGAACATGGACTTGGAAATATTCATGCTGAGTTTGAAAATGTACAGGTATTTATCACTACGGAGACAAACATTTCATTGAAGTGGTTGGCCTTGACTAAAAGCTTTCTAACATGTTGCCGAGTTTCTGTTTTTGAACATGTGCCCCCTGAGAAAGAACAAAGAAATAAAATTACTGTTTATATGGCACATTTCTTACAAATTTTTTGTTACCCGAACATTTTCTTCGTCGTGCTCAACATTATACTAACTAAATACCTGACTACGGCCAATATAAATATCACGAAACGAATTCGTTGCTGTTGATGGCTTTCTACCGGCGAATCAACACTGTAATAAATTTACAGTTATTTGGAGACCATGTAAATTCTTTGGATTTAAAATTATTTGAAAATCACCCTCGTTGCAAGTTATAAAAGGCAATAAATGAGCCATCAGCTATTTATAAAAATCAAATTCGCCTGAAATTCAACCTCTGTGTTGCAAAATATACCAGAATTATGGATATCAATAAATACTTTGCGGTCTCTGAACAAAGGTCGTTTTAGTTTTCTTTAAAAGCCCTCTTAGTTAAAACACTAAATAAACAACATGCGCAAATTATTAGGCGTTAGACAGAACTTTCAAAGAAAATTGCTTGTTGGGGATGCTGAGATGACGCATATGTATATAATAATCATTATGTATATTCCACTAACTAAAAAGAAACTATAAAAATAGAGACTTTTCAGCAACTTATTTCCGTGAAAAGTATTGTTAGACACTTTTGTTTTTAAGTGAAATATAAACTCCACTTTTTCTATTTGGGGGAACTAGAACAAAGCAGTACTAATTATTATGAATTTTAATGCTTTCAGGTGACATATACAGTGGGTTCGGAAATATAATATATTTACGATGAACATTCTCATCAATAACATTCATCGATAAAAAAAATTAACATTTATGAATCATAGTTATTCGGTTTTATTGGCAAAGAAAGAAATGTTTGTAAACTTGGTGGAGATTTTACTGCCATGAAGGTGAATATTCGAAACGTATTGCAGCCACATGTTTTTGTGTGATATTTATTTTACTTGTATTGACAAAAGCATTTAGGAAATGTTCATATTCTTATTAGGAATCTATGTAAACAAGAGTTTGATTGACAGTTATGGATTGGTTACACGGAAAAGATCATAACTTGGTAAAAAAAAATTAAAATCCCTTAAGGTAGAAAAACTATAAGGAAAATTTTAGCACAGTTTTTTCGTAGATGTAATGGGGAGCAAGATTTAAAAAATAGCTAACTGTTTAAAAATTCGAGCATACTCAGTTCCTTATCTCTCCTCCCAAAGCTACATCTCTTCCATTCCTGTCCGCAAATACTCAAAGCAGAAAAGAATGATGAAAATTTTTGGAAAATCTCTCTCTCTCTCTCTCTCTCTCTCTCTCTCTCTCTCTCTCTCTCTCTCTCTCTCTCTCTCTCTCTCTCTCATGTAAACATAAATTATAGATACAAGCTTGATATATACATAACCAGAATCTTCTATTCTGTTTATCTGGAGAAAAAACAGCTCTTTGCAAATACCATTGTCAAAAGTTTCAAAAACTCTCTCTCTCTCTCTCTCTCTCTCTCTCTCTCTCTCTCTCTCTCTCTCTCTCTCTCTCTCTCTCTCTCTCTCTCTCTCTCTCTCTCTCCCGCCCCTGTAAAAATAAATTATAGATACAAGACTGATATATACATAACCAAAATCTTCTATTCTGTTTATCTTGAGAAAAAACAGCTCTTTGCAAATACCATTGCCAAAAGTTTATACAAAATCTCTCTCTCTCTCTCTCTCTCTCTCTCTCTCTCTCTCTCTCTCTCTCTCTCTCTCTCTCTCTCTCTCTTTGTGTGTGTGTGTGTGTGTGTGTGTATATGTGTGTGTGTTCCCTAACTTCTTTATCGTTTCCCCTTTCTCCTCATTCTTCCTTCGTTCCCTGTCCTCTTTCTATCCTCATCCCTTCGCTGTTTGTTTAATCAAATGATCTACCCAATGATTACATTAAATAGCTGAAGTTACGGGCTAACTAATGCACCCTAGTTAATGCTAAAGAAAGTTCAATGTCGATGACTTAATGCCTGAAGGAACCAGGACTTTTGTTTTTTTATAACTTCAGTACAATTTTTGTTGTTAGAAAAAACATACTAGTTATTTTTCTTGTTTCGTTTAGCCTTTGAATGGCATTCTACATTTATCCAGAGGCTATGTATCGACAATATTGGATAAACAATAAAGAGGAAAGCATATATTTTCGTTAATGACTGAAGGTCATTAAAGGTGGTTCCTAGTACTGGTTATTTGTTTACTTTTACATGGACATGTTTTCTTATAATTGTGTTCAAGGTCTTCTTATTCACATGGGAGTTTCACTGTCCTCCCATTTTAGCTCTTTTCCGGCACCATTGATTGAACCATACCACTTCAGTCAACCTTTTCTGTACTGGGGGAGATCTTCATTGGAGGGGTGGGTAGAGCTCCCGGCTAACACGCTGTTGGCCCAGCGTTCGACTCTCCGACCGGCCAATGAAGAATTAGAGGAATTTATTTCTGGTGATAGAAATTCATTTCTCATCATAATGTGATTCGGATTCCACAATAAGCTGTAGGTCCCGTTGCTAGGTAACCAGTTGGTTCTTAGCCACGTAAAATAAATAAATCTAATCCTTCGGGCCAGCTCTAGGAGAGCTATTAATCAGCTCAGTGGTCTGGTTAAACTAAGATATACTTAACTTATACTGGGGATTTCAGTATTAATGTTTTTTGTTCGTAAACATCTCCAACTGTAACTCAGATGCGATGAATGCCTGTTGCAAAAGGCAATATGCAAAATAAGGGTAGATGATAAAACGTTGGCTTTAATCATTAGATATTCATTGACATTTTGCAGGGAGACAGTCGATGATGATATTATCCTGGTTTTGAATTATATGTTATTCATTAACGTTTTGCCATTCCTAGGCTATAGGCCACTTCCATAACCAGTTATTTCTGTAGTACTTTTAATGGCAACTTCATTACCGCATTATTTGCATATGTTTTTATAGAAAGGCTAAAGCTATCCAGGTTTCCTTCTGTGTCCTTTAACTTACTTCTTCTCAGTAGCATGATTTTATCTTTATTTTAAGATCAGAGTTGACGCCCATTAACATTTGATAAATGCGAATGGGAGTTTCATTGTTGTACTCATTTAGTCAATACCAGTGAATATTAGCAAGCAAATGCCTCTTGACGTTTGTGTGGCTTCTATGCTGCCATTCTCGCAAAGAAATCGAATAATCTTTTAATGCTATTATAACCTCTCTCTCTCTCTCTCTCTCTCTCTCTCTCTCTCTCTCTCTCTCTCTCTCTCTCAGTGAACCTATTGAGTTTTACTTTTCTATTTAAATATGCGGATTATTTTTTATTAAATGACATACAAAGCCTCTATCGAGAAAGTTGCTTGACTAGTAGCTTTTGAAATGGCGATATATCAAGTATACCGTAATTTCTTTTTTGAAATTCTAACGTTCAATAGAATCTAGGTTTATTTTCATCTAACTGTTTTGCTTGAAGATTAAACTACAGTGGACGTATCCTGTTTTATTCACTATGTGATTGTATATGATGTAGAGAAATGAAAACATGCTTGCATCACTTACACGCAAGTTTTTATTATATCTTTCGTGTTTACCTTTACGTAAGCAGTAAGCTAATTGAACTGACAAACTTAGTAATCTTTGCAAGGATAAAAATCTTTTTAATTATGCATCAGCATCCAGAAAATGTTTGCCCAAAATTGACTAATTTTTACCTTTAAAATTGATATGTAGAATATAATAACGAAGACGGGCTAATTACATTTTATGTTAACGAATATTGGTATTCTACCAACAGCTTATAGTTTCACCCAAGAAATTGAATTGAGACGTGAATATTATTTTCCTCTGTAAAGAAATAATGTCAGAAGTATAAACGTGTCTTTTTTTTAAATAGAAAGAATGTGTACAAAATAACAGAAGGTCGTAATGACCACAAACTTAGATATTATGACATTCTACACTGTATTTTGGATGGAATTATTAAAAGGAATACTTCAGAATACTGAAACATGCAAATATACATAACAAAAATTGGGACCGGATGAGAACAAGGAGCCACTAGTTTCACCTCTACTTAAGTAACTTGACATTCCAACCGGGGATCACATTTCCTAAGGATATCCCGCATTACTCGAGATGAAATCAGATCATTGTCATATCATGAATTAATGAAGAGGTTATTAGTTTATTGTTGCTTCCTGTATCCATCATAAACCTCTCGGTGGAATGACAAAGCTTTTCGGTATTGTTGTCACCGATTAAAGTAAAATTATTTACGAACATGATGGAATATTGCTCTCAAAACTTATTACTTTGGTATTGAAATTTCGCATGGTTCAGGTACTTGTAAGTGCTATGGGCTTCCAGAGCCTTTAATTCACTAATTCAGATGAATTAGTGAATTGTGTAAGGTGCGAAACTTCTAATATATTCTCGTAACCAAAGTAAAAATTATAAATAAGAATTATTTAGATTTTTTAAGCAAGTCAGATATCTTCGTAACTTTTCACATTATCAGCTTCCCACAGCTGGACAAAAGATGTAACATTATTAGTACAGACACAGTCTAGTTATCATGTAACATACTATTGAATAGAGCAATCAATAAAAGTTTTCTGACTATTAGCAGCGATTTCCCTTAAGAAAGGAATGTCCTTCAATGGGTTTTCAACCTACGATATTTCTTCAAGAAAATGTTTCCTGTTTTGGTTTTCCAGTCACATTTTATTTTTTCTTTACCTATTTTTTCTCGATTTCATCCATTTTCTGAGTTTCTTTTTGTTACCTCTTCACTCTCTCGCTTCCCCTCTAGAGTATTTTTGTTCAAGTTTTTCTCCGCTAACTCTTTTCTAGCTTTTATCCTGATTTTTTTTATTTTCATTCTTTTCTTTCCTCATCTGTTCCCTATTTTACATCGCCTTTATTTCCCCACAGTCCTACATTACAGTAGATTTTGCTGTTAAAAAAACTGCGGTTTTCTTTTTCCTTTCTCGCTTCTATTTTTGTGACCGCTGAACCCTTTCTGGAACAGTTTTTGGTGTCAAAATACGCGCATCGTCGGCAACAAAATTCTTTTCAGTTATACGCCATCCCTTGCAGACCCGTATTTTCCTTTAACGTCAAAATTATTTTCAATAGAGCACTCTCCAAACATGCTCTCGCACTCAGCAATGGAGGCCACGTCTGTGTCCCTGGTGTACGGTTGTGTATGTTTAAACAAGAATTGTACATTACGTCTATTTGACGTAGACTAAAGGCAATGGGAGCTTTAAATAATCAGTAATTATAGTTTTAGAAATGATGGGAATGATTCAGAATCATATCTCTCTGTATGTATCAACGATACTCAGTGGATAATGGACGCTACGTTTGGATATCCCGTCGCACAGCCCGGTGTCTGTTCTTAAATCCTTACTGTCTTCTGTATGCATCTGTAGGATGAAAGTACCCTAGTTGTCTGAGCTTCTGAACAGTATGTAACATCCCTTGGATCATGTAATCCATTGTTATTTATGCGCTAATTGCCATTACATCTTTATATTTTCAGTCCACTCATTTTTCATATATTGAGGCTTCTGAAGAACACAATATCCTTATCTGGTTGCCTCTTGTTGTAAAATTTTGTGATTATTATAACCAGAATTCGATGAACTTATAACTGACACGAATTGAAAGGAAAGTTCGGCATTTCTTTATTTATTTTTAAAGAGGATGTGTATATAATAATAGCTAAATCTATGATCAGTCTACAAGGTTCAGCTTTTATGAGAATTACGGCAAGTAAGTTTCGAAACGCCAAAAATATATGACTATATAATGCTACGTATGACTGATCCTAGCCTTCATGTTTACATTATTTTTTTCTTATAATACTGTGATTTGAGTGCACAGCCACTCAACAACACAATACGTACATTTTGTCCATAAATGAGGGATTGTTCTCAACTTACCTCATCTAACTGTAGGCACTTTTCATCTTGAACAATGAATCCTTTGCCAGGATAATCAGTTTGTGACTTAACCCTTATGTTAGCATATGCATTTCTTTTCAACTTGAATAATCCAAATGAAATTACCCTAACATTTTTCTCATGCAGTTTTCGTCCTGTTGTTTATAGAAAACCCAACGACTGTATTCACAGAATACAATATGTTTATTAATACTTTCCGGTAATTGTAACGTCCATGATCTAAAGCATTATTTAGCTGGAACATAATCATGCATTTTTGCAATACTGCTTTATTTTACTATAGGTGGAAATAATACAAATATTAATTGATCTTTGGAGATTTCATAGCAGAGATTATCGATGTAAAAAAAATATTCGTGCCTTTTGTCATGGAAGATTCGAAAAACAGATCTCTCATTGCACCTAGAGTAGAACCGCATCAGGTACCTTACTAAACTATAAAATGTTAAACTGGTTGTCATTACAGTGATCCACGAAAGCTGGAATGTTAATAAAGTCCAGTAAGAGATTAAAAATACACTTGCTTTATTATATATATAGGAAATTTTTCCGTGATTAAAATATTTTATTGCTGAAATTCACCGATGTTTTGAGTGCCTGTAAACTTCGAAAGCGCTTCTCATACATGTGCTCACCTGCTCAGTTTGATTTACAGATGTCCCTATGCTTCACTCAATAGAAACAACACTCTTAAAAATTATCGATCATAATTTCTGCAATGAATTTGATTTTGTCTGGAGAAGAACCCAGTTATATCATAATTTAAATCCTACCTTTGCACAATTATATCTGTTTTTGTAATAATGCTATAATGAGAATATTACGTAAATAATGGAAAATATATTTTTCATCGGAAATAATAACGTTTGTTATTGTATTTGCTCAAAATTTCTGCTTGATAATATAATTAGTAGACGAATCAACACTTTATTTTCAAAATTCCTACAACTAACAGCTCTGTTGGTTCCACTGGGGCTCCATGTAAATGGAAATAAAGACTTGACCACAGTAGATATTCAGTGAATTCTGCTATATTTCACAATAACTTAATAAAATAGGATTGATTATATCATTGGAATTATGAATGAAAACTGATTTCAAATTTTTATGCATTATACGGATATATCAAAATATATATTTAACGCGTGCTTTTCTGTGATATTCTCAAATCTATTTTGTTGTTAATGAATAATAAACTGCGGAATATTGATATTCATAATACTGAAACCCACACAAACATGCATTTAGATTTGTGCTTTTGTGCTTTTGTGCTGCTGATGAACTGGCTGAACATGAGAGATCATAAACATTTTATCAAAGCCAAAATGGACTGATTTCTCAGGTGTCGTAACATTGAGCGATAAACTCTGCCTTTTGGGAAGAAAAGTAGAGTCTCAATTAATGCATAAAACATAAACTCCTAGCAGATACAGTCTTGAAGATCTTAAATGAAAAATGTAACTACCTAAAAAATTCTCTCTCTCTCTCTCTCTCTCTCTCTCTCTCTCTCTCTCTCTCTCTTGTGAGAACTAAAGAAGCAAAATGCTATGCATCAACCAACAGAAATACATTTACCTCGATTCATATCGCACATCAAACTTACTGAGGAAATGCGACTGCAAAAATTTTGAAAACCTCTCTCTCTCTCTCTCTCTCTCTCTCTCTCTCTCTCTCTCTCTCTCTCTCTCTCTCTCTCTCTCTCTCTCCTTGCTTCATCGCACCCCATTCCTCGTCATTCTCCCAACGTTTACTGTGCTCTTTCCACGGCCCTCCCTTCGCTGTGTGTATAATCAAATGATCTAACCAATGATTGAATTATATAACTGAAGTTATCGGCCAACCAACACCCACCCGAGTCGACGCTCGGCATGGCTGGGCGTCACTGCTTTTATGTCAATATGTCTGGTAAAAAGTATTTCGCCATCAGAATGTCTTTATCAGACACGGCTTTTTCTCTTACACAGTTTTCCTTTTCACTTGTTTACTCTTTACTTTAGTCTGCCTAGGGTGCTGAGAAAAATACCTTTTTTTTTACTGTTGTTCTATTTCCTTGTTTTAGTTTCTATGTGTGTCCTATACAGTTTGTCAAGAAATGTTTGTGAACAATTTAAACGAAGCAACAAAAGGCAGAATATATATTTTATTGCATTAACGTTCATGACGCCTCTGTAGCATTCATTCTTCACACACACACATATACATACATACATACATACATATGTATGTATATATATATATATATATATATATATATATATATATAATATATATATATATATATATATATGTATATATATATATATATATTTATTTATTTATATATATACATACATATATATATGTACGTATGTACAGTATTATACATATATATGTATGTATATATATATATATATATATATATATATATATATATATATATATATATATATATATATATACTGTATATACATCCACTGTTGTTATCTCGAACGCGAGATAACAACATCCAACCCAACTTTCTGATAGTATGTCTATTAACTATTAAACATATCTTAATAGTTGTGAGTTTTGGCACTCTGCTCAATTATTTTTATCAAGGAGACTTCAGGAATAATACTTCGGTGACCCTGAGCCTGTCAACATCATTTATGGTTCTTCCTTTGGGAGTAGAAGTGTAAACCTGTGTAAATTGTTTTCTTGCCTGAGTACAATACTTAAAATCATTCGGTTGTATACATCGACAAACTAACAATAATGCTAACAATATTCTACAGCTGATTCACGTTTAGTAGTGATGGTTTGCTTTCACCTATTTTTCTTCTTCAAATATAAATGAAAGGCCCCATTATAGACTCAAGAGTTTTCCTTCCAATTTTTGTGTACGTATTCATTTAGGAAAAAAATAGTTCGCAATACGAAATGCAGTAAAAAAGAATTCAATCATAAGGAAAAGATATAAACATAAATAGTGTTTTAAGAGACCTAGTGCATCGGATGTAACAGTTACTTGTTCTCACTCAATTGAAACTGTAATTTTCCTATGACAATGCTGATCCAACGACAGAAGCGCATTTTTTGTATTCAGATTGGTCTGGTTTTATTTAAATATCGAATTAGAATCATTTTCTTATACCTCTTTACTAAATTGATCTTGCTTATTTATGCTCTTATCATAGAAACTCTTTTCTCCGGGCCAGGGCAAACGAGGGACCTTG
>JANJGK010000012.1:24726751-24731751 GCA_039081455.1 Macrobrachium rosenbergii | reverse complement strand
TCAAAATGAATTAATATTTATATTGAATAACTATTTTCGCTAACAGCACAAGATCCATGTGATTAATAGGCTCATAGATTACTCAACAAAACTGAACGAGAAATGCTTTGATACAGCATAAATAGATGATAGTATATTATGGACTGCTATGTTATATCAAAGACATCGGTTATTGACCAATAGTCTTGAATAGCTCAACTGAAATACGAGCAAAAGTTTCACTTTTTTCAAGAGAAGGAGAAGGTCCCATTATCAGAACAGTTTAACCAGCGGTGGATATTTCTGGCCATCTCAATGCGTTAAATTTTTCGATTCAGGACCCTGATGTAGCATTTTAGACACTGCTAAAGCCTAAAAGCTTTTCAGGCCAAGAAGTTACTGAGGAAGAGGAGATTATGCCAACTTTTTAATGTTAGAAGAAGAAATGTTTTTGCAAGATGGAACTGAGCGTGACAAGACTCTGTCATTATCTCTAAAGGCAGAAATCTGTAAACATCTTGATGGGCCACAAAACTCCTTCAAAGGTTTCTTCTGCTCAGGTAACCTTAAATTTAAAACAAGGTTTCGTAATCATTTCCTTAGCGACTTAGACTGCCAGTAATGAAGGCCTTGCCAAAGATAACCTCTTCAATCCGAAGACAAGGAGAAGTGATAGAAATAAATTCAACTCAAAGAGTCCAGGAGAATTTTGATGTTCGTTGACACTTGACTAAACCCGTTTTGCAAAGCAAACTACGGGATTTCTGATTCAGTTTGTTACGACATACCTCTGGAGTCAGGATTTTCCGCTCTTGTTACAAAAAGAAAAAAAAAAGGAAAAAAAAGAAAATAAATCGGCTGGGTGTCAAAAACGACATTCGTGTTACTTTGTCAGAGACTACTTTATAATGTTTTTCTCCTGTTTCAAGACAGGCAACAAAAAACTTTACTTGTAAGCGAGACATTGGGCAGTGTTGCAGTTTCCTCAAGCTCCATTTTCAATATCTGCATGTGCTTTATTTATTCATAGAGTGGCCATTAAAGTTTTCATGAAAATGAATGAGAGAACATAATGTCATATAAAGATTATTGAATACTTGGAGTATGAGACAAAATGTACGTTTTATGCAAAATGTTCATTTACATTTTTTTTAAGGAAGAGATCCATAGCCTACACCAGAATCTCAATGAGGTTCGTTACTCAAAATAGGTTAAGAAACAGAAGTTATAGTGTGCGTGAGGACTCTGCCTGTTTTGCAAACTTTTTTTTACATTGCAAACAAAATTTAACACCGTTGAATAATCCCACAATAAAAGTTTTTCAGTTTTCTTCTTTACCTCAGATTCCACTTTTCTCACCTTTTATACAACTTTAGATAATTGAACTCTACAAGAAGGAATTGTGGTATAATCCAAAGTTATGCAGAGGTTCATAATTATTAAATAGATCAAATTCTTTGTTACACTAAAACCGCAAAACATACACAAAACACAATAAATGAAAAGGGGAAATTCCTCTTACGTATGCGTAGGAATAAAAATTCAAATAGTAAATATAAGAACATTTATTTCAACCAAACTTTCTAGAAAAGACTACTGCATAAGAGTGTTCAGTTACCTAAACCTTCTCAGTCTCGGACTGATAGACTGATCTCATGTCAAGTTAGCGTCAAGACAACAAAGGTCATTTATTTCAAAGGTGGATATATACTGAAGGAAATTTTTTGACGGCTAACCCAAAAATCAGCATAAAGTCGAAAAGTCTATCAGATCTTGACACTGACAATAACAAGGTATCAAAGATGTCAAAATATGTCACAATGTTCGGTTATATAGTTATGTATTCCAAATGCAGAACAAAATTACGAGCTCTAGACCCATATGATAATAATAATAATAATAATAATAATAATAATAATAATAATAATAATAATAATAATAATAATACTTAAAAACATTAACGTATCACAAAATAATCAAACATATGCACTCATATCACTAATATATAAATTATAGATTATTTAACGCTATTAATTAGTATTTACAGTGTATATTGCATGACTGATGAAAGCAACCAGTGGAAGGAAAATTTTGAAGAAATACAAAAATGTTACTGATGAGAAAAATATACAATAATGATGAACATAATAATTTTAACCCAACAATAACGGTGTTGTTAACAAAATGGGTAACAACATTACGGAAAGTGGCATTATAAAATAACAAGAGAACAAATATTAAAAATATTGAGAACATGAGAGAATTATGCACAACCGGACACAGTCATTATCTTAAAAAAAAGATTGATGGTAATAATAATTGGTTGAGGAAAAGGTTACATTAAAATCATTTGAAGTTGCCTATAACGTAAAAAAATAAAGCACCAGCCAACCCTTTTCCTAATCGTCAGAAGCTTCGTTTCCCTTTCTTTCCCGAAACTTTGATCATTATTTCTTTCGCTTCTTTCTTCCAGATGTTCGGAAAGAAAGGGTTACTAATGTGTCCTAGTCTGGGGATCAGGCTGGATATAGAGATTCTGATCAGGAGTTTAGAAGAAGTAATGCAATGTGATCGCAGGTCGTTCTGAGATCGAATATCTATTTTTGGGTACATATGCAGGAACAGGAAGATTGGGGTAGGAATGATATAGTTGTGATATGATATGAAAATTATGAGTAACTCCATACATACACACAATTCTATGCATTCATAAGCAGACGCGTTCATACAGACTTACATACATACATATAGAAATTAAGCATGCGCCCTTTCCATTCTGAGTACGTGTCCAAGGGGTGTTAACCCTTAAGTTCTCAAATATACTTTTGGGCTGAGAGAGCTAGTACCGTGCCACTATCTATACTGTGACCCAGCATAATAGATTAACCACCAGATAACTGAAAGAAAAAAGAAATTGGATCGAACACGATTCTCCATCTATCTTGTGACGAGAAATCAGTAAGCAATGATCCAAGTGCCTTTATATATATATATATATATATATATATATATATATATATATATATATATATATATATATATATATATATATATATATATATATATATATATATATATATATATATATATATATATATATATATATATATATATATATATACTGTATATATATATATATATATATATATATATATATATATATATATATATATATATATATATATATATATATATATATATATATATATATATATATATATATATATACATATATATATATATATATATATATATATATATATATATATATATATATGTGTGTGTGTGTGTGTGTGTGTGTGTGTGTATGTGTGTGTGTCACTACGGTTCATTTCTTATCAGTATTAATCCTGCGTTCTATCTTACCCTAATACCTTTTTTTTTTTCCACAAATTCCCCATTTCATTCATCTCCATCCAGACTTTTCCTTCGTTCTTTATATTTGTCCTGACTCTCCTGTTTGCCAATTTTCTTCTTCCATAACATTGTTTGCATATCATTAGCTTCGGTAGTATGGCTTATATTGCATTTTTCCATAATCAATCTTTACTTAGTCGCGAATATGAGAGATCGTGAGTTATTGCTACTTGCATTTCTTAGTGTTTTTTTTTACTGTTGTTATTATATTGTTTAAGCGTTTCACGCAAGAGAAGGTTTTTGTTTTCAGATCGCCTGGTGGAAAATCATTTTGCGTATTCAATAAAGATATACATTTTTTCACCTTTTTCTGTGATACATTTGCTTTTTTTATTTCAATTCATTTTACCCTTGTTATTCCCATCAGCTATTGTTGTGATAGGATATCTTCTTTTCCCATTTACCCTGTGCTGAATGATCATACTAATCGAAAACAATGCGAGGATAGAAAGAAGAAATAAAGGAAAGAAAAAATAAAAATGAAGAAAAGAGAATGAAATAGTACAAGGCAATGAAGAGGAGAAAGAGAACTGAAAAATTGGATGATGAAGAGGAGAGAAAGGGGGAATGGAGAAAGCCTGAAGAAGTGACAGAAGAGAGGATGAGGAAGAGGGAAGGAAGGGAATGAGCAAAGCGTAATGGTGAAAGAAAGAAATGGAACAGGGAAGGAAAAGGGGAGCCGCCGATGCCTCTATCAAGTGAGATTAAGGTAATCAAAGCGACGGAGATTCTCCTATTGCCAAATCTCACCCGTTTTATATCTTCTCTATTTTATGACTTGGGATATTTGCTGGCTTTATCTTCATATCCTCAGGTTTACCTTACACCTCTTTCTGTTCCTCATTCACCTTCTGGGGTTCATATATGATTGGATATATTTCTGCTTTACCGGGTATTTATGATTTATTGACGTAAGGTTCGGATATTTCAGTGTTGATCAGGGTGATAGATTAATCTCCTGTGTCAATACCAGAAGTAAATAGAAAGGAAAGAAGGAAAAGTAGGCGCCTACGAAAAATCAAGGTAATGAACATGGAGGCAACATCTGGCACTTTTCGCACACGTCTTGTAGGACCCCTGAGAGTAACAGCACTGCCAATTTCCATCGAAACCTTCCAATATTTTTCATCCGGTGGACTGCCTTAATACATCTTGCCTTCCCTATTACATCACGACTTCTGATTTTACGTCCCATTATTGACTCGCCGTGACCCAAGTATGTCTTCTCCATAAGGTCATTTAGACGAATGGTCAAGAAGACTTAGCCACACTGACTCCACCTGGTGTGAAGGCGCGAAGAGAGTTCCGGGTAATGAAGGGGGAAACACAGCCTAAGGAATGTGGAAAAAACTGACGCTGAGGAAGAGGCGATCGCCGCGAGATGAATGCGGATGAGAGCGAGGGGAAGGGAGCCCAAGAACAGACCGAAGTGATACAGAGAAGGCAACAGAGAATATTGGAGACATGTCGCTTATCATTTACTTAATAAAAGGAAATTCTATGGTTTTAAGATGAAAGAATTCAGGATCTTTGACGAATGTTTGATTAATAAAGACAACAGTATTTTTTTCTTTTCGTATCTGATTGATATATATATATATATA
>JANJGK010000012.1:24721751-24724251 GCA_039081455.1 Macrobrachium rosenbergii | reverse complement strand
TTAATCGTAAACGTAAATATTTTGTATTCTTGGTTATCGTCATTACCGATGGTCCTAATACCTTAGTTATTCATAAAAGTAAAGATTTTCATCACGTTATTATTACTGCTTTGAACAGTTATTATTATTATTATTATTATTATTATTATTATTATTATTATTATTATTATTATTATTATTATTATTATTATTATTATTATTATTATTCATAAAAGCAAAAATTATTGTTGTTGTTGCGACTGATTTTATGGCGGTGGTGATGATGATAATTATGATGATGATTTCTGTTGCAGTTCAACTGTAGCCCAAACAAAAAATATTTAAAATAGCAATATAGCTATAAACTTGCCCAGTCTTTTATCAACAACCTCCCCACCTTCCCTTTATCCTCCAATGACTCAATAAATATCAGAGCCAGAAGCATAACCCTAAACGAAATCGCTTTTATCCTGATGTATTAATGACGTTTTTGTGACATTTAATTATCAACATTCTTTACAGATATTAAGAAAAGAATAATACCTGACTCCTAAACGTAGGTGCATATTAAACGTAGGTATCCAGTGCACATAAAAATTTCATGTATGTTTGTAATAAACCTTACTTTTGTCTTCAAATGTTCATACATATAGAACCTTTATGAATTACAGGACCATTAAAGGGTAACGATAATGAGGTAATCAAATTAGGGTTAGGTTTAGAGCTAGCTATCGTAGCGTTTGACTCGAAATTTACCATCTGTTAGTTAGAGTAAAGCCTAACATATATCTTTAATGGGAGCGAAGGCGTTATGGTTCTTAATTTTATGATTACATTTCTCTTTGTAAAATGGAATTTTTACTAAATATAGACTCTTTAAAGCAGATTAGCTAACAGGTGTTCTGATAAATATAAATACATGCTTTAGTACTTAATCTGGTTGTGTCAACAGAACGTTAATCTCTTACATTTATCTAAAATTTTTGTATTTATTTTTCTATGCAACATTAAATGTAACCGTAAGTGCCAACAGGAAACTAAAAATCTAGCATTGATAATTTAACAATTACGACCTCAGATGGCAAGGAGACCAATTCAGTCCCAGTCTTCTGTTTAAACGTCAATTCTTTTAACTTTCTAAAACTTTACTTTTAAATAAGACGAAGCCTATACCAGCGAACATTTCTTTTAGTTAAAAAGTACATTTTTAAGTGTACTTATATGTATTGATTTTCTATGAGTTAATGCTATTCGTTCCCGTTATCTCTGACTTCCTTTTTCCATTTCCACTGATTATAGGTCTCAGATTTTAGGGCTTCTTTCCTATCCTTGTCGCTTTCCACCTTTACAGCAGTTAACAGTCTCCAGGCGTTATCTTAGCAATGTCAGTACTATAGTACTTCTTTTGCTTATGTTTATTCTTAATCAAAACTGCCCTTAATTGTGTGTAATATATACACACACACACACACACACACACACACACACATATATATATATATATATATATATATATATATATATATATATATATATATATATATATATATATATATATATATATATATATATATATATATATATATATATATATATATATATATATATATATATATATATATAATATATAATATATATATATATAAATACATGTTAAATGACCCTGTCCCCTGGTCAAATAGGGTCATCTTTTATTGCTGTATCTGTTTTAAGAACAGAATCAATCACCTTACTTCCCTAAGATGTCTCTGGTAGCAGTGGCTCATCCCTGGGTCAATAAATTCCTTCTCCTTTGTCAACTTCTCTCACTGAATCTATTCTTAAACAAAGGCCTACCGGAATTAAACACTGAAGTAAAACTAGACTTTATTTGCAAATTTAACGAAAGTGATTCAGCAAAAGTTACGATCATGAAATGGAATGAATTCCACCTCCTACAAATGGAAAACATTTCTAGAGGAAATTCTGATTCACAAACATTCAGACACAACGGAATTTCATTGCAGCACTACTAGGTCTTTCCATGAAATGTCTGGAAAAGATATGTGTTCATGAGTTATGGTACTCACTTTCTATGTCGACAAATAACAGATTTTCCAGTGGCGATCATCCAACACTTCACCACTAACCAAAACAGACCCAGTCTCAAAATGAAGTACCCCTGCAAGAGTCTACCCCCCTGATAATATACCATTCGCGAGTGCAACACTTATACACACTCACTTAATCCACTTCTTCTGGAAATGTGGCGACCCCGGTTCAATGTTCGGAGATCACACTGTCTCCATGCACTTAAATCGTGATCAAAGCTCTCTGTATCCAACTGTGCAAGCCTCCAACGTCAAAATCAATGCACCTTAATATATATAAATATATATATATATATATATATATATATATATATATATATATATATATATATATATATATATATATATATATATATATATATACTCGTATATATATATATCTATATATATATATATATATAGCAAGAAGGCACTAAAGCAGACAGCTTGGT
>JANJGK010000012.1:24716656-24721651 GCA_039081455.1 Macrobrachium rosenbergii | reverse complement strand
ATTTTCAGTACAGGATCGAATGATTTGATGGAAACCGAGAGGTTTTGTAAAATTTTTGGAATTTCAAACGTGTTTAGAAAATGGAAAGAAAATACCTTTTGTTTTTGGAGGTAAAGTGTATTTGGCTATGCGTAAAATTCTTTTTTTTTTCTTTATTGAAAAGAATATTTTTAACGTATGTTTAGGAATAGTGGGAGGAGCAAAAATGTAATCACATTCAATGAGAATATTGTGAGGTGGGAAAAGGTGGTCGAGAGTGTTTAGGTGCTGTTGGCCCAAATTTTGTGTTTTTGAAACGAGAAATGATTAAAAGATTTGAACCATGAATATTGTAGTGTTGAGTCGAGTCGGCAATTATTTAAAGAAGGAAAAATAATTTTTATAGACTTATACAATAACAAAAAATGTAACTGAAAAGAAAGCTGCCAGAAAATTGTTATTCCAAAACTTAACTTTTAAGGTTCAGTCGATTAGTGTTAGTGATGTTGATATCACAGACCTGATGATGCCATAATTTGTTAAGACAGGGAAGGAGTGACTAACATTTGACATCGGACATCAACTATTATCTCATTTTAGTTGTCTGTAAAAGAAAACTATTGAGATGGCTTTGGCTGTCTGTCCGCACTTTTTCTGTCCCCCCACAGATCTTAAAAACTACTGGGGCTAGAGGGCTGCAAATTGTTATGCTGATCAACCACCCTCCAATCACCAAACATACCAAATTTCAGCCCTCTAGCCTGAGTAGTTTTCATTTTATTTAAGGTTAAAGTTAGCCATGATCGTGCATCTGGCAACGATATAGGACAAGCCACCACGGCCCGTGGTTAAAGTTTCATGGGCCGCGGATCATACAGCATTATACCGAGACCACCGAAAGATAGATTTATTTTCGGTGGCCTTGATTATAAGATGTACAGAAAACTCGATTGCGCCGAAGAAACTTCGGCGCATTTTTGCTTGTTTCTTATTATAACCGGAGCGTCTTCCTTGAACACTCATAATTCTCCATTTGAGTTCTCATACATTTAGGCAATACTAAATTTTAAGTCTTAATGGTGCCATATATTGACTGAGATCGATGGTTCTACTTCAGTACAGTGATATCGTGATGCAAACTTTATTTCTTATTTTACGTGAGAAGCAAAGATTACGTACAGAGTAAGAAATAGTTTCACAAAAAACAGCAAATATCTTTCTTTTACGTATAGTTCCAGCCAGCAAAAGCCTAAGAATTCCATGGCGTTTCCAGGAAAATTTGAGTGGACTGACAAGATCTAGTGAATGAGAGTATAGTGAAGGTAAATAATCCTCTTTCGAGAAAAAATATTGGGGATAAAACGTCCCTAGGTGCATCAGATGAAGAAACGGTAAGAAACAGAAAAGAAAAGGTAAAGGCGAAAATAAATGGGGAGATAGCATACGAAAAAAAAAGAGTAACAGGGAGCCAAAGGTTAAAAAAAAAAAAAGACATGATCATTAATCTCTCTCTCTCTCTCTCTCTCTCTCTCTCTCTCTCTCTCTCTCTCTCTCTCTCTCTTTCTTGCTCTGTTTTTCCACGGAATGTGATATGTGGGAGTTGCATTCACCGTCAATGTCACGCAATAATCACCATTGTGTTCTGTAATTCTCATGGGTGTCTGCCTGCTCTAAGAAGGTAAGGTGATTTCGGCATTCGTTTTGTGGGGATTTTCAGAGTAAAGATCATAGGTCCATTCCATGTTTCGTAGCCATTCCAGGGAATGCAGGAAAATTCAGATGCAGGAAGTACTCTCTCTCTCTCTCTCTCTCTCTCTCTCTCTCTCTCTCTCTCTCTCTCTCTCTCTCTCTCTCTCTCTCTCTCTCTGTATATATGTAGTTTCAAGCAACTGTTGTACAGTAGTAAAGTTATTGTTGGAGTTAAAATTTTTCTTACTATAAAAAGAGAAAAAAACAAAAAATTATCTCTGCTGATATCTAAGTTAGGCTGGAGAAGTGTCTTGACATTTTACTACTGTCTGTATACATTTAACCTTTGTAAATCTTGAACAGAAGTTTAAATAGAACATTTGACCTGAACTGATTTTCCATGAAAATCCACTTATTGTTTATTTCCTATATTCCTGTAGATTTATTTTTCCAATTTCCCACCTTTATTATTCTTTATTTATAGGCTCTCTCATACTGTTACCGTGTTTGCCTGCTTGTCGGCCAGCAATCAGAAGCATACACGAATATATAATTAAGTGATGCTGGATTCTCAAACAAGACATGTTTTCATTGGTTAAATCCCTTATTCAAAGGTGCAGGTCTATCCCAGAACACTAGAGAGAGAGAGAGAGAGATACTAGTCAGGCTGTCCTATTTTTCAGGTAACAAGATCCAGCAAGACAGTAAAGGATGATTCATATCCAACAAACTGAGTCACGCTTTTGTGAGCTATCAGAATAGGTCTGGACTGACGGGGAGAAAGGGGCCCCACAAAGAGAAGGTCGTTTCTGTCATGTCACTTTTGTACCGACCGGGACACCTGGTTGTCAGTTTGTCTAATCCATGGACAGTAAAGAGGATTGCCAGAAAATGAAGGTGGTTCCAGAATTATTCAGAAAGGAAAAAAAGAAAACATGGAGGATGGATACAAAATAGATTAGAACGACTGTAGAAAAACTCCAACAAAATAGAGGTGGTCGCAGGAAAGAAGAGATGGTTACATGACAAGCTAAATGATTAACTACAATTATCTTGAAAAAAAGGCTCTGGAAGGATATTAAGGTCCTGATTTACATATATGAGAAGGGGAAGAGTTCAATATAAAAGAGCAAGAAAACTCAGTAGTGATCCTATCTCCGCCGAACCTCTCAATGAAGTTTGTTGTAATAGAGCTGTGGGAAGTTTGCCTTTCACCTCTGATGTTTCGTCCATTCAGGTAACCAGTTATGCATATCCCATGGACGATGAACTTTCAGCGATATACACCGAGAGTTAAGCTTCTGCTACGGCCCACTCAATAAATGTACTCACCAAGTTTCATCAAAATTGGCTCTTTAGTTCTTGAGACATTTGGTTGGCAAAAACACAATCATTCATAGTCAGGGGTACATACATTACCTCTTCCCAACTCTATAGGAGGATATGATCACATAAATATTCCAGTTAATGGCTCAATGGGCGGCCTTGTAAAAAAGTATCCGAGGAAGAAGAATTAGCTTGCTTTGATATCAGATGGATTGGTCACGATACTTATGTTAAACTGACTGCAATGCTGAGTCAAAGACCTACAAAGAATAAAAAAGTGTTTCACTTATAGTCAGACTAACAGAGTGAATGATTAACCAAATGAATGACCAATCAACTGACTGAATAACTACTGAAACACGATCCAGTTAATAGAATAACCATATGTTACCCAAGGAAGAAAGATAACGGGATTCACACTGAGCTGAGACAGCAAGGCGTCAATGTCTGGGTTTTCTTGGCCAGTGAAGAACCTGAGGTACAGGTACTCATCCATCAGGTGACATTCGAGAGCAAAATCTTTGAGAAGAAAAATTTAGACAAAAACACAGAATACAGAAGATAATCCGTGTGACCGTACAAGCTACATACTATGACGTGTAAAGAGAAAAACATAAGTAGTTGTGCTTTTTCAGCTGCATGAGACAAGAATTTCATGGGCAGGATTTATTTTCAAACTAATCCTTGGCCTCTTATTTTTTGCTAAGCAGCAAGGAGTAAAATCTAATGGAAAATATTAAATTACGTGCATATGAATATAATCCAGGGTTCCCTCCTGTTTTGCTTATATATATATATATATATATATATATATATATATATATATATATATATATATATATATATATATATATATATATATATATATATACAGTATATATATCACATCACCGTGACATTTTATATACAAACATTAATCTACAAATGTCGTTTAATATCCAATTTATCACTTACAATTCCCCTTTGGTGATATTCCGGAAGTAGCGCGAATTGGATATCAAACGACATTTATAGCTTAATGTTTGTATATAAAATGTCACGGTGATGTGATAAAAATTCATAAATAGCTACGTATTCCACGTACCAATCAGTTATGACTGTGGGGTTGGGTTGATACCGAGCAACACTAAGTACAAATCCCCGCATTCGACGGGTGTATGTACGGTAGAGCAGGCATTAACTTATGCCTCTCTTGATAGCCCAAATGTTTTGAATGTCCACTAGTACCAAACCATTTATCACTTATAATTCCCTTTCGGTGATATTCGCGAAGTAGTGTAATTTGGATATTAAATAACATTTGTGGCTTAATGTTTATATATATATTTATATATATATATATATATATATATATATATATATATATATATATATATATATATATATATACATATATATATATATATATATATATATATATATATATATATATATATATATATATATATATATATATATACATACATGTGTATGTGTATATAACTGTGAAATATTTTTTGTTAAAACAGAAATCCATCTAAGGAAAGGAGCCCATAATAACAGCAAAAGGAAAAAAAGGGAAGTAAGTTATACGTGGTGGCAGACTTCTGGGTGGAGGAAGATTTTATCTATCACATCTGAATCCCAGGCTCCTTTTGAGAGGTTCATCATATTTCTTTGTTTAATCAGTGCTGATCCTATCATCTGGGCTTTTGAACCGACAATTGCTGCCATAAATTATACGTGACAAATTCCAATTTATTTTGTGATGATGATTGTTTATGTGGTTAAAAATAGCTGAGCTCTGTTGTCCATATCTTACTGAACATTTATGTTGTATTAGGTTCTGGGGAAGTAATGTGCGTGTAAAACCGAGTTAGGATTGGTCAGAGTCAAGACACAGGAGTATAAGAAATCCTTTGCCTTGACTGTGACCGATCTTACATCGGTTTTACACGTAAATCATGCCCCAAGAGCCTAATGCAACATAAACATTCAGTAAGATATGGACAACAGAGCTCA
>JANJGK010000012.1:24704156-24706656 GCA_039081455.1 Macrobrachium rosenbergii | reverse complement strand
GAGCAATGGCGGTGCCAATATGCAAGCCGTGTTGTGCTAAATCATCAGAATGGTTAAGATGCACCTCCACGGGAATACGGTTTGCCACGATGCAACCATCATATTTATCAAGGATATCTCCCACGAGCCAAAAATGCCGAGGAGGTTGTGGTGGAAAAGGGGAATGCAAAAGCCAGTGGAGAGAGAGAGAGAGAGAGAGAGAGAGAGAGAGAGAGAGAGAGAGAGAGAGAGAGAAGAAGAAGAAGAAGAAGAAGGAGAAGAGCACGAAGAAGAAGCAGAAACGACGGAGTCATAACATAATGAAAAGGAAATGAAAACTGACAGGCAGGAAAGAAACATGACCAACAGGAATCGGAGGAGGCTGATGAATGGAACATTTCTGTCTGAATTATGCTTGCTTATACATGCGTCTATGTATACATGTATGAATTACAGAAAGCTTACATGGAATAAATATTCTCTCTCTCTCTCTCTCTCTCTCTCTCTCTCTCTCTCGTCTCTCTCTCTCTCTCTCATCTCTCTCTCTCTCTCTGTGAACAACTGAATGGAAATAAAGTAACCAAAAATTCTAGAATAAGTAGATGGATGACACATGTAAGAAAAAAGATATGACCAATGGGTTTCTAGTATTTTTAGCAGATCGTCATAATGACGTCTCCGTTATTATCATCATCACGGAAAATAATGATAACAATAATAACAGCTGCCACTTTAACGCGTAAATATAAAATTAATACAAACTTAAAGTGAATATTCTTTTGCTCGTTCGTAGGAAAACGGTTAACAATTTAATAAGACACAAAATGTACTGTCAACAAACTCACAATCTTATTATTTAAAAAAAAAATTATTCCGTTGTTTACTAATTGTTATTTATATTTCAAAAATTAGTAAATTAGAAGGTTTCCTTACATTCTCCCACATAACTTCTGTAAACTAGTTTACCACTTGTCCAGCCAGTTCTATGATTCCATTGTAATCCATGGTCCTACTTCGAGTCTAATCAATAATTACGCTCATATTTTAAGTGAAACGTAGGGCCTTTGCATTTTGGATAGAAGCTAACACAGTTTGCGTTGGTGCCATATCTATAAACGTAAAATAGTAGAAGAGGAGCTTATCCATTCAATGACCAGTTTGGAAAACAACAGTTCCTTTACACACGAAGACTCTCGCAAACAAGATTGTTTCCCTCCAGAACTTTCCGTCGATTTCCCCACACAATCCCTAACTCACTTTCATCCTGAACCAGTTGTGCTCCACTTAGGTAAGAACGACCTTTCTTTCTAAGAGTTCTGCTCCTACGCCGGGTGATCTCGTCTAAGTTTGCCTCGTCTCCCTCCAGAGACTGGAGGGAGGACGATGCACCTTAGATGTATTAACGCATCATCTGCTCTCACTCACATTATACATCAGATACCCCCTTAAGAGCACGATCAATCTTTTCACCTGTCGTAATATTTCGTTTTACCTTTATTTTTGTCTCTTATTCACCCTTCCTTGCGTAGCTTATATTAATCAGAATATACTAGCTAGAGTTTGAATTGTTGTGTCGTTCATTCCTGTTCATCATCCACACTTAACCCTCGTGAAGAGTAGGGGTAACAATGTCTTCATAATTATTAATATATTGATATGATAGCACGTCAGAATTCCATTGTCATTATTCTCCTCTGTGAGAGAGTTCCATGACATTAAGGTACATTATTTGTCCTTGTTATTATTGTTGTTGTTACTCTTTTTAATATCTTACTATTAATTAATCATCCCTATTGACCACCACATAAAAACTCGAATCTTCAAAATGGTTCACTGAAGATTTTCTAATATAATTATTGAGTTAAAATTCAAATTATTATTCTTAATAACGCGTTATTCAAAAACAAATTAAGTTCCTGAAAATGAAAACGTGGAGGATAATGACCAAACAGGTATATAGAAAGACGAATGACTGTTAAGTTTGCATTGCGCTTTGCATATCATGACAATGGCATAGAAACTTTGCATTATTGCGAAAGCATCGCCTGACGTCTTCATTAATACGTCCTTTGATCTTCAAGCTCTGACGGAGGAGCACCTGAAGAATTAACGCTCATTAAGTTTTATGAAGCCAAGAACGCGAGATGTCTTTCTTTGCCGTCGGGCGTAGCTTTGATGTCACTCAAATCTGTTCCCGGAGACGTCAGGGAAAAAAGGACGTCGCCCTTATGACATTCCATAAAATCAGAATTGCTTCGAAATTGGAATGATTTCCTTTGTTTTGTGTTAAGGTGTTACTGAAACATAATCCTCCTTTAGTCCTGTATGCTAAAACTACATTTCACACACATACAAAAAATGTATTCATATATATATACATGTACTTATATATATATATATATATATATATATATATATATATATATATATATATATATATATATATATATATATCTCTATCTAACTACCTATCTATCTACCTATATATATATATATATATATATATATATATATATATATA
>JANJGK010000012.1:24679156-24699156 GCA_039081455.1 Macrobrachium rosenbergii | reverse complement strand
TTAGCCCTCATAGCAGTGAGAAAAATACATTTTTGTTATATTTTATGAGCAAACCTTTTATGGAAGGAAACCCATTCCAAGTCAGTAAACCCTAGTTATTTCAGTTGTTATGTTGCCTCCGCAGCGTTTGTAAATAAGGAATAAGAGTATGCTCCCGGGTATTGCATGACAGAAGAATAGCACAGAAAAGAAGCTAAAATTACTTGACCCCCACGTCCATCATCCGGTATCCCAAGAGTTTAAAATTGAAATATGGTAGTAAAATACTTCCATGAAAGACCAACACTTGCTAATTTTGAACAGTATGGATGTTAGGTGATTTGCTACTATGGAATTTTGAGATCTATTAGTCCTAGGAACTTCAGATTTGGGTAGGATTCTAACCACAAGTGGACGAAGCATATTGATAATATGACTCTCTCTCTCTCTCTCTCTCTCTCTCTCTCTCTCTCTCTCTCTCTCTCTCTCTCTCTCTCTCCTGCACTATTTTCTTCATAGCTTCTTGGATCAGTTATACCAACTTGGTATGCATCTGGACTAATACCCAGAGGTCGTAGGCTAATTTAAATTTATCATGACACAATGAATAAAAAAAAAAATGTAAAAGGATTCATATCTAATTTTGATGATTTAGGCATTGAAAACACTGCCGTAAAGAAATTACAATTGAAAAAATTTCACATTCGTTTAAATTTCCCCAAAAGAAATACTTTTGATAATGATTGACATAAAAGATTCTTTAATTGTGCTGAAAAACAAAGCCACCAGAACTCGGCCATTTTAGTCATCAAAATCTATTTAACATTAAAGATGACTCAACGTGACGTTATTGAACAGAAAATTATGTCGCTGATGTATATGTTAATGGATATGAACAAACTGGCGATAGATGAACTATGATTATATATTTTCTATTTATTCCCCACATATTTTGAATGGTCGCTGAAGGTCTCTCTTTTCATCCCTATAAAGAACATGAAAATTATCACTATTGTTTCTCAACTTCTCAAAGGGCATCAGTAATCAAATGAAAAATAAAACTAAAAATACTTTTGAGCTTCTTCTCACAACACGAACGATTCAAACTATACCCCTTATCAGTTTGGGAGAAAAATGATTGATGAAATCCTCGCGATTTCTGCTTTACATCCTAATATAAGCAGAATGTTGTATGAATAAAAACAATGTTTCACCATCATTGAGAATATGGACCGTTCTCTCGGAGACTGAATTTCTATTCAATTCAGTGTTAGGAAAGAAACACACCTCCGCATTAGAGGATGATAACATGCTTTCCAGTTGTGTGAAGCTCAGTAGAATGAAGCTTTAAATAATAATTCAGAAGACTATGCGGAAAGATAACCTGACCTTATCATCGCATTGTTGTGCAATATGTTTGGTATTATGCCTCTGAATATTTTAGAGTCTGGCAGTGTTTACAAAGATGAATTTACGCGTTATACGAAAGCTGACGCTATTCTGCAGATCAAATACACAAACATTTTCGTGGCTCAAGTATAGTAGGCAATATTCAATAAATAAATCGAGTATTACTGTATTTCTCGTAGAGTGTATTCATAGCGAAAACAACAAGATACAGGTCAGGACAGTGCGAAAGAATTCACTCATATGCCTTTTATCAAATTTATAATCGTGTTCCGAACGTATTACCCATGAACCTTCAGATTTTCTTAACTAGTCTTATTTCTTTTGTTTTTAAATTAGAACTAACTCGCCAAAAAGACTTACATCGTGATAGCATGTTTTGCAGCCTTTATTTATTGATAATTACATCCTTCTCAGATAATTACAAAAAACAGTTGTTTTCAGTTTTTTTATAGAAACTTTGTAAGTTTTATTAACTGGAATGTAGCTACAGTGATAGGCAACGTGCAACTTATATATATATATATATATATATATATATATATATATATATAATATATATATATGTTATATATATACAGTATATATATATATATATATATATATATATATATAATATATATATATATATATATAATATATATATATATATATATATATATACACACGTGTGTGTCTGTGTGTATTGCTTGGTTATGTAACACCACGTTTCAATTCACAGGTTTTTGAAAACGAGAACGCACAACTTAACAAGCACGAAATCACCTTTCCCCCACAAAAATTTACTAAACAGTTCTATATATTAGGTAAACCCAGAATCTGGTAGATGAGAGTATTTCATTCACTTATGTTAATTCACAAACAATAAGTGAGTTAATACATTCACAGGTGAATGAATTACACTAGTCTACCAGATCTGGGTCAGCAATTTCTAATAGACATCCAACGGTGTTAAATTTAGTGGCACCAAATAAAAGCTCGCATCATTAGGAACAGAAACTGAATGGAGCCAGTGAGTGTAAAGTTCATCGAAGTGAGTCTCTTATGATGATCCATTCATGTGCGAAAATAAAATAGGGTATGATTGCCATTGTTGTTTGCAACGGTCTTCTGTACCCTCATCACAGCAGAATCAGTTACAGTGATTATGGCTCATGTAATTTCCTTCAATTGCAAAACTTATTTCTGCGTAACATGTTTCACTCAAATACACAAGCACTCCAACATCTCGCGTTGTCAAGCTAAAGGAATTTATTGCTATTAAGTGGAGTTTCTAGAATTATATGACAAAAATAGCAATAATGCCTTTCTCGATTGTGTGTTTGAGTTCTTGCGTGGGTGTCTGTGTGTTGTCTGCGTTTGGGCGTGTGTGGGTGAGAAAAAGAGGTTGATCATCAGCTCGAAGCTCTACAAAAAACAAACCTGAGCTTGGACAGCGCTCTATGCCATAAACAGCAACCTGAAATGAATTTTGACCTTGATCTTTGATCTTTCTGTCACCTTATATAATCTGAAATATTCAAATCTGACTTTGCAATTTACATCCACCAGTATCCATAATTTCTGCTTGTATTTTGTAGTTGCTATAAAAATCGCGACTTGACTGTGACCTTAACCATTGACGTTTAAAGGCCTGACTTGTTAAGGAATAACGAGTTCTATCAAAGAATAACTATTATTATTTATCAATAAAGGATGGATATAAAAATTGTCTTCAAATCTGAAGCGTTTCAGCCACCTAAAATGGTAGTATTTTGCAATGTGTGAAATGTCATTTATAACTACAAATTTGTTCAGTCTGGGGTTATTTTATCCTAAAAGAACATTCCTATAAATGAGTTACGAAATAAACACAGCTGTAGAATTTACTCTTAATTAGGTTGCTCTTGTTTTGAAATATCCTTCTGAAACACAGTAACAAAAATACACTTTGGTGAAACCATAACATTCTTCTAACTTCGTAGGTAGAGGTTGACAGATATCGTGTCCTATGAAAATGAGATGAGGTGAAGATTTCGCTGACATTCTGAAAATCCTCATCCATAATTCGACTCCACCCGTGACGACACACCGAAAAGCAGAAAGGATATTATAGAACATTTTAGACCGAGGCATAAGCACTGCTACTCTAATGTCATACCTTTCGCATCCATATTAAAAGACCAACTAATGTTCACCTCCAGTATATGTCCTTTTTCCGTCCCAGCTGACAGCTAACCTTAATGGCAACTATAAAAATTTTCATAATAAATTATATACGTTCCATTTCCTGGCTTCTAAATTCATAGAGAAATGAACGCAGGTGATATCTATATACTCGTATACTTTACAGTACTTTACTGTTAAAAGATATTTATATTTTTCCCTTACAACAAGTAAAATTTAAACTGTAAACACACCACCTCGTTTTAAAAGGTTTATATTTAAACCTGTAAGATCCGGAGTGCTTGTAAACGATATCTGATCCCGCACGTACAGAGGTACAGTAAATTTATCGTTTGTGTAAAATAAACAAAAAAAATGTTAAGGTTTTCTTTTTAATTCTTTAGTGAATGATATTCTGCTGGACGTAATTAAATGTGCAATGACGGAGTGTCTGGGCTGGCAAATATCTTTTCACTTTACAATTGTTCAGGAAATGTCTGTGAAGAGTAAATTCATAGTTTCACAAAACCTTTTCAACAAGACAAAATAAATACACCAACCGCACACAGTAGAGTACAGAGTAATGAATTACATATATATATATATATATATATATATATATATATATATATATATATATATATATATATATATATATATATATATATAGTACAGAGTAATGAATTACATATATATATATATATATATATATAGATATATATATATATATATATATATATATATATATATATATATATATATATATATATATATATATATATATATATATATAAATGTATGCACGTTAAAATACAAATGGTATACGGTTTCCGCTTCTAAATAATACGAGGTTTCGTCCCTGGTATATACAAAGAGCAGAATATGAATATCTGTACGTAAATAAATCTTATATAATTTATTTCCATAGCAATGTACGTAGTACAACAAGAGTTTATTACACATTCATCAATTAGAGTTTATACCTTTGGTACAAGATGTACAGTACGTCTATATATATTTGTAAGACGTAAATCTTTGTATACATTCGTAAGATGTAAGTCTTTTTATATATTTGCTCTACACTCGTTGTATTTCATGTCATTGACATCCTATTATACATGATAGAGAATCGAATGCCTCTGTGTCTGCCGGCAAGATGAATCTATCGACTATCCGCTCACCCTACTACGAACCACTTATCTCTGCAATGAAGTTCAGTTTCTCAAAGAAAATTAGCAAGACGTTGTTGGGAATACGCTAAGGTACTAAAGGTGAGAATAATAAATGACGAAATCTGAAGCAAGCGAACAGACGCAAAGAGTGCTTAGCAGCTTTAAGAGTCAGTGCCTGGTGCACGGGGCGCCAGACATCAGCTCCGAGAGCCACCAATTACTCTTACCGTCGCGGGCGTTTCGCTGAGGCCTGTTAAGATTAGAGCCATGTTTCACCTGGCACACCGACACCTAAACGGCTAATTAACGTTGTAAGCTTGAAACGGAGAGGTTTCCCGTCTCTGTGTCGCCTCGAGGCTTATGGCTATTTCCCATGACATTCTTTGAGGAGTGATTCATCGCCTTTGTTAGAAGAAGATCTTTTCTTAATCCATTAAATCTCCTGCTCACTAAACCCAACAAACTTTTATTTCTTTCCAATAAAGCCGAAGAAAATAAGAATGGCATCCAACTGCTAATACACGTCGTCGCACCTGAAACAGTCTTAGTATTCCTCTCGTCTAGGTCAACTAAACAAAACTGTAAATAGCATTCAAGGTTTTTCTTAACAAAGTCAATAAATCAAAGCCTAAATTTACTTTTTTCATACACCTACCAAGGGGAAGGGGGAATCACAGTGCTAATTAGGAAGTTGTGAAGTGGTATGTTGGTAAAGAAAATATGGTTCCTTACAATTACAGAAAGGATCAGGAAGAAATGAAAGCTCGGTCTTTGCGTTTGTCTGGTTTTCAGCGTGTGTGTATGTGTGTAAGAGAAAGAGAGAGAGAGAGAGAGAGAGAGAGAGAGAGAGAGAGAGAGAGAGAGAGAGAGAGCAGTTTCTGAGACAAGCTTTACCCCTTGAGATGTTTATATTACTTGATAATGTAATGAAACAGGAACATTTTCGTACAATGGGTTTTATTTAGATAGCACAGTTTCGAAAAATGGTCAGTTCAGTGATATGCTCTGTAGACATTAAATAAAAATGCCTTTCAGATTTCATTCAAATTACAACACACATGAAGGAATAAATAAGAGTTTCATCGATTGACATCATTAACTAAAGCCGGTTTTTTAAGATGATTGAAATTCTGCAGCTTTATTCACAAAAAAAATTTAATTCAAATAATTTCATAACCGGTTTTTAGTGATAAAAACTGAATGAAGATTAAAAAACAGCTGATGAGTCTGCATAAATAAAGATATTGTTTAGTCACCTCGTTACTCGTTACGTTTCATTAAATTGGGACCCCACTAGCTGGGTTTCAGATAATGATTTATCATTTGAAGTAATAGGTTCGAAGTTACTAAATGCTATATACAGTATGTATATATATATATATATATATATATATATATATATATATATATATATATATATATATATACATATACATACATACATACATATATATATATATATATATATATATATATATATATATATATATATATATATATATATATATATATATATATATACTCGTATATATTACATATATATATATATATATATATATATATATATAGAGAGAGAGAGAGAGAGAGAGAGAGAGAGAGAGAGAGAGAGAGAGAGAGAGAGAGAGAGAGTCCCAGTGTGTGTTTCAAGAACAGATTTTTCACGAAATCGTTTTTTTTTTATTATTATTGAAGGCTGGAGAAGGTTCTGTGTTAATTAATTTGTGATCATTTTCGTTTTCTTATTATACGTAGGATTTCCTTCCTTAATTAATTAGTGCCAGAGTTAACTAATGAAGAAAAGAAATCCTACAGAAGAATAAAAAACACAACTGGTCACAAATTAATTAACACTGAAATACACACACACACACATAAATATATATATATATATATATATATATATATATATATATATATATATATACAGTATATATATGCATATATATATATATATACACACATACATATAATTATGTGTATGAAAATGTTCAGACAGAGAGAGAGAGAGAGAGAGAGAGAGAGAGAGAGAGAGAGAGAGAAACAGAAGGGGGAGTTAGGATGAGTCAATGGAGGTGATGCAATTTCTCTATAAAATGTGACAAGATGCGCCAAACCACTGCTGGTCTAAGATACCCGGACCTCTCCACTGAGGCAAATCGTGTGTAACCTACGAGTGGGGTGAATTCGGAGATGATCATAACTCTTCCAATTGTGGGATCCTTGAAGTCATCTGTTGGTAGGCTGTGAATATTCGTTTCATTTCTTTGGAGGTTTTTAAGCAATAACTTGTTCTTACTGCTTTTTATTCGTCTCCTGTAGCTTCAATAAAAAAAAATTATTGTTTAATTAACTACTAAGCTGAGGGGAAATATTGGAACTTCCCCGCTGTTTGGGACTGATAAATTTCCGCCACTTATTAATGATCGAATTTTCTCCATCGTGCTTTTCTATTCGTGACTTTTTAAAAATTTATTTTGCATTTTAAACTTCTTCCAACTGCTTGATCTTTCGTTCTTATCGTACACTTTCTAAACCCTCATAAAATGGATAGATGTTCCTCTACCTTCCTTTCCTCCCAAGGTAATAGCAGCCTCCCGTATCGTGCGCCGATCTGCCTAGACTCATTGGCTCTAGACGGAATAGATTAAAGAGTGCACGAAAAGAGAATCACGAATCGCAGGCCACTTAGAGAGATTAACGCTTAGATCTCAATCAAGCAACGGGAGGCGAGGGTTATCTCGACAGCTGAAATGAATATCACCGATTGCATCTAACTTGTAACTTAAGCAGAGCGGGACAGCTGTTGCCCCTCCCATGTAGCCGTAGAGTAAGTTGGTGGATGTTGGTCGTAAACACTGTGCTACACGCAGAAGGAGGAGACCAGGAGGAGACCAGGGGGAGGAGGAGGAGGAGGATTGTGGCAAATGGCAAAGTCGAGGGCGTGTACCACCTATCTTCATTTATCATTTATGGGTGTTAAGGATTCATAAATCATAGGTGGCACTGGAGAAGGACGATAAAGGGAGGAAGAAGAGGAAGATGTGGAATGAGAGGACGGAGGCGGGGATGGGAGATACAAAGGCTCAGTCGGATGTGATAAAAAGAGGCGATAGGAGGAGGGGGAGACTTTGAAAGGGAAATATGATCATTATTCTCAGGCTTTAAAGTGCCTCGGAAGAGAAATTCTACCCTGAGAGAGAAAGAGTCAGACGGACAGATAGACAGAAACAGACAGATAGACAGACAGACAAAGAAAAGTAACTAGTAATTAGTATGTCGGTACTTTAAAGTTTTTTTTTAGGTTTTTTCCCTTGATCTTATTGAAAACGAAGAAAAAACTACATACTTGGGCTCGTCTTTAAAAGTCTATTATCAGCTGAAATGCGAAGTTTTTTTTTGGACGAATATCTTATGTTCCTTTCGCTGGTTGCCGGTGAATCTATGCCTTTCCTTTACTAAAAAGATTAGTCACAGGACAATAATCAGTGACCAATGTCTTCCTTGTATAATCACAGCAAGTATTTTGCATTTTTATTGCAAGGCGTATTTAAATAAGCTCTTCGTGGCCTTCCTCAGAGGCCAACAGGTCGATATATGATTATATATTCATATGTTTATAGTCCTGGTTAAAAAACTGCAAATGGAGACTGATTTATGTGTATATACATATGTATGCCGAGGTTTCAATTTTCTCTCGAAAAGATTATACCATTCAACATCGTAAACACCAAGCCACACATGAAAATGAATAATAATAATAATAATAATAATAATAATAATAATAATAATAATAATAATAATAATAATAATAATAATAATAATTCGAGTGACACTGGTAACAAGAGCAATCACAAGTAATAGCACTGAGTTGTATGTCAAAACGTAAAGAGCAATAGTTCAGAAAATTTTGCAATGGTTGATAACCATACCAGCAAAGCCACGCTTGGATCGCCAATGCCCTGCTGATCTGAGAGTCTAAAATAACAATCAATGAAAAAGCACTCAACAACCCTAATGAGACCTGAGGAAAGGTGCAATACCCGACGAATAAGTGGTAGTGGCATAGGAGGCGGGCCTTAGAGTAATATGACTGGGAGCCTCCTAAGAGACACCGACAGTTTTATAACCGTAACCTTATCCTGGGCCTTATCCTGCTGTCATTCTACCCTGCTTTTAATATTTGGGCCAACGCGTTGTACACATTCCTAGGAGGCTATCGAGTTTCTTCTTCTTCTTTATTTTTATTCTTGTGGCCATCACATGGGAATAAGGGGTGGTCATTGCTCTCTCTCTCTCTCTCTCTCTCTCTCTCTCTCTCTCTCTCTCTCTCTCTTACTATATAAGGAGAACCAAAGACAAAAAAAAAAAGACGGCAGGAAGATATAGGAGAAGGGTTTTATCTTCGGGCACTTGGAGTTGATGTAGCAGGACGATTTCAGAGGATAAAATGGATGGGACCACAACATATTGAAGTTACTCACGCGAAACAGTTTATTTCCTTCATTTTTTTTTATATTAGAAAGGAAAGGTTTGAGGCCTTCTTGAAATTTATTGTTTAAATTCGATTAAATATTCGACTTCGAGATGTATTGTTTCTTAGCTGTAACCTATTCTCCATTTTCTTCATCTTATTATTATTACTATTATTATTATTATTATTATTATTATTATTATTATTATTATTATTATTATTAATGTCATCGTGCGCTTGCTCTGATTGTAGTACTAGTTTCACTTGTAATCGTTACTTCTGACACTGCGACAAACCTCTTCTTAAGCAAAAACTGACACTGCGACAAACCTCTTCTTAAGCAAAAACTCCTCTTATCTCTTGAAAAACAGCAGGAGAAGGCAAAACTGAAACTTAAGGCAGCAAAGAAGATGGAGAAACCTCCCGCAAAAAGAAGAAAAAAGTTGCCTGCTCTTTCGTATCAGTTTCTTGTGTAAAACGATGATTGTATCCTCTTAAGGGAGGAGCGGCGGGACGAGAACACCCTCGAAGTCTTAGTAATGTGCGACTTCCTCTCCTCACGAGAGACCTCCAGCATCCTCTCCTCCCGTATCACAGATGAGGGAATGATATTCAGCTTCTGTATCCAAGAGAAGGAGAAGGAGGAGGTAGGGTGGGGAATAGGAACCAAAAGGAAGTGGAGGAAAGAGGCAAAAGGAAGTAGAGTAAAGAGCGGAAAAGAGGAATTTGAGGGAAGAGGAGAGAGGGGGAGGAGGAGTGGGGAATTGGAAGCAAAAGGAAGTGGAGGAAAGAGTGGGGAAGAGGAATTTAAGGGAAGTGGAGAGAGGAGAGAGAGGAGGAGGTGAAGTGGGGAATTGGAAACAAAAGGAAGTGGTGGAAAGAGAGGGAAAGAGGAATTTGAGGGAGGAGGAGAGAGGAGGAGGTGGAGTGGGGAATTGTAAGCAATAGGAAGTGGAGGAAAGAGCGGGAAAGAGGAATTTGAGTGAGGAGGAAAGAGGAGGAGAAGGAGTGGGGAACTGGAAGCAAAAGGAATTGGAGGAAAGAGTGGGGAAGAAGAATTTTGGGGAGGAGGAGAGAGGAGGAAGTGGAGGGGGAAGGGAATTGGAAGGAAAAGGAAGTAGAGGAAAGAGCGGGGAAGAGGAATTTAAGGGAGGAGGAGGGAGGAGGAGGTGGAGTGGGGAATTGGAAGCAAAAGGAAGTGGAGGAAAGAGTGGGAAAGAGGAATTTAAGGGAGGAGGAGAGAGGAGGAGGTGGATTGGGGAACTGGAAGCAAAAGGAAGTGGAGGAAAGAGTTGTGAAGAGGAATTTAAGGGAAGATGGAGAGGAGGAGGTGGAGTGGGGAATTGGAGGCAAAGTGAAGTGGAGGAAAGAGCTGGAAAGAGGAATTTATGGGAGGAGGAGAGCGGTGAGGTGGAGTGGGGAACTGGAAGCAAAAGGAAGTGGTGGAAAGAGAGGGAAAGAGGAATTTGAGGGAGGAGGAGAGAGGAGGAGGTGGAGTGGGGAATTGTAAGCAATAGGAAGTGGAGGAAAGAGCGGGAAAGAGGAACTGGAGGGAGGAGGAAAGAGGAGGAGGTGGAGTGGAGAACCGGAAGCAGAAGGAAGTGGAGGAAAGGGTGAGGAAGTGGAATTTGAGGGAGGCGGAGCGAGGAAGAGGTCGAGTGGTGAATTGGAAGCAGCCCTAGGTGGAAGAAAGAGTGGGGAAGATGAATTAAAAGGAAGTTGTGAGATGTGGGGAGTAAGTGGATTACTGGAAGCGGGAGGAAGTGAAGGTCGAAGAGAAAAAGGGGAATTAGAAGTCTGAGAAGAACAAGCAGCAAAAGTAGAAAGGGGCACGGAGAAGAAATGACAGGAATAATAGGAGGATAAAGAGAGGAAGGAGGTAAGAGGTAAGAGGGAAGGATGCCGGCTGTGAGTGGCAACAAAGGATAGGAAACAGATGGGGAATGAAGGGGATAGCGGAAAGAACACAAGAAGATAGAAGGGCCAAATAAGGAAGATTGGAGAAGCCAGATAGGGAAAAATAGTGAGGGAGGTGTTTTGTTAGTAGCATGATGAGATAAAGGAGAGGTAAAGCAAAGGGCTAAATTAGCTAGAGACAGCGAGAGAAGAAGAATGGAGATCAGGATATGATAGAGGAAGAGTAGGAGAGAGAGAGAGAGAGAGAGAGAGAGAGAGAGAGAGAGAGAGAGAGATAGGAGGAGGATAGGGGGGAGTAATCGGTATGACTAGATGAAGGTAGGACACAGGTATGATTGCAAAGAGAAACTGGAAAGAAAAATTGAAGGAGAAAAGGGTGAAAGTTAGGTGAGGAAACGGGAAGTAGAAGAAAGGTGAGTGAGAGAAAGAGGATAAATCAGACGGGGGAAGTTGACTGGAGAAGAAGCAACAACATCAGAAGGAAGAGAAGAAACGAGAGGTGTCTGGAAGTCGGGAAGAGTAGGAAGAGTAGTAAGAAGAGCCTCAGAGGCAGAAGGCGTAGGAGGGGTGAAAATAGGATAGAGTGAGTAGGAGTAGGAGTAGGAGTAGGAGTAGAAGGAGAATGAGGGGAGGCTGAAGAATAAGTTTGATATTCATCCGTGAAACCGAATGTTATATTGATTACCCGCGGGATTTACCTCTCTCGAATTACATTCAGGGAGGGCGCCCTTATTCAAGATCTTAAAATGATTATGAACATTGTCCTCCCATTGACTGGTAACGAAGTTAGTTCCCATGGATGCGGCTATGTTGGTTCTTATGTGTTTATTATGTGTTTGCTCTTGTCTACCGAACATACATATATATGTATAAAGATAGGCGACGTATATGCATATATATACTGTATATATGTATATATATGTTATATATATATGTGTGTGTGTATTCATATGTGTGTATATATATATATATATATATATATATATATATATATATATATATATATATATATATATAAATATATCTTCTTCTTCTTCTTTTAACGTGCTTTTTTCCCATTTTTGTATGGGGTAAGCACGATGCCTTCTTTTGAAGGACTTTTGATTTGGCTTTGGGGTAGACCTGTAGTCTCGATCGGCTGCCCTGCCTGACATCGCTTAGACCCCGGTAGCGTATGTTTCATGTATCATACCCGACCCAACGCCCTTTCTTCCCAGCAGCGAGAAGTCGTTGCGCGGGTAGGGCGAGAGTTCGAGACGTGTGAGATGTTTGTTATGATTTTAGAAGGTGTTGTAATGGCTTTGTTTTGTGTGTGTATTTAGTCTGTAACACCCATTTGCTTTTTAAGCAAACCTATCCGTTGATTACATATATAATCCCGGGATGTCTACACGGATAGCAAAGTGTCTGCCTCTCTGATTATATATATATATATATATATATATATATATATATATATATATATATATATATATATATATATATATATGATATTAGTCTTGACCACCTGTAAAGTGCCGAGGGGGAAGGGGACTGAGGCAGGTAACATGTGCGTAGATACGTAATGGTATAAGCTTGTATGTAACACAGAATCTATTTTTAAAAGTTAACAATGTGGAAGATAACGTAAGTTTTCTCAGTGATTGTAAAATTATGGTGATTACAGTTTTACTTTAGCACTTTAAATAGAGGTCTTGAGAAAATCAAACTAAAAGAACGGGAGATGTTATCTGTTGTTTTAGAAGAGATAGTTCGTTCATAAAATTCATCATGAAATTATTTTTTTTTTTTATAAAATTACCTTTTCTTCCCTAACTGCTTTACTTTTGAGTCTTATGAAAAACTAACTTTAATAACCGGTCCATTGAATACTATTCAGTATACATGTATTAACATTATAAGTGCAACGAAATGCGCATGTTCTGTCAAACTGGAAATTAACATGAAAGCAAGCTTCAAATGTATCCCTCTACTTGTAACGAGTTCACTTTTATTCTTGGAAATCTCGCCTTTCAGGAGACATCACACTTAAAGATGAGGTTAATTTCGCTTTTACGTCAAAAATTACTCAAAAATTCGCTGTTTTCTCTTTTCTTAACCACGAGTTTTGTTTTTTACCATAAAAACGATAATGATCTTGGGCGGAACTGATGAAAGAATAGGCATATTAGAAATATATATTCAAGAAGCTCTGTGAAACATGTTGAACATTGTGTGTCTGTGAAGTTTTCAGCAGAACATACTTGCACAGATTCCATTAGATGTCATTAGCTTTCTTAATAAATTAATAAAATTCAGATTCTTGGCATTTCCTGTCAGGGTCGTTCATGTAGTGAAAATAGAGGATAGAAGGTTCACTTGGTGGCTGTTCACTTCCACGAAATTGCCCTGCATAGACGACGCATGTTCATTTCATTTCTTGACTGTTTTAAAAACTCGGTTGTGTTGAGTGTCTCTTGTGGAGAGGAACGCTTGGCCATTTGTCTGTCCGTCCGCACTTTTTCTGTCCGCCCTCAGATCTTAAAAACTACTGAGAGGGCTCCAAATTGGAATGTTGATCATTCACCCTCCAATCATCGAATTGCAGCCCTCTAGCCTCAGTAGTTTTTATTTTATTAAAGGTTAAAGTTAGCCATGATCGTGCGTTTGGCATCGCTATAGGTACCAACATCAGAGGCCACCACCGGACCGTGGCTGAAAGTTTCATGGGCCGTGGCTGAGAGTTTCATACAGCATTATACGTTGTACAGAAAACTTGATTGCGCCGAAGAAACTTCGGCGCAGTTTTTATTCGTTTATTGTTGATCCACATTCTTGGTGTAAAATTGGGGAGGGAGACCCCGTAAAAATCCAAATATTGTCAGTACTCTTACGTAAAATGTAAGGTCCCTTATACGCCTAACATGATTAAATAACATGAATTAGGGTATTACTGAACATAACTAGGCAAAATGAATGACAGCATTCCGTGTTAATCAAAAGACGAGCTAAATTAATCAGTGTGCTTATTCAAGGGTATCCAAAAATTATGAAACGGGAATTTTTCATAGAAGAATGACTATAAATTATAGCATCCTTCATAGCGTCCATATCCAACGAACTGCTTTCGCTATCCCTTACTTAGGAAAACTAAGAATAAAAAAGAGGCAGATCATGAAATATTTTCACAAAATAAATACAAACTGAGATTAGCTAAAATTTGTCTCTTTAATATAACGAAAAGCTCTTAGCAGTAATCGTACTCCAAACACTTCTCTCTTGATCTGGAACTTTTTTCTAGAGAGGTTTACTCTTGCTTTCCAGTAATGACATGTATGTATGTAGATATTCTCTCTCTCTCTTACACACATAACTCTTCCCTCATTCTTTTGCATTGAACCCAGTGTACACGCGCGCGCACACACACACACACACACACACACACACACACACACACACATATATATATATATATATATATATATATATATATATATATATATATATATATATATATATATATATATATATATATATATATATATATGAAATTAATGAACACATGAACACGTGTTTCACAGTAATACATTTCTGAATCACATCGGAACGAACCTTGGTCTCCCGAGTGACAGTCCAAGGTGGTACCGACTGACCTTGGCATATATATATATATATATATATATATATATATATATATATATATATATATATATATATATGTGTGTGTGTGTGTGTGTGTGTGTGTGTGTGTTTTTATATACATATATATATGTGTGCATAGGGAGATAGATACTGAAGTGCGTAAGCCTACCTTTTCTTCCGTTACAGAGAGAGAGAGAGAGCGAGAGAAAGACTGTTCATACATAAATATATATAATAATTAAAATTAAAAGCATTGAGTTGCAATTTCTAGCACATTTGCACAGAAGACTAATATATCTCTTGCAAATCAGTTCTGCTCAAAATTTACTGCCAGCATCATTATCAGCTAAAAAAAATGACCATAAAAGAAATGAAAGGCGAAAACCCATTCCGCCTACATGAAAAACATAGATGATTAAAAATGAAAGGTGAATAAGTTAGGGGTTATGCCCTTCAGCAGCTAGCTGATTCCTTCTGCACTGCATCACTTATTTACTATAGTCGTTTTTTGGCCGACTTCAAACTCGCACGTATGGGAGCGAAATGGAAGAAAAGGTAGGCTTACGTAGGTGGTGTATCCCAGGTAACGGACCTGAGGTCACTAATCTTGCTGGGTAATAACCTTGATTGGGAATCCATCCACGAGTCTCTCAGTCATTGCTGCCTTATAATGTCATCATGATCTCTTTGTTTGGATGCCTCTCTCTCTCAGTGTTACGAGCGTTTCCGGGCAACCAATTTGTAGTGCATTGCCTCAGCAGCTCATGTCTTGGGTTTGATTAAAAGGAAATGAGTTAATCTGTTTTAATGACTAGCTTCATTTTCCTCTTTTTATTTTTTCAATGGCTGTGCTCCAGAGGGTATAAACTTTCTATTGTTATTTAAGAAGAATCGAATTGCTAAACCAACAAAAACTTGATAGATGTTTATTGTGTTATTGAAGGTATAACATGGCCTGAACAATGACATATAATCCATTTAGTTTCTGTATAAGAAAGACTTCAACTTTTTAGGTGTTATAAATAATTCAGCTCTTTTTCGGAAGATTCACTCATAACTATCTGACCATCATTTTCAAACGTTCACTTCTAACCTCTACCCACTGCTGGTGAAATTGGCTTTCCTTGACAACCCCAATCACTGAGAGTACATAGAATTTACTTTGCCGTCAGCTGTGGTGGATGAGAGGTAGCTTGCATTGCGCTTACCTTAAGCTGAATGAAAAGAAATCAAGGCAAAATCATTGTACTCAGAAGTGAATGTGCTCAGTTCCAGTACTCTCTATTAGAACCAGCGTTGTAGTACCATCTTTTCCCCTTAAAGATAATCTTATCTCAACACATTCAAACTTTCGTCTACGAAAAGACTTTCCAAAATCCGGCTACAATAACGCTAAAATTCAAGAGTGATATCGTGAAGGTCAAGTCACTTGACTTTTTTTTTTATCTACTTTCATCAGCCGCGAGATTTACGGACTGAAAAAGAAATAAATAATCTGAATGTGCAGGAGTTCCCAGGCTAACGATCAGCTCACGGATACAGCCAGCTGTTGTTCTGAGAAAGCTTGAAGAGTATGTTTCTAGTACGTGGGCGTTATTTACTTCAGGAAAAAAGAATCCAGTCAGGATGTAGCCAACTAAAGTCCATTAGTTTATTTATATGATTTTTGGAGGGAGGGAGTTTTCTAAGCACATATCTCAGTATATTTTGCATTTTTTTTTTTTTTTTTTTGCTGAAGCACACTATTTTCATAAAAATGAATTTCTTTCAAGAGGGAAATACAATAATCCTAGACTACTAAATAAAAATTCGTTGATATTTCAAGATTGTTAACTAACCGCCATTTTGCACATAACATCATAATTTTGCATCAACTCATTGCTGTGCGAGTTAGTTTAACCCAGAGATAGCAGGTAGGCTTAAAAGACCTGTGCAATTATATGCAAGCACTTTGAAGTTGTGTAACAATTAGCCAAATGGTCATTTGACTGATTTTCTCAAAATTAACCAAAGCTAACACATGACCAAGAGTAAAATGGGCAATTTAACCTGCAAGCTTCTGCTAATATGGCTCGCAGCGCATGAATGGTAACTGGAACCACGTTTATTATAAACTTCCGGCAATGACAATAAATTGAATCAAATCAAACAAAAAATCATAGATTCTAATCCAAACTTGATTCCACAAAACAATCTGATCACTTTTAGTTTTCTGTGAAAGAAAACCATTGAGATGGCTATTTGTCTGTTCGTCCGCACTTTTTCTGTTCGCCCTCAGATCTTAAAAACTACTGAGGCTAGAGGGCTTTAAATTGGTATGTTGATCATCCACCCTTCAATCATCAAACGTACCAAATTGCAGCCCTCTAGCCTCAGTAGTTTTTATTTTATTTAAGGTTAAAGTAAGCCATAATCGTGCGCCTGGAACCGTTATAGGTGCCAACAACACAGGCTACAACCGGACCGTGGCTGAAAGTTTCATGGGCCGCGGCTGCGAGTTTCATGGGCCGTGGCTGAGAGTTTCATACAGCATTATACGTTGTACAGATAACTTGATTGCGCCGAGGACATTTTGGTGCATTTTTTACTTGTTTTCTTAGGAACTGGGTGAATCTTGAAACACATAGCAAAATTCTGTTGATCTTCATTCAATTAGTCCTGCTAACAGACAATCACATGGTCAATAAGCGAAACCAGATTGTAGCTTCTTGTATGTAGAGGTAATTCGCAATGGGAAATTAGTAGATAAGATACATAAATATGTATGTAACATATATATATATATATATATATATATATATATATATATATATATATATATATATATATATATATATATATATATATATATATATATATATATATATATATATATATATATATATATATATATATACTGTATATATATATATAAATGGATGTATGTGTGTGTATGTTCCACCATAACTCTGAAATGCATTGAGTAATTTCAACCAAGCTTGATATACATATGACTTACTATTGCAAAAAGAATACTGAGGGGTTAAGACATCACTAGCACCAAAGGGCACCAAAGGGCACCAAAGGGGGTGGGGGTGGGAAGAGCTTCCTTGAAATGGAGCTGGTTCTGCCCGTAGACTTAGTAGCTAAGTCAACTCTATGGTTTTATCATACCTCATTTTGGTATACATATATATGCCTTACTATCTGGTAAAGAATACTGTGGGGGAAAGACATCTCTGGCTCCAAAGGGGGTGGGGGTGGGAAGGGGTGACATGTAAAAATTGCCGAAAACAACAGATATTAGTGGCTAATCCATGGTTTTCGAGGTCGCTGAGATGAGTCCAGCCCAAATAGGAAGAGGGGAGTGAGAAGGGGTGAAAAATAAAGTGTCAAAAATAACAGATATTAGTGTCTAATCCATAGTTTTCAAGGTTGCTGAGATCAGTAGTGACACTCCCAATGCCCAATAGGAATTGGGGGTGAGAAGGAGTGGAAGATAAAATGTCAAAAATGCTGGGCAATGTAACTGAAGCAGCTATCTTAACAGAAAAGGGAGAGAGAGAGAGAGAGAGTAGAGGGGGTGTTAGGGAGGAGAGAGAGAGAGAGAGTTTATTGGTTGTTGTTCAGAGTTTTCCCAGGTAGCACCGGGTTGGTCAGCTAGTATATATATATATATATATATATATATATATATATATATATATATATATATATATATATATATATATATATATATATATATATACACGTCATCTTATTTTCTTTCAACTTTTCTTCATAAGAAGTTCAAGTACGGCCCCTGCGTGTAATGGCTCTCGTGTAAATAAAGAAGGTCAACTTTTCAGTGTTCATGATAGCAAAAGCAGAAAAAAATGAAGATATAAAAAAGAGAAAAAATTTCTTCAACGATTTCCCCAAATCTGTTACTAACAGCGTTTTATTTCACCTATTTTCTAATAATGTTTATAATTTTTGAATAAAAAAAAAAACAAAAAAAAAAAAACAAGGCAAACTGCAAAGAGTTTCATAGCAGTGAAACGGAATGGCGTTATCCATTTAGATTATTCACATTCCGCTATCTCTTTGTCACTTTCGCCTTATCTCCCTCTCCCTCCACCTTCTTCCTTCTTTTTGCTTTCATCCCTCCCTCGGCGGTACACACGCACTCATTCTCTGACCATTCCTCCACTTAATCTTATTCCATTTTATCGCTAGTTTCTCTCACCGAGGCTTTTCTTGTTTCTTATCGCTCGCCGTCTTTATGGCCAGCCATATCCATTCTCCTTCCCCCTCTTTTGTTCGTTTAATCTTCCGTCATTGTGTTTCATTACCATGGTATCTTTTATCGTTCTTTGCTTTCCTCTTACTTATTTTCCCTATTCTTTTCCGTCCACCTTCCATCCACAACAGCCTTTTTTATGTTATTTTCTTTTGTTGCAGAGTTACGATACCATCTCCGGCTGAGGGTTGGTTGAATATTACGGAAATTTACAGGTCAGGCTGCATCTGCGCCCAGAAATGGATTCTCTTGTGCGCATATGTGCGCGTGGTGTTTCCTGAGTATAGAAGGATAAGCGTTTTAAGAAAGGTAAAATATATAAAAGGTTTTTGGAAAATTGCATAGTTTGTCGTTTAATAGCTTATGATTTCATTTCATGCACTGTTGCTTGCGGAAGGATGCGCTGAATAAATAATCAGAGGATAAAATCGTATATATGAAGCAATAGCAGATGGATAAATGTCAGTGTCAAAGTCATAGTTCATGGTGTCACATTGCCGATAACTAAAGTCTGAATATTACTATGAATGTGAGCTCTTGTTTTACGGAACAAAAACGGAGGTCCATTAATTTTATCAATAAACTTAAAAAATCAAAGTACTGTACACTTCAAGAAAGAGCCAGTGCTAGGGGAGAAAGACCGTGATCTAAATAGCATAGAAAATGAGGAGGACAATTACAACCGTAAACTAGTTATTACTTATATAATCGGACAGGAGTAAAGAACAGCGGTATCTACCAGGAGTACCGAGGAGCAGTTTGCTGAAACTGTTGATTATTTTTACACTATGAATAACTGGAAAGTGACTTCATGATAAAACGTGGCCCTCCCTAGTTCCACTACAATAAGACCCCTTTTATCTCGCCCCCTAATCCAGGTGAAGGCAGAGCCATGGAAGCAAGGTACTCAGTTACGAAGGCTTAAAGATCACTGATATACTTGTAATTTGAGGCTACGTGAAATGTTTCAAAAGAAACGACAAAGTGCTAAGTACTTTCGAGTTAAATACTCGAAAATACTTTGCAC
>JANJGK010000012.1:24646656-24674156 GCA_039081455.1 Macrobrachium rosenbergii | reverse complement strand
TGCTAATCTTAACAACGCCGGATAAATTTTGAACTAGCAGGATGTTTTGTTTTAGACATGAATGCCGAAATACATTCATGTGTTAATGATCTATTTTCATATTTAAATGTGAGTATATATTTGCATAAATACGCAAGCGCACGCACGAATATCTAATTTAATTTCGCATCAATTAGGTGCACAGTCATTTACCTTTCCAGTTTCAATAATTCAGCAACTGCAATAAAAATTAGACAGATAAGAAACTGGAAAATTTTAGGTGCTTTTCTCATGTTTTCTGTTTCCAGTTTATTTTTATCAATCTAATTATCTTCTTATGGAAGCTAGCCGCTATATTCTACACTGATAACCATGATGATTCGCCCCATGGAAAGGCCCAATGTGGACAATAATGTTAAGAATCATATCATATCCGTCAATCGTTTAGATTGCTACTAATTTATTTTTCGTGTCTCTTGATAAAATACAACAAAAATACTTATGTCTATCTCGACATTTTAACATCCTACTTACAAAATGCACAGTTTTTTCAACAAAAATCCAAAGTAACTGAACTAAATTTTGAGGCTTACAGTTTTCTGTTACCAAAGGTAATGCTCATCCAGTATACGACATAGTACATAGCAGAACTGCGTAGGCTTGTGTGCGTATGTAAAGCTAGAGATGACGTTCGTTGGGGGAGATGGATCATCACACAAGAACCGCCGCCGGGTTGCTTGTAATTGGCAAGTGACGATCAATAGTTGGTACTGCACTGTACGTACATACGCCAGCTGAACTGGTGGCTTTCATTGTGCTTGTTCGCTGCTTCCAAATGAGAGGGTTACACCTTGCGGTTGCCTCTTTTAGCAGAGCTCCACTGATATTGCCTGGCAATGCACATGTGAAAAGAGCCGTGATCGACTTCTCCAGCTATTGCGATTTTACATTACCGTTGAAGGATCGCGCAAAGTGAAACGCTTGAAATTATGATAGAATCAGACATAGCAACTGCAATATTATGTAGCAGTTGTTCATTCAGATTGCTGAATCTATCCCACTAACCATGGTCTTAAAGAAGTTTACTTACCTCTGCGTTTATGAACATATTACCAATACTGGCATAAAGTAATTTTCTTTGTTAAGAGAATAATCTCCACAGAATACTTGTGTTTCCTTTTCGGATAAACTTTGCGTTAGGACTCTCGGGCGCAGCGTTGCTCTGAACGACAGCTTCTTCAGTAACCTCGAGCTTTAATCATCCTGTCTTCATAGTTGTAAAGCTTTCAGCTCCCTACTCACAAAGAGCCTCTTTGTATTCAGCAGCTTTAAAAAGTATAGAGATTGCAAGTTATCTATTTCCTGCTAGTATGTACATATCTCATTCGATGATTTTAACCTCTAGCTGTTTTTGTAGACTTTGTACACTACGTTGTTTTATGGAAATAAAAATTTTAAGTAACAAACAAAATGGAAAATTGAGACTACGGAAAATACCAAAAATTAGAATCACATGAGCCTCTGAGAACATAAATCTATAACCTATGACATTTTTATGCCAATAGCGAGTATGTGTTTTTTTTTTTTTTTACCTAAAAATGTGGTCCTTGTATTTGAAAATAAAGCGTATAACATTGTAACTGCGTGATTTCGCGCTAACGGAAGAAACTCTTAAAATACAATGTAAAGTATCACCATACCTGTAAATCCATAATCCCCTTCATTTTTTCACTGACGCTGACGTTATATTTATAATCCTCAGTCGCCTTTGACTTACGGGTTGCTTAAAGTCACTTCTACGACGCACAGACAAACAATTGGCAGAGGAGCAAGTGGGCTTTCCCATTTCGTTTAGCTTAGAGAACAGTTCATTTCACTTTTTTTTTTTATCTCGAGCTAGCAGTAATCTAGCTTTGCGAAGCATGTCACCTATGGTAAAGTTGAGAATTTCTATTATATGAATAAAAATTCTTCCCCACTGAACTCAATCTCACGCTTCAGGTGCCTTTCACTCTCCTGTCAAGTGAACATCAACTTCGTTTCATTCATAGCAAGTGTCTCACTCCAGTCTGACGTTTACTAGAATAAGAAAAAAAAATACTTTTATAACTGGAAATATGATCCTCGAATTCTCACAAAAAAAATCCGTCGTTATGAAATTTTCACCGACTTTCAAGATTTTATTTCCAGCTTAATGGAAAAATATCACTCTGGTTCTCTAGCTCAGAAAATGTTCTCTCTGGGACTCACCTGACATATCCGGCTCAGATTTTACTTCTGTGTGATCCATTAAAAAATATTCAGAAAAACATAGTAGTTATTCTTCCTAATCCTTATCCCTTACCGCAGTATCCCTTCCTCTGAAATAATTAAATAATTCAGTATGCTTATATGAAAATTAACTAATATAATTTTTTCTATTTGCCATTGCGCTGCAATTTTTTCATCACTTCCTCTTACTTTATTTAATATCTGAGGAAAATCTACCAACATCGCTGTTGATATATTACTTTTTCTGTTACTGTTGATATCTTGACTAGATATATTACTGGCATATCTTTCTTTATATTATACTGTTATATATTTTATCGTTATACTTTACATTACCAAGAATATAACGCCAGATTGTTAGCAAATCTTCTGGCATATCCAGTTCTGAAAATATTTATAAAACTGATGGCACGCAGATAATTTTTTTTTCAGAATCTTTTAATAAATATCCATTAAGTTCGATTCTTTAGTCCACTTTTTTACTGAACCAACAAAATAGCCTTTAGTCTTTTCCCATGTTTTCTTTTTCCATGTTTTCTCTTTGGCTGATAATCATTTTTGCAGTATTGCGCTTGCAAAAAAAAATTGTACTTGAACGGTTTATTTCCCGCTAATATTTAGTTTAAATCTCAAGAGAGCGAAAAAATCTTGTTATGTTCACTAGTTTCATATAACTTTTCTTGTCTATTGTCTTTCTATTTTGGTTCACGTTTAAAATGTTTTACAATAAAATTATACATTTCTGAATTTCGACACTCATCAGTGGTATTTTTAAATAATCAACAAGTTAAAATAGATCAGTTCCTTCAGAACAGCAACTGGTCTGTTGCAAATGTCCACCAACATGAAGTTCTCTTTCTACGGGCAATATTTCAGTCGTCGGTTCCTTTAGTACCAATTGCCTTCTCTTCATTGTTATCCTAGCATCACTAATCAAGCGTTGACTTCTCATGGTCACCATTCTCAAGTAATCAGTCCTTCGATATATGTTTCTTCCTTTCTTCCTGCAAAATTTTGAATCTCCAATTGTATCAGCTTACTTTGGGTCCTATAATTTTCCTTTCCATCAACCCGGTTTGTGTGTTCCTCTCTTTCATTTATTTTTCTTTTATTTTATTCCCAGTATTTTTGCTGCACTATCACATGAGGCTCAAATTTCAGTGTAGTGGGTGAAAAAATGAGCATCGCTGTAGGGCGTCGTGTACTTTTTACTGAGGAGTGTTTCGGTGAATGGACCATGGCGAATGCCACAACTCGCCCGTCTTTTGTCTCAAGTGTAGAGTTACAGCAGCAGTAGTATTAATTAATGGTCGTTGAAGCCGTAAGGGTGGTAGCTCTGCAGGCGGTGGAAAGTTAAGTATACCTTAGTTTAACCAGACCACTAAGCTGAATAACACCTCTCCTAGAGCCTGGCCCGAAGGATTAGACTTATTTTACGTGGCTAGGAACCAATTGCTTACCTAGCAACGGGACCTACAGGTTATTGTGGAATCCGAACCACATTATACCGAGAAATGAATTTTTGTCACCAGAAATAAATTCCTCTAATTCTTCATTGGCCGGCCGGAGAATCGAACGCGGACCAAGCACAGTGCTAGCCGAGTACGATATCGACCCGTCCAATGAGGAACTGCAGGCGGTGGAAGAGGTTGTTTTGAGCCATGGTAAGGATAACAATATAAATTTTATTAATATTATTATCAAATAACAGCTATAAGACATTGCCCCATAGAATAGGTGGCAACGATGTAGGTCAGAGATTTTCCAGCTTACGTAAAGCTGCCAGAATTGCCATACAATGTTTTACTTACTAAGCCTTTGTATTTGATTTTGTCTCAGAAATTCTTTCATCCATATCCTCACCCGCATCTGGAACTGACTGATTTTTTTTATTAAAATGAAATGCTTTTTATAATGAAGTTAAAAGTAGCAAGGATGGCTGCTTACTATCTAAGAAAGTATCTTCCTTACTTTTTCCGAGGCAAGCGAATAGAAAATAGACGGGAACATGGACAAGGAGAAGGAAAAGACGGATAATTGAGGACTGCGAAACTTCTGCCGAATTATGGTGGAAATACTTTTCTTTAATGTTTGCAGAATAATCAAGAGGCGCAGATGATCGTCATCAAATACTTTTCCACTTCGTGTAACTCGTTTTGCTTCCGAGAAAACGGGTCACACAAGGCTTTGGCTCTAAGACAGAATAATTAATGAGGCTACAAGGCGGTGGGAAATTAAAGGAGAAATTTTATGGACTCCAATTATGGGTTTTTCTCAAACAAATTTCTTTTAATTTTCTTTCGATACGAGATTTCATGGTTTTTTTTTAGCACATAACTGTTGTTTATGTCATTTCCAGCATATAAGACAACCGCAGTTGGTATGAATATGCCATTATTATAAAAAATGGATCTCATTACAAGACACCTAGGTAGTATGAGGATAATTAACATTTCAAATTCAGAGGCTGATTATTTCCACGGAAAAATAACATCGCAACAAGACTACATTAAATGGCGGAAAGTTTTATCGAAAACACCAATGTTTGCGGAGGCGTCACGACCGAAAAATAGTAATAATGTTTAAGCTGAAATATAGCGACGCTTATTAATCCCTTAATGATTAACGGAGCCCCAGTCAGTGCCGCAAATGAGTGTTTAAGCTTCCAAATTTCCCAGTGACTTCGTTTGTTTGCATGACGCTGTTTAACAGGAGACTTTTAATAAGGGGTCATTTATCACTTGCCCTTCGCGAGCCTGAGTCAACGCTCCATTATGCCAGAATAATTGATAACCCAATTTTTGAAGGGTCCTTAAAACTCATTAATTTGACTCATAAAACTCTCGCCCTCTTTGATGGTTAGAATCGACCTTTAGACGTCACATTCCTTAGGATAATAATTTAAGTAGAATATTTTACATAAATAATGTGTAAAATACAAAAGCATGAGAGGAAGCGGACCTTTCTCAGATAAATAAAAGAATAAATAAATAGACGAATAAAAGCAATGAAGTGAAAATGACCGAGACTTCCTCTTGGGACTTGACCTTTCCTCTTGCAGCTTGACCCTCTCTCTCTCTCTCTCTCTCTCTCTCTCTCTCTCTCTCTCTCTCTCTCTCTCTCTCTTGAATATTGCTCTTCCTTCCCAGTATATCATCGGTATTTACGATTATTAATTTTCGTCGGCTGGGGAGGCTGTGGAACCTAATGCGGAATTCTGTGAATTATTAATTGCGAATTAAAGTTGCACGCGCAGAAGTAGATGTGATAAGTTAGTTTTAAAGATGAACGACCATTTAAAGCTAGTAGGTTTTTACTTGATGGAGCCGCAGAAAATAACTCGGTTCTTTGGCGCAAGTTAGTTACGTCAATCAGTCAATTAGCGTTCTGGGAAATTAGGGAAATTATCAGGAATGAATCCCCACATATAGTGGTATTTTCACAAATTGATATAAAAAAAATGGCTCCTGTTTATCTGAAGAAGAAATTGAGTCAGAAAAAATATGAAGAAATAAAGATGCAAAGGTAAAAAAGTCAGACAAAACCAATATTTCGTCATCTTTTTATTCCAATTTCTTATTTCTTTCCTCCTCCGAGTCTTCTTTTTCTTTTATATTTTTACTATTTTTTATTTAAAAAGGTATCTGTTTTTCCCCCTAACACTGTAGCACTTCATCTGCTATTTCTTCTCTCCTCCTTTACGACAGTTCTCCTTCTTATTCTTATTCGTCAGTCAATTGATTTTCTTGCCATCCTCTTCGTCTGTACCCTGCCTCCTCATGTTCATAGTCTTCTTCATCTTCTTTACTCCATTCTCCTTCTTCATATTCACTCCCATCACTCCATCTTCCTTTCCCTGCTCCGCCTCCTCTTCTGTACTCTCACCGCCGCACAGTCAGTATCATCTAGTGCCAACGCAGACCAATCTTCGGTTATATCCATGCCACCAGCCATCCAGCCTATAACATTATACAGATACCTTTAAAAATGAGCGCTCTTTCCAAACTGATACTCATTCACTTTTACACCCCTTTCCTCATCCCTCCCGGTCTTCCTACCATCACCCTGTAACTTTTTTTTTTTCTAACCTTTTTTCCTCTCGGTATTTTTTTTTTCTTTTTTTTTTAATCTCATCAAGGGAACAAAACACACCTGCTCTGCGTCGAGTTTGGTTGGGGTGACGAACTGCTGTATGTATTCGCCTCTGTTTGCTTTGCTGTGTGTTGTTTGTTTCTTGCATAACTTAATGTGAATCGTCCATTAGAAATAAAAATTTGTATCGCTATTTTCTTACTGGTAACTCTGCAAGTAGTTTTATTCTTAAAATTTTACTGTTGGACATTATTCGTCTTCTTCATTAAACAATAGTTTCTGTAATTTTAAATATGACCACTTCAGCATTCAAAGAAACAATTATTATCATATATCTGTCATTCATATCCAAACTTTCGTATTCCCCTCGCCCTTGAATCAAAGCTTTGTTATCCGACGAGATTAACTTCACTTAATACTCTGTTTACCTATCCCTGTTTAACTTCCTTGTTTAACTTCATCCTTTTTATTTCCTCGACTGAAAACCTCTCTCTCTCTCTCTCTCTCTCTCTCTCTCTCTCTCTCTCTCTCTAGCTTTCTTCGCCTCCCTTAATACTGCCGCTCTTTACCCCTGGGTAATCATGCACTTCACACTGCTTCGGAACACAGGCACACGCCCCCGGCTAGGTCAACTGGCGAGCCCTTTAAGCAGCACCTCAATATGCAAGTGGAGTAACTCGATAGAGAAGTGTTGGTACGAAATTCTTGGGGCCTCTCTATGAACTAGTTTCGCCTTGTATTGGTCCGCGCGGAGAAGGTTTTGCCCTATGCAATATCTGATATTGTTCCCCATAAATATTGGTTATTTCAAGGCAGATTACGACGGGTCTATGCCCGACTTCTCTGATTGGCTGCGAGCCTCTCTCTCGTTTCCCTTTTCCAGTCAGTTTTCTCTCTCTCTCTTTCTATATGTACAGTATGTATATATATATATATATATATATATATATATATATATATATATATATATATATATATATATATATATATATAAATATATATATATTATATATATATATATATGTGTGTGTGTGTGTATGTATATATATATATATATATATATATATATATATATATATATATATATATATATATATATATATATATATATATATATATGTATATTATATATATATATATATATATATATATATTATATGTGTGTGTGTGTGTATGTATATATATATATATATATATATATATATATATATATATATATATATATATATATATATATATATATGTGTGTGTGTGTGTGTATATATATATATATATATATATATATATATATATATATATATATATATATATATATATATATATATATATATATATATATATACATATATATATATATACATATATATATATATATATATATATATATATATATATATATATATATATATATATATATATATATACTGTATGTATATATATATATATATATATATATATATTTATATATATATAAATATATATGTGTGTGTATCTATAGGTCTAATTATTGTAAATAACTGTAATATATCAGAAGTAGTTTAAACATAATAGTCAAAATTACACTGAAGAATAAATTTTACTTTTCCCTCATCTTTTATTAATTCACTAAATCAAGAACGAGAACGACACAGGAAATTTATATTAAAATAACCTGGGCTGTTCCCGTGAGTTCACCTTTAAAGCCAGATAAACAGTGTCTCTGGGAAGAAAGGATCGAAAGACAACCTATCATTTTTTTTTTTTTTTTTTTTTTTTTTTAATGACGACGGACATTTCTGACTTAATCAAGATCCGTCACTCTGCGTAAAACGAGTTTTAATGGATTTTCCCCCTCTTAACGGACAACAAGTTTTAATGGATTTTTCTTTTAAACGGACAACAAATCTGCCTTTAAAACAGACTCCTGTAGAAGAGAATTGTTGCATTGGAAGACTTCTCATTTGTGAATAGTCTTTATTTCATAAATACTTTTATATTTACCGGGAAATATCCTCAGCAGGTAAATATTAACCCTGCCATGAAAATTATGAAACTGGCAATAGAACCGTCTGGTGAAAATACAAGCCTCACTGAAAATTGCAACAGACCTTAGCAGTCAGTCTGTTTTCTGCAAATGTAAATCAAAGTGAAAATGACAACAGACATTGGCAGTCCGCATTCGGTGAAAATAAGAGACAATAAAACTGACATAAGATCTTCGCAGTTCATGTCTCGTGAAAATACAGTTCAAAGTTAAAGCTCCAACAGACTTTAGCACTCCATTATTTTGGGGAAATGCAATCCAAAATGAAAGTGGCAACAGATTGCCATTCCTTGTACTGTGAAAATACAATCCAAAGTGAAAGCGTCAACAGACCTGAGTAGTACTGACTTGTGAAAGTAATTCAAAATGTAAAAGGCAAACGTCATTAGCAGTCCCTTCCCTGTGAAAATACAGTCCTAGTGAAAATAACAAACCAAATACAAACCAAAGTAAAATTGGCAACAGACCTCAATAGTCCCTGTCTAATGAAAATGCAAGCGATGATGAAACTAACAACAGACATTTAACAGTACCTGCCTTGTGAAAATACAGTCCAAACTGAAAACGGCAGCAGACATTAGCATTCCTTTGCCTTAGAAATTACAGTCGACAATGTAACTTCTTGTGTAAATTTCGTATTATAATGTATCGAAAGGAGAGGACTGAGGAATGCTTCCACGATGTTTTTGCAATGATTCCTTTTCGTTCTCTCTTCATAAAAATGTTGAAATCTTTTAGATTCTTAGGATGCTTTGGAAAAAAAAAACGGAGGACTAGGAAGTAAAATATTCTCGTCTCACCACACCTTAATTTAGAAAGTAGTCTGGTATACTCTTCACAACCAATACTATCATCACAGTATCTTTGTTACATGTTTGCTGCGCAATATTCAGAATCTGGTGTCTGAAGAACATCCCCCATAAGCTGCTTTTTGTTGAACTCGTTTAAATTGGATTTTCAGACGACTCCACCTTTTCCATATGAGAAAATTTCAATCGTTGGTTCATCAGTATTCTACGTAATAATAAATAAATTTGTATATATATATATATATATATATATATATATATATATATATATATATATATATATATACATATAATATATACATATATATATATATATATATATATATATATATATATATATATATATATATATATATACTCGTATATATATATATATATACAAACACACACACACACACACACACACATATACATATATATATATATATATATATATATATATATATATATATATATATATATATATATATATATATATATATATATATATATAAATAAGTATATATATCTACTACCTGACCAACCCAGCGCTGCCCAGGAAAACTCTGAACGACAACCGATAAGCTTTTCCTCTCTCTTTCTCTCTCTCTCTCTCTCTCTCTCTCTCTCTCTCTCTCTCCTCCTTAACACCCCCTCTACTCCCTCTCACTTCCTCACCCTCTCACTCTCTCTTTCTCACTCTCTCCCTTTCTTGTGAAGATAGTTGCTTCAATTACATTTCCCAACATTTTTGACATTTTATATTTCATCCCTTCTCACCCTCCCTTCCTATCGGGGCTGATCTTGGACTTAAAAGGCACCAGGAGTGTGACTATTCATCTCAGTGATATCGAAAACTATGGATTAGACACTAATATCTGTTGTTTCGATTATTTTTACACATCATTCCCTTCCCACCCTCACTCCTTTAGTGCCAGTGATGTCTTAACCACCCCCACCATATTCTTTTCCAGATATTAAGTCATATGTGTACCGAATGAGGTATGATAAACCCGTAGAGTTTATTTAGTTAGTAAGTCTATGGGCAGAACCAGCCCCATTTCAGGGAAGCCCTTCCCACCCCCACCCCCTTTGATGCCCTTTGGTGCTAGTGATGTCTTACCCCCACAGTATTCTTTCCCAGATAGTAAGTCATGTGTATACCAAGTTTGGTTGAAATTGCTCAGTGCATTTCAGAGTTATGCTGGAACATACAAACATACATACATACACACACATACATACATTCATCCATTTATGTATGTATATATATATATATATATATATATATATGTGTGTGTGTGTGTGTGTGTGTGTGTGTGTGTATGTGTATATATATATATATATATATATATATATATATATATATATATGTGTGTGTGTGTGTGTGTGTGTGTGTGTGTGTGTGTGTGTGTGTGTGTGTAGGAAGAGAGAGAGAGAGAGAGAGAGAGAGTTTAATTTTCAGTTGTCATCGAAGTATCGGTTCTGTATCTTGAAAGTGAATAATTACAAATTTATCTGTTTACCGGTTATTAAATCCTTAGAGGTAATACATCCTTACAGAAAATATACCATCCCTGAGATCTTTTTAGACATTTGCTTTTGAAGCTGTGACACCCTTTGTATTAAAAAGCTCTCTTTTACCACTTGCGCTTGGAAACAAAAAAGTCTCACGGCTGGTGAACAGTGAAGAATCATACACTGAAGTTTCATTCTTATCTATAATCCAGAAATAGTAGATTTATGAGACAGAAATGATGATTTATGATTTGATTTACGAAAATTCGGCTATGAAGCCACGCACTTGTGAGTTTTCAACCATACAGTGCTTTAGACAGTGAAAATAGGGAATTGGGGTGGTTGGAGAGCAAGATTGAAGAAGGAAAATATAATGGAGGTAAAATAAATGGACAGAAAGGGCCGAAGGGACACTACAAACAACCTTTAGTAATGCCTACAGTGCACACATACGGTTCACTAACAACACTAACAGCCTGCAATGGCCAAAAGAAATTGTTCTGATGATGTTGTTAGCGCTGAACCTCCATTACTGAGACCGAAGGCGATAAGTGGTGTCCTTTTAGCATTGTAAAATCAACGTATACTACAAATTGCAGAGTAAGCAGTTGTGTCTTCTGAAAGTTAGATGATGGGTGTTATGAGTCCGAGAATTTCATTAGCAACACCTATAAAATTCTGTTAACATTATTATAAGTTATCAGAGCTGTCCTATATTTAGTAGCACAGAAAAGTTTTTACTTCAATAAACTGATTGTTATTCATAAAACCTTTCTTTTTCAGAGAAGAATTTAGGTTTCACTTGTCTATTTATTTAGTTTATGATGTGCAGAAAATATAGTGATTGTCCTTTACTTATGTTATACTTGGAAAGTGGGGGAATCTACTGATAGCTCAAGTTTGATTAAATCCACGACCTAAACTATTTACTACTCCACATTAATTAAATTGAACACCGACTTTCAGAAGCTATCTAATAAAGCTCAAATCATTTGACTTGTTCAGACTAAACAATTTTATTCGGATTCCCCAAATTCCTGGAAATTCAGTTATTTGCTACAGGTAACTGTGATTCACTCCAGTAACAGAGCTGCATTATTTGGTGATAAAACACGTCCCAGTGTCCTGAATTGTACTGCAAACTTAGGCTATTACCTGCTGAAATGGTCGAAAGCGTTTGGTCTGGATATTCACGATAGGAATATATTTGTATTATTTAGGATTCATAGTGCCATCAGTTCTTATAGTCTTCTTTCAAGCAATTTCTTGAAATCTTCTTTTTGCACTTGTTTTTACTGCCATGTTATTTTTTTCCTGGTATTTTTAAAGGTGGCACGTTTAGGCGCTTCCTAGTCTCAGTGGTTGGATAATTGATTCTAAAACTATGAATAACATTAGATATATATATATATATATATATATATATATATATATATATATATATATATATATATATATATATATATATATATATATATATATATATATATATATATATATATAGCTGAGAGAATCGAACGCCTGACAGTTGGTATCGACGACTTTCAGTCGATGTCGGTAATCATTTGTCTGTCAAGAGAGTTAAAAGTAGATTCCGACTCTGCGATCAATATATACAGTAGGGGGTTTGAGTCTCCCAGGTACCGGACTATTTATCATTTATAATTCCCCTTTGGTGATATTCCCGATGTAGAGCGAACTGAATATCAAACTACATTTTAGGTCAATGTATGTGAATAGCAAAATGTCACGGTGATGTGATAAAAATTAATATATATATATATATATATATATATATATATATATATATATATATATATATATATATATATGTATATATATATATATATATAAATGAATGTCTGTATGTTTGTTTGTATGTTTGTGTGCTATAGAAACCCAAACGGCTTTACCGATCTAGACAAAATTTGGCACGTGGCCATCATTTGACCCAACTTAGATAATAGGGCATGTTTCAGATCTGTACACCCAGCCCCTTCCCCTTCCCCCATATTCCTTCCCCCTTACCTTTCTAACTTATGTAGTAAATTAACTCTAGGGGTTTATCTCACCTCATTTCATGTACTCGAGACCATAGAAATATATAATTGAAAATGCTTTTCTTTCCTGTGATTATTAACTCTGTATCAAGGTTCGTGTTTAGGTTTAGCTGGGGGATGTGTTTAGGTTTAAATGGCTTAAGTTTCGCCTCCTCAGTTTTAAGTACTGAATACACAATCATACTGAAGAGTCCTAAACTGATCTTCGCAGAGAGTTGAAGGATTGGCAACCCACGCCTTTCTATAATAAAGCGTTATATTTACTGCGACGGAAACAACGCTTCCCATGCCGAAGCCCAAAGCATAATGGAGGAATGGCCATGAATGACGTTTACGTGAAACGGTATCACAAAACAGTCTCTTTACAACTCGAGACTCTATTTTATGGCATATTAGTGTCGTGGTCGACCGGACGCCAGGCATCCTCTAACATTCACGGAGGACACATTTCAGCTTCATCTAATGCACTTTCGCAATTTTACTTCTCTCTCCTACTCCCTCTTCTTCTTCTTCGCCTTCTTCTTTTTTTTATCACGATGCCCCTGGCCAACCTTCACCTTGTTTACAAGGTGCTCCTCGCCGGATGCTAATCTCCTGGCAGGTCAGGAGAACAATGTTATGCTTTTATTTGGTCAATCATGTTTCTTATCATTACGGCTTATCAGAGTTTTAGTAACCCGTAAGTTAGGATGATATTATTATAATCGTTACATGATACCACTTATTCGCCCGCAAAAATTGATATAAAAATTTGAGAGTGCCAAAGGCAGGTCTTCTTGAATAAGTCTATCTTTGTCGAGGCCATTGAGCGAGCCGTAACATCATTTTCTTGCCAGCAAACGCTTCATGACATTCATATTTTGGAACAATTAAACAGCAACGAAATACGGGAATATCTCGGTAATATCGGATGCTGCAAACGGTGGGTGGGTGAGTGATGCTTTTATAATGAGCTCTATTCATCTCGCGGGAGTCATCGTTGCCTTCCATGATGATTTTGTTGGTTATGAACGTCAGATTGCTGGTGCAGCGAACCCCGTCTATGTCAAGAACTTTTTCCATTCTCTTTTTCCTCTCTCTTTTTACAGCCTATTCTATTTTCCTTCTTTATTCCGTTCCGTGAGTTAAGGCTGCACTGGTTTTTTCTTTGACGATATTTCTATTTTTATTTTGCTCAGGAATTTGGAAAGCCAATCTAATTAAACGGACAAAAGCGGAGACGTTCTTCTTGCTCAAGGAAACCCATTCACAAAATGAAAAGATGAAGTCTCTCTCATATTTTCACTCCTTTTATTATTTATTGTTATTATCGTATATTTTGATAGGACAGTGCCTCTCTTTATACATGCATGAAAAACTTGATTTTATAAAAATGAACAATGATTCCGTTTCACAAACTATTACGCATAGATGACTCTAGAATTGCCAGCTACAAGATCCAGGTGACAACTGTTAAGAAAAACGCTCATTTCAAGTTAATTAAACATCAGTTCCAACCCATCGTCTTCACTAATAGGTAAACTTCATTCCTGATGAGTAGAGTGAAATTAAGACCAAAGCCGTGCCTTCACAATTCAAAAACTTTTTAAAATCATTCATATAGTGAAGCTTCTTCAGCTCAACAAAAGCCACAGCAACAACAAAGATCAACAAAGCTCTATGAAGGAAATTAAATCATGTTCTCCTTCTACACAATATCAGCGATAATGCATTTTTGCTGGAATAAGTTGAGAATTTCGAAATCAATCGTGTTCTTTATATAAAAGAAATACAGCGTTTATTGGTGCACAGGTTTTGCCAAATTTATTGCCAACTCTCAGGCGCGGGAGAGAAAGCTCACTGATGGGTATGTCATCAGGAAACAAAATCGACATTAATATCTATCACCAATGTCAATTTGAATGGCAAAATTGTGATTTAATTGACAAGTAAACTGACACTATTTTTGCCTTTTCCTTTGTCTTTGAACTCCAAGTAAAATCTGACCTTTGCTCTTCTGCGTTCTTAACCTGAACCTATGATAGATTATCATTATTTTTTATCATTACAAGTCAGGTTGCAACCCTAGTTGAAAAAAGCAGGCTCCTGCAAGGGAACAAACCCGGTACAGCAACGGGGAATGAGGAGCAGAAATCAAAAATGATTATCACAACACAAATCAGATAGATAACTAAGTAAAATTAAAAATATGAATAGCAAATACACTATGAAGTGAAACTTTTGTCAGCCTGTTTAACAGAAGAAAAAGCATTTACACCAAGAAAGAAATTCTGAATTCTCAAAGGCTCTAGATTTTCACTGGTCTAATGGCTATTATAAATTCAATAAATCATTCTTCTCTCTCTATGATGAATTGTCTTCTGTGTGTATTCTCCCCGTCGCCCTTATGCAATAAAGCTATTTAATGTTACAGTTACATAACGTGTACAAGACAACTTCAGTCTTAGATGAGTTATGCGAGAGGCATAATGAATTATTCTAATAGTTTCGTCCTTATTAACTAAGGGAAAGCTAACACCAGTATCTTCAGTATATTTATAAATAACCAGTTCATCCTTGTATAAAGGGAGTGTGACATTAATAAGTCTTATATCCAAATGCTGTGAAACCCAAAGGACACGATCCACATCTTCAAGCTTCTGTAGAAAACGGACCTTACACAAGGTTGAGTTCAGACTTTAACATTGGGCCTGCACCTTCTAAATGTATAATCAAAAGCTCTGACGAAAAAAGGTAGATGTTAGCATAATAAAATCTTTAGGCTTACTGATTTTTGCAATGTCTTGAAAGCAAGCCAGGCTCCCTCATGTCCATGGTGCATTAAACTACCAAACCTAAATCGATGTTCTTTTGGTACATTATGCTCCATATATATTAAATAAAATCTAAATGCAAAATTATTCGTAGTGTAAGATTCAGTTTTCTATCAAAAGCAATACGTACTAGATACGTTTATATATTTATGCACTGATCTATGTACTGGTGTTTTAATATAGGTATGGATAACAACCGGAGTTATCGGTGGAAGAAATAATCTGGATTTGAATTCTCCTATTCTGCTCAAGCTCAAAGAGCCGATATGTTCCTGGGAACTTAACATCTATATCTAAAAAATGGAATCATTTAAAGGGGATCAGGCATAAGCTAACTGGTACTTGTTCCAAATATTTGAAGGTCTGCCAAGAAACTGGAGTGACATTCTTGATATCAGGTGCTAGTACGATTACCTTTCCTATATCGCTTTGAATTTTCTGTAAAAGAAAACTATTGAGATGGCTTTTTCTGTCCGTCCGCACTTTTTCTCTCCGCACCTTTTCTGTCCGCACTTTTTCTCTCCGCCCTCAAATCTTAAAAACTGCTGAGGCTAGAGGGCTGCAAATCGGTATGTTAATCACCCACCCACCAATCATCAAACATACCAAAGTGCAGCCCTCTAGCCTCAGCAGTTTTTATCTTATTTAAGATTAAGGTGAGCCATGATCGTGCATCTGGCAACGCTTTCGGACACCACCGGGATGTGGCTGAAAATTTCATGCTGTACAGAAAACTTGACTGCGCCGGAGACTTCGTCGCATTTTTAACTTGTTTATTTTTGTCATTATATGAAATTTATATAACTGTTTAGTATCAGAATACTCGCTGATAACTACAGAACTCTACAAATACTGTTCATAATAAGCATTACTTACCTTTGTGTGAGAATAACTGGATATAAAGAAAGTATTGTGAGATCATCAGCAATTCTATGAGAAGGCTGAAGATGGAGAAACCGATAAAGAAAATGATGGAACGGTCGACTGTTCCCTCTTTAATATATCTGATGTCTCTCACTTCGATGTGCAAGACTAGAATACGGACGAGATACGTATAAAAGCGATAGAATAACATTACCTCAGTTTACATGATATGTAACATAACGCAAAAGGCGTTGAAAAGAACAATAGTCAAATGTATACATGCATCGTACATTTACATATATATATATATATATATATATATATATATATATATATATATATATATATATATATATATATATATTTCTGACTCACATCAGGATCTTGTATGGCCTAGTGGGCAGCGCCCTTGCCTTTCAATTGAAAGACCTGGGTTCGATCCCGATGTGAGTCAGAAATTTATTTCTGTACCACACGTGATTGTGTGTTGATTGTTTCTAATATATATATATATATATATATATATATATATATATATATATATATATATATATACATATATATACAGCATATATATATACATACATACATACATGCATACAATGTGTATGTATATATGTGTATAGGCCTATATATACACAATATATATGCAAAATGTATATAAGATGGACTTGATGAAAGATATGGAGATTAGTGCTGGAACGTTTCTCCAAGTTACATTTTCATCCAATAGATTTTTTATCTACTCTTGATATTTTGAAACTCATTTTTTATGAACGGGATGTTTGGTAGAATATAGGTTTTATCATAAACGTTTCCATTAGTATAAAAGAATGTTAGCTTTAAACTGTTAATCTAAATACAAAATTCAATAATGTGTTACTGCATGTATGCATATTCGCACTTACCCGTGCATAAATAATTATGTAGTTGAAAATCTAATTTATTTCACTGTAGATCATTGCATGATTTTTCGAAGGATCAATTGTGTCTCGCCAATTTTAATCAACTACCTTTTTTTTCATTTACGGCACGAAGATTATATGGATTTTACTAATTCAGAGGTATTTCTTTATTGCTCACACAGCAGACGCACACAGGCACTCATACATAAACACACACACACGCGCGCGCGCGCGCCCAAACACATAAAATTTACATATGGTATTATGCAAGTTTGTAGTGTTGTTACTTATATCGATTTATATCAAAGCAACACGAAATCTACTTTTATATTTTCAAAACTTAGGATCTTTACAGGCTCACATGTAAAAGTGACCAAAATCATATACGAGTGTATATTTTCCCCTGCCATAATTCGAGCCCATGGCTTTTGGGTTCGATACAGAAGTGACATTAACCTATAAAGGAAGATATAAAATGGTTTGGACTCTGCTGTGCATAATTCAGTTGAGCTCAGCTTCTGTAGTTAGAGAGAAATCAACTGATCCCCACCTTGTTAGGTAAATTTCTGTCTTTGTAACCTGTGCTTATTTGAAGACAGATTTATATAATATATATATATATATATATATATATATATATATATATATATATATATATATATATATATATATATATATATATACATATATAAATTTATATATATTGTATATAATATAATTTTCCACAATTAATCAGTGCATATTCCTTATTCATGAGATCGTTGATTATTTGGAGTAAAATAAAAATGTAAACAACAGTAAAATGAAAATTTATAGAAAGATACGAGTACATATTGGAGAATCTTCATGTTTTTCTTCATTTTGATAAAAAGGAGTATAACGGCGAACTTCAGAGCGTTCAAGGCGAGAAATACTGAATATTATTTACTGTTAACAGTTAAGTAGTCTGTTAGTACACAGCTCGATACAGTACAACAATCACGGGTGACATTTTTTATATTAACAAAATATTAATCCACAAATATCCGTTTATATCGAATTCACTATACCTTGGTAATAATAATAATAAAAGTAATAAAGAAACTGAAATAGTAACAATAATAACAATAGATATCACAATATTAGAATTAGACCAATACTTTCATTGTACAATACAAAACCTGCTAAATCTTACATTATCCACAAAACAATAAGGGGCATTTTTATCTGATCACTAATCACGTTCGCATAGAACTCGTTTTACTGCTGGCCATTGTTCCCTTTGCTGATGACACCTAGGACGGACCAAAAATCACGCGGCTAATTAGCGCCGGACTTTAGGCCTAACCTTCCTAGCGGAGGGAATAGCACGAAAGTGAAAGACTAATCTAGAAGAAAGCTCATTAGTCGGAAAGAAATAAAAGAGTGACCAATGGCTCCTCAAAAATTAGGATTTTATGTTTTATAAGGAAGTTAAATGTAATGAGGTACTGTAATTTTGTATTTTTGGTGTTTTTTGTTTAGTATGCTGATTCTCATTTTCACTTGTTCCAAGTTCGGCTCTGGAAAATTAGTCTTTGCACGTTATTGATATATATATATATATATATATATATATATATATATATATATATATATATATATATATATATATATATATATATATATATATATATATATATATATATATATATATATATATGTGTGTATATATATATATATATATATATATATATATATATATATATATATATATATATATATATATATATATATATATATATATATATATATATATATATATATATGTCTTCTTTCAAGCCTGCGAATCTGGGAAAAATCAGGTTTTAAAGTTTGTAACATGCTGGTATGCCTTGGTTACTTTATTTCATAACTGTTCTCATTTATGCAGTAATTGATTTTTCCTATTTGCACATCCCAAGGAACCTAATAAAAATAAAAATTAAATCTTAGCTCCATGTAAGTAATCGGCCAACTATGTTTACGATCCTTGGACACGAGGCAGTTCGCTTGGAATTCGCTTGGAACTGCCCATCTATACGATCTTCGAAGTAGAAAATCAGCTTTATGTCACAGTTAGCATATAATCAGGTTATATTTAAAAAGTCAATCCTCTACGCTATTAAAGTGTCATGATAATTACTGTTTGTTTCCTCGTGGCAAAATGTCGATGCCTGTTAATTTCTTGGTAGTCCTAGATCTTCCTATTACTACGCTGGGCAAGACCATTACTGATATAGGTTAAAATGGTAATTACATGTAATTCTCAGCTCATGATTCTCCTTAGAGTAGGCTGAAGATTTTATAGATAATGGAACGTTTCTCTAATTAAGGACTACTGTAATTATTCAAGCGGATATAGATCGTTAGTTCTTGGGGGAAAAAAAAAACGAATAATTACAACGACCTAAGGCCCTTCATTCCCCATTCTATAATGGAATAGGCAACTATGTCCAGTTCCTCATGGTTGTCAATAGATGGCCACAGTACCACTTTTTTTCAGGCAAATAACCATGAATTGCTCGCTGGACCATGTGGTCGCCCTGTTCAGTACGGAAATTTAATGGCAAAACTAACACATAATTTGAATAATTGTATATTTGAATACAGTTTCATTGGGTAGAGAATAGGAATTTCTTTAATAGTGCAGTTGTTGATTGTTCAATATCAGCTTTAAGTCATTCAAGTAAGAAGTTGACATATTGTATTGAATAGCCACACGTAAATATGTGGAAATTTATCAGCTTGAAGCAGATTGCGAATTGTCATCAATGAGAATGTACAGTATATTCTATTTCTGATACGTGTGATTGTCAAAATCGACAATATACAGGATTTTAAAGGTGACATACAAATAGGAAATGTGTAATTTGAATAAAATCACAGAGAGAAAAAATGCAACAGGGATATAATGTCAATAATGAACCAAGATACACACACACATACACACACACACACACACACACACACACACACACACACACATATATATATATATATATATATATATATATATATATATATATATATATATATATATATATATATATATATATATATATATATATATATATATATATATATATATATATATTGTAAATGTATTTGGGGGTAAATATAATCGATGATGGTCGGGTGAGAGTGTGAGAGTACAGGTGAGACAGAGAAAAGGAGACGCAAGAAAAGTATCGGGGAGTATGCAAAAGAGTGTGAAAAGCCATGATTTGTCTATGAAAGCTAAGGAGGGAATGTATGAAAGGTGTGTTGAACCAACTTTCCTTTACGGATGTGAAGTTTAGAAACTGAATGCGAGTAAAAATGGTTGAATACATTGAGATGAGGTGTATGCACAGTATGTTCAGCGTCATGAGAATGGATCGCTAGAGAAATGTGGGTATGCTTATAGGAAGTTAAAAGAAGTTTTAAGGAGTTGAAAAGATAGCTCAGTCTATTTTAAGATGTTTTAGTCATGTATAAAGAATGAGTTACGATAGGTCTGCGAAAAGATTGTATATCGCAGATGTGTTATGAGGTGGTAGAAGAGGAGAACTCAGAAAGCATTAATCTTCTGTGGATTATATTGGTGAATGGTGCAGTAAATGTACGGTAATTTGAGGCACTACTGATGAGCCTTCTTTGTGAGTTTATGAAACGATTAATCTTGTGGTAGTTTTGCTTAAGAAGGGAATCCTCCACAATGCTGTTCAGAGTATGAATGTGGCAGTGACCATTGTTGTCGTTTTACTCTAGAGCTACACAACGTTAGGGTAATGTATGTATGTATGTATGTATGTATGTATGTATGTATATATGTATGTATACCGTCCAGAGTTCGATTTATTTTTCTCATTAATTTACGATCCCGTTTTAATCGGCATAGGGAGGTAATTAAGCTTTTGTTTATATTAGTAATTATAAAGTAATTAGCATATTACCGGCCATTGTTTAAAGACCGAAACGAGAAATGACCCAATTTTTAATCATAATTCTTGATCCTTTTGTTCTGCTGTAATTGATTCTCGATGCTCTGTTCTGCGCTTGAAGTAGAGAAGAAGGATCTAAAGAACTTTTAAGGGGACGTGGGTAGGGTTTGCGCATTCTACACCTACAGTCTATTATTTGATACTGACTTGTGAACTATCATCCACTCCACTGTCGATTAAAATCTTAAATCTCTGTTATGATGCATTAAGGAGTTAGACAATATTCTTGACATGATATTCATATATTATATGAATACTATAACAAGTATTTGATGACAGGTAATCTCCCTAATATGTCATATTTCCAAATGAGAATTATGCATTATCAGTTACGCAGATTAATTTAGAGGGATGCTTGGAGAACATTCTGAAATCACAGTCTAATTTGAGAATTGACGGTGATTATTTAGGTGTGTAGAATCGGGAATAATTCTAATATGTATACTGCTCTGTATAAAACAGCCAAATATAGGTCATCTTGCTTCGTATATGAGAATTGCTTCTTACCAGAACCACTATTGACGACCATGACCAAAGCTTTGCAACTGAAGCTCTGGAAATCAGTCAGTCAATAAATCAGTGTATTTGCCCGTGTAATAACTCAGTCACTGCTCTGTAAACTGGGTAATGAAAGTGGATGAAAGTATAAAGGGCAGAGTAAATCTCTGCCCGGCGCTCCCTTAATAAAGTTTGATCATTTTCTTTACCTGCGAACCTTAATTAAAGGAAGGTACGTTCCTCCTTCATGCCTTTGATGATGCCGCCCTCGTAAGGCTCCTTCATGTTTTGTTCTATGTTGTTCCTCGATAGAGATAAGAGGATTATCATATTTCCACGCAATTATCTGCGTTACAAAATCCCTCATCCCATTCGTAGCTAATTAGCTGTATCCTAATTTATAAACGCGGTTGTGTCTTTCATTATACCAGAAATATCTCTCAAGATCTTTTCGAGATGTTGTTACCCAATCGAGAATGTTTAATATACCTCGATGCAGATATTTACGATGCAGGCCCCTCCTCCCATTCATTGCTAATTAGCTATTTCTTGCCGTACAGGTGCCTTCATTCTCTTAATTATGGTGAGAGTACGTCATGAAAGTGTCGTCACTTGTGTGCAAAAATGGACCCTGATTTTAATGCTAGGTTGTATGCAGATGTGTATAGTCATTAATGTATTGAGAAAGGTTGGTACATACTATATATGTAAGGATGTTGGCGGAAGGAAAAATGTTGTCAGTTAAGAACTCTCTCTCTCTCTCTCTCTCTCTCTCTCTCTCTCTCTCTCTCTCTCTCTCTCTCTCTCTCTCTCTCACACACACACACACACACACACATATTATTTATGATAAGTTAATCACTACCTATTTTTGTAAGAATGTGCAAACTCTACATTTTAATAACATTTTTTTTTCAATAATTCGAGCTTGCTAAATTAATATGGTAAACAGATAGTTATATTTATTACTATAGTTTTTTTTTTCTTGATCCCATTATTTCTCAGCGAAGATAAAAGAAATATCAATGGTTTCAATCCTTTATGCCGTCGTACCTACGGGAATTTACATTATCAATAGAAAACCCTTATTACTACCATAAGATTTTTAGTTTTCTGTAAAAGAAAACTACTGAGGTAGCTATTTGTCTGTCCGTCCGCACTTTTTCTGTCCGCCCTCAGATCTTAAAGACTACTGAGACTAGAGGGCTGCAAACTGGTATGTTGATCATGTACCCTTCAATCATCAAACGTACCAAATTGCAGCCCTCTAGCCGCAATAGTTTTTATTTTATTTAAGGTTAAAGTTAACCATGATCGTGCGTCTGGCACCGCTATAGGTGCCAACAACACAGGCAACAACCGGGCCGTGGGTGAAAGTTTCGTGGGCCGCGCCTGAGAGTTTCATGGGCCGTGGCTGAGAGTTTCACACAGTATTATATGCTGTACAGAAAACTCGATTGCCCCGAAGAAACTTCGGCGCATTTTTTACTTGTAAATGATTGCAATACCTCTGTTATCGCAGTGAGAAGCACCAGCTACTGTATTGTAAAACATAGCCTAAGTATCACATATATGCGGAGAAAAATAGATGAAAAATGTCAGAGCTGATTTCCGCATTTCCTAAACAAAATATGTTTGAACTCTTCAAATGCTTTAGAGCATTTCTGTCTGATATTGCACATAAAAAGAAAAATTATCTGACGTTTCCGGCAAAACAGAACAAAACCCTGAGACTGGCCAAACTAGCATGAGGACATCTTATCTAATATATAAACGACAGGTTATAAACGACTGTGAAGAGGTTTTCACTTCATCTTTGAACAATAACCTCACCTCCTAGTTGAAACATGTATTCACATTCTAAATATGTATTGTAGGAATTGTTTAACAAAGTAAAAAAAAAAAAAAAAAAAAAACACACACACACACAATCTAACCATATGAGAACGAAACTGGGTCATTGGAAATTGTGTGGAAATTCGGATATTTCATTCAAGATATTTGTTTTGGCCTTGATTTCTCATTAGTTTTATCTTTAAAACAAGCAAACAATGAACCGAAGTTTCTTCCGCGCAATCGAGTTTTCTGTACAGCCGCTACAGCGTATAATCAAGGCCACCGGAAATAGATCTATCTTTCGGTAGTCCTGATATAATGCTGTACAAGCCGCGTCCCATGAAACTTTAACCACGGCCGGTGGTGGTCTATCTTATATCATTGCCAGAAACATGATTAACTTTAACCTGAAATAAAACAAATAAAAACATGCGCCGAAGTTTTTCCCGCGCAATCGAGTTTTCTTTACGTCGTATATAGCAAAATCCACCGGTCTTTGCAGCTAAACCCCGCCCACTGCTAACGTCTCGATCATCCCTTGAAGCTGACTGATTGGCAATAGTTTCGAAAAGTTGGTTAATTTGTGATTCTTTTCATCTTCATTAATTTTGCAACGGTTGTTTTGCCCAACTAAAATAAGTTCTGCTAACTATCAAAAGGGAACGCTATATTAACCCCTGAAATAAAATCATAATACGCATCTCCCTAAAAATGGTAAAGAAACAGGAAAATATGAATGAAGTCAGGAATGTTCCGCAATGCTGCAATGTTGTTTTTCGTAAATGAGGTTCACCTGAATACGGAGGTGACACAGGGAATGTCTTGCGTTCGGCTGGTGCACTTGAATTACAGGACAATAATAATTACCGTCTGCTATTGTCAAGCGTGTTCGCCATTCTAAACTTGAACACAAAGACTTTCTTAGAGCTATGCAGATTGGTATTTTATATTGGTTTTAGGAAATTTTATTACATTTTAATAGTAATAAAATCAATTTCATTGCAATCGCTTACACATTCAGTGGGATGACAAGTAGTGACTGCACTCTACTAATCCAGAATATGCCTATGTTTAACTTAAAGTTACAGTATGACAGGTCATAAGAGTCATATTGGATATAATTTGATGAGAATTTTCTTAAGGACATTTCCTCCTTTCGAAATAACTGGATCATAATAATTGACTTAAACCTATTATGTCTTTTTGTCTGTTTACGCAGCTTATGACGTTTAGATTATAGGCCTACCCCATATACAGCCGTTTTATTGTGGTTCTTGTGGTTATTCTTGTTTTTGTTGCTGCTGTTATGGTGCTTGTAGTGTCTTCGAAAATTTTTCTTTTGGTAACCCAACATTGCAGAATAAACATAGGCCTAGTGTAAAGAATGATCTGCCTACTGTTGTTAATTGTAATTTAGTCATTTGCTTTAATTAAAAGTTATCGAGATCTTATGAATATAGTCTACGTTAGAATATTCTCCTAAAAACAGAGAGAGAGAGAGAGAGAGAGAGAGAGAGAGAGAGAGGGGGGGGGGGGAATTTACTGACTCTTATATATCCTTTAGTCCAACAGGGTAATCTACAAGAATGCCCCCAAAAGCAAATGAATCATGGGCTACTCGCAGACTGGTTTGGATCATCTCATACATAACTTTTTCAGCTATCATTTATTTTTTTCTTCTTATTTCGTTAAGTATCTTATGATGCCTTCCTAACTAGCCTTCATTTGCATAGAAATGCTACAGCAGTCTTACATTTACCCATCACAGTAATATAACTTGTTATCCCTTTTGTAAATTTATATTTTCAATATAATTCATTGAGAGCAGTTCGATGGTTGTGTGCAAGGCTGAAACAGCCCTATGGTTGGTCTATGTGTGCCATCGGCTACATGCCCACAAATTTTGCTTTTATTCTGTGGTAAAGTGGCTTTGCATTTACTATGGCCATGGACGCAAGTACACATGTATGTGTATAGGCACATGCTTATACGTGTACATTTCACCGTATGCATATACATGATATATCATGGGGTCGGAACTACTGTATTAATTAAAAGCTACTCTATTTCCAATAGATACGGGTGGAAAACTATTTGCAATAAGAAATTGACGCCTAGGCCCATGGCCTGTCGTTGCCTCAAAATATAAGAATTTGATGTGTAGGCCTATGCCCCGCATTGCCTCAAAATATAAGAATTTGATGTGTAGGCCTATGCCCTGCATTGCCTCAAAATATAAGAATTTGATGTATAGGCCTATGCTCTGCATTGCCTCAAAATATAAGAATTTTATATGTAGGCCTAATCTTACAATGATATTAACATTTGGCATGCAGGATTATGATGAATTAATACCCTAATACCGGAACTGGCTGCATAAGTCTATGCTTCATTTCAATTAATGCGGTCTATGTGGAATCGCTTATGTAGGCCAACACCAATTTAAAATAAAAAAGAAAAGCAAGATGCTTGTGTATTTAGGCTGCGCATGATAAAAAAAAAAAAAGATACTCAGACAAAATGATCCAAGATCTTCGTAATGATATATAACTTAATATATCTTTTATCGGAGATATCAATTGCATACTTCACAAGTCCGGAAACTCAAATCTGTGGTGTCATCGTTCATGCACGGAGCCCAGTATGACCGAACGCAGTCAAATCCGTATTGGCAATCATTTTGGACCGTTAACTTGTGTGACGTCAGTCCCCTTTCGAGAGCTAGCCAATGAATGGCGTGCAGTGGGAGGGGCTTAGCTGCAAAGGGCCATGGATTTTGCTTATAATCAAGGCCACCGAAAATCAATATATCTTTTAGTTGTCTCGGTATAATGCCGCATGAGCCGTGGCCCATGAAACTTTAACCACAGGCTGGTGGCCTATCCTATATCGTTGCCAGAAGCCATTTGGTATGTTTGATGGTTGGAGGGTGGATGATCAACATACCAATTTGCACTCCTCTAGCCTTAGTAGTTATTAAGATCTGAGGACGGACAGAAAAAGTGCGGACAGAAAAAAGTGCGGACGGACAGACAACACCGGCACAACAGTTTTCTTTTACAGAAAACTAAAAAAAACGGGAAATAACAAACACGGAAAAGAACAAGTAAATCATTAAAAGATGAAAGACTGGTACAGAATACTTCTATATCTTATACAAAAAAGCTGGCAAGAGAATGTTTATATCAATAATTAAAAAAAAAAAAATTCTTAGAGAAAACTTAATACAGGCATTCTTATTTCGTGTAATGTTGAAACCTACAAACAAAAATTTTTATTAAAATCGTTATAAATTCATCCATTGTTGCACTGAACTGATAACAATACCTTACTGCAAGATTTTGTCGAAAAATGTCATCAACAATTATTACAAATTCCATGGATGCAGCTTCCATATTGTTCCTTTTTTAATATGAATATCAAATTCCCCTCTATCACTCTTTCTTTTTTCTAAAACTTTACATATATATATATATATATATATATATATATATATATATATATATATATATATATATATATATATATATATATATATATATATATATATATATATTATATATATATATATATATATATATATATATATATGTGTGTGTGTGTGTGTGTGTGTGTGTGTGTTTGTGTGTGTGTGTATGTACTGTATATACATATGCATATATACATAATATATATGCATATATAATATATATATACATATATATATATGCATACATATACATATGTGTGTTAAGATAAATAGTTAGATAGATAGATAATCTAAAGCATTCCCCATGGTAGGAGAGTAACTCCAGAAAGTACTGTACTTCCAAGGCATTAAGCCCTTCACATATTTACTAAGAAGGCTCATTACTAGCACCTTTAATCCCA
>JANJGK010000012.1:24634156-24641656 GCA_039081455.1 Macrobrachium rosenbergii | reverse complement strand
TCTCATTTTTACATGTTATTCGGTGCTCTCTCTCTCTCTCTCTCTCTCTCTCTCTCTCTCTCTCTCTCTCTCTCTCTCTCTCTCTCTCTCTCTCTTGTAGCAGAAAATGAGAATGCAGGTAGTTCTATCAGGAAAGAGAGCGATTTGCAATTGACTATATTTCTTGCCAAACTAATAAAAGTCTAATAAGATTGCCTGTGTATCGAACTTCCTTTAGGAAAGGTCAGATTACTAAAATAGAATTGGGAAGTAGAATTTGCAACGTTTTATCCTGCATGTTCCATTCTTGGGCTTGGAGAATAAGCAATTACATAAATGTACGCCATTTATGCATTTACACTAATCGAAAATTCGGTTATCTCTCATTTCGTATGTTCTCTCGGTAAAAACGAAGTTAATTCCAAATGAATACACGTATTTCATTTAAATATAAAGTTTTAATACCCATCTGACTAAGCGCATAAATCTAGTAATTGATATTCCCAGCAGATCACACGGGAACAGTCATTGGTCCATGTAGCAGAATGAGTGGTTTTTCATCAGTTACAATGTTCGATAACATTAATTAGAATCGAAACTGGAAAAAAATTATACAACATGTGAGTCATTAGAACTAAGATTGTGTTCATTTTCTCATTTTTAAAGCGGTTTAATCGATGAACGTAGACACCGATGACATGTCATGGGTGTATGATGAATGGCTGTATTAGATGAAAACGTCAGCAGTCACTGGAATGGTCTCATTTCCAGGGAGACCATTTTAAGTTTTAAGTGACACTACTAGACAGTTCCAGCTTGTTAAATGATAATACATAATGGTTCTTTATATCCGTCCATATCTTTTAAACCACTTATAGGAGTCTTCTTCTTCTTCTTTTCACGTGCTTTTTTCCCATTTTTGTATGGGGTAAGCACAATGCCTTCTTTGAAGGACTTTGATTTGGCTTTGGGGCAGACCGTAGTCTCGATCGGCTGCCCTGCCTGACATCGCTTAGACCCCGGTAGCGTATAGATGTATATTACCAGTCACCAGCGCCCTTTCTCCCAGCAGCGAGGAGACGTTGAGCGGTTAGGTCGACAGTTCGAGACGTGTTAGGTGTCTGTTATGTTTTTAGGAGATGCTGGAGTGGCTTTGTTTGTGTGTGTATTAGTCTGTAACACGCATTTGCTTTTAAGCAAACCTATCCGTTGATTACCTACATAATCCCGGGGTGTCTACATGGATAGCAAAGTGTCCGCCTCTCTGACCGGTCGGCTGCAGATTTGAACCCGCACCAGAGACCTCTATGAAGTCCGAAGCTGCTGCTCTAACCGACTTGGCCATTGAGGCTCTAAACCACTTGTAGGAGTCTATTACATAAAATCTATGACTGATCAAGTCACTACTCACGCCGAGCTCTTTCTTGACACTACGGCAAACATAGTAAACAACGGCTGATAAACCGTGTCTCAAGAGAATTTCATCTCTCACTGCAAAGATGTGGTCAGGTAAAAAATAAGTCGGATTACCTGATTCTGCATCCTAGATGAACATCGATTAACCATAACTAATGTGATATCTGTCGTTTTTTAAGGTTTTTGGTACGATAATGGTTACGTATTTCATTCACGGTTATGACAAAAATGCGAATTGAGTAAGGAAGATTTGGAGAACCAGATTTGAAACTTATAATACCCGAGTCCACAGTATTCTCCATCTGCAAAACAAAACCAAAACGAAATGTAAGGTTCTCGAGCATTTCATTTTACTTGACCAAACTAACTACACATGATCATGCACAGCCAAAGTGTAATGTTTAAATCGGGTAAGCAAAGTGTTCAGCATTATTAGTATACTATATCAGATTTATTAAAAATTACCCGTAAATTCAAATAGACTTTCTATGCTTTAAAAATGTCATTATTATAATAAGTAAATTCTTTGAACTTTTTTTTTTATACAGTCGATTTAGGAAAGTCTGAGATTGAAGAACCGTTGGAATGTGAGTGTGGCTGATTATATAATGAATGTACAAAACCGCTCTGGTGTTCATACACAGAATGTAGAAGGAATCAAAAGTGTACTAAAAAAAAAAAAAACGCAAGCGCACTGAAAATTTCGTAAAACAAGTTAAAAACTGCTAATACCATATTATCTGTATGATAAAAACTCTTAATAAAAGATTATTTTAATTAATGTAGCCATAAAAATGAGTAGACTCGTTCATTCAAGTTATTGTAATAATAATTTTGCATGTAGCAATTTGCGTTTTATACTGATTGAATGAAAGACTATTGCTACGTCATTTAAATAGCACTGGTCATAATATAGGAGTTGCCATGCTCCCTCTCTCTCTCTCTCTCTCTCTCTCTCTCTCTCTCTCTTACAACTTTCCTTCCCTTCACGGAATTCTGTTTGACAGTAATTTGATTTGACATCTCTCGACAATAGTTTGATTTTAAAATGTTCTCGAAGTTAATGTTATCACATGATAGAAAATGCTAAATTCTCTTGCAAACGTTTTTCGATTCTCTTTTGAGGCCTTCTAATTATTATCATAATCTTATATTATGTATTAAATTATATTGCATGCCTTTGATTCCTAGAATGTAAAAACAAAAACATTTCATAATCTAATTGTTTCAAATTGAAAACGTTCCTGGCTGCTTTAGGAACGGGCAAAAGACCAGCCTAAGCGACAAGGAAGAAACCAATTTAATACAGCTTATCTTTCAGTCCCTCCCCTTGCGCTCAGTCAGTTGGCTCACTCTTGTTTTTCATATTCCATTTCATTCATTGTCCCTCTCAACTGAAATATAAAACCGAAGCGACAACCTCTCAGATATAATACTTCGAGGTTAGTTACTCCCCTTGGATCCGTTCAGTTAAGGATTGACTCAAGAAATTTCTTCTTGCTTTTGTAGTTTTTATTCGACTTTTTATAATATACTTCAGGAAGGAAGCCTTTGCCAAATATAATGGTCGTATGTAATGCAAAGAAAAACAAATTTAACGGGAGTATAGGTGTTTATACAGAAAATAACAAATAAATACTTGTATAAATAAACAGATGCTATGATATAAATATGTAAAACATTTAGTACTGATGCAGGACGCTTGTAGCTATATTACAGTCTTTTGGTAAAGCTTATCGATCAGCATTCTTTCTGCAGACCAGAACTCATTAAAGGCAATCAATTGCCTATCAGAACAACGCGCATATTGTATACAATAAGTGTTGTTTGTATTTGTTTATCCATGCGTCCATCAGGGGAATGTCAGTCAGAATGAAAGTTATCGTCTGTTTCTGTTGTGTGTTTAATTGTCGTAGTTACAGCCCTCGGAAAAAGAATAATCGGGAGTGGGAATTTTACCCGGTGCCTCTTCCCCCCGGTGCCTACCCCGTCAAACCAATCACTTCCACCCCATTCCTGGCGTTAACGACACACGCAAGCAGGCCCGTGATTAAAGATGGGGCCCAGAAAATGGCGCACTGGATAAGGAAGGAAAGGAGTCGGAAAAGAAAGGAAGGAGGAGGCGTCGAGGAGTCCAAGTGAAGAGGGAGGGAGGAAGGGAGGAAGGGTGGGAAGGAGGTTGCGTAAGAGAGCAACAATTAAATCATCATAAGGACTCAAAGGAGGGTCGACGAAGATTGAATAGGCATTATTTCAGGCGCGTCGCCAATCCGTTTCGAATCCAATTTCCACCGTCTATTATGGGACTCGAGGGGAGTTTAAATCTCCTTCCTGAGCATATATTGGCCTCGCAACCTCATCACTTATACCCCTAAAGCCCTCCCGGCAACTATCCACCCTTAACAACCTCCTACCCCACCCCCCGGAAGTACCATACCCCATCAGCACCCAATCAGACAAACCCCCCTTCCCTCATAAGGAGCCACGAATAACACTTATTTAGGCTATTATAGTTACACCCTGTGTCGAATGAAGAGAAGTTTATGTATCGAGGCATGTGGCTGCTGGTGAGTAGATTGTGGCTGTCGGAGCTTGTTTGTTGAGTGAGGGGGCGAGGAGAGGGAAAGTCGATATTTGCTATTTCCATGTATTCTCTCTCTCTCTCTCTCTCTCTCTCTCTCTCTCTCTCTCTCTCTCTCTCTCTCTCTCTCTCTCTCCTGAATCATCTAAAATGTTCCTTTACTAATTACTTCCATTTGCTCTACCCATTCATAACTCATCATTTCCTGAATGAATTAAAATCACATTATAATGAGGCTTTAAGTTGATTCCTGAGAACTGGAACTCGTCATCCATACATTCTGTTTCCAAGACGTTTTTCGTAATTAGTGGGGAAAAAGTAAACCACTAACGATAGAGATTACTTGGCCTCCCCTCTACCCTCGCTCTCGTAAAGCAATAGTTCACGGAAAGCACTCTCAATAGGGGCAGAAAACTCGAAACTGAACTTCCAAAGGATTTTTCGGGATTATTAGGTGAAAAGGCGTCACGAGACAAACATGTTGCCTTAACGAGTTCGAGGAAATTCTTGTTCGGGTTCTTGAAAAAAAACTATTTTCGTATAATTGTCCAGGCGCCCACGTTCAAATACAGCTCCACTGAATAGCTTCATTGTTTATCTCACGCGCCTGTCGTCAGGAGGACCACGCCCCTTTCGACCTACACGCAAGTTCATACATGTACTGTATATCTATCTGTCTATCTATCTACCAATCTATATATATATATATATATATATATATATATATATATATATATATATATATATATATATATATATATATATATATATATATATAAAGGCGAATGACACTTTGCTTCATTTTTCCTTCGCGGCATTTGCCTTTATTTATACATTCATCGCGTTCCATATCTTCGTGAATCAGTTATACACACACACACACACACACACACATATATATATATATATATATATATATATATATATATATATATATATATATATATATATATATATATATATGTATAGATATACGTATATATATATATATATATATATATATATATATATATATATATACATACACATATATATGTGTGTGTGTGTGTGTGTGTGTATAACTGATTCACGAAGATATGGAACGCAATGAATGTATAAATAAAGGCAAATGCCGCTAAGGAAAAATGAAGCAAAGTGTCATTTGCCATTATATATATATATATATATATATATATATATATATATATATATATATATATATATATATATAATATATATATATATATATATATATATATATATATATATATATATATATATATATATATATATATATAAATGAAGCAAGGTGTCATTTGCATATATATATATATATATATATATATATATATATATATATATATATTTTGTGTGTGCTCGTGTGTTGTGTCTGCGAGTATATTATATATAAAAAGGAGGGTGATTTATGCTAACAAGAGCATTCCTTAAGTAATAAAATTAGAAATGTCAGTGAGTAACGACCATAAATTAGAGATAAGACTTGTCAAAGCAGCGAGTTGCTGTCGAGCCTCCGATAGCATAGAGAAAGACTACCACCAAACCATTCAGTGGCAATGATATGTGACATCCATGAATACTCTTAGTTTTTTTTTAATGTATCATTAGGCTTGACCACCATAACCAGTTGAGGATGAAAAAAATAAAAGAAAAAATCCTCAAAACTTAATTGCTTGGGTTTAACCTGGTTTAAGTAAGAATGACTCAGTGGTCAGAAACTCGAATTCCTGCTTTGACTGTTGCAATGACTCCCTCACTAGTGAGCAAAAGTGTAAGCATACAGAACCGAAATGTAGAAGACTGAAAGCGAAATAAACGTACTGACAGTCACAGTTCGTCGGTAAGTCATGCTAAAGCATGAATATTTACAAAAAAAATAAAGATCAGATGGCATATATTTTGCCATCCCAAAAGGATAAAACAAGATATGTTTTTATGGAGATTAAATAGAGCAGAACAATTCAAGTGTGACAGTTGCATGACGTTTGTAGAAGAATTCTTCAGCGGCCACCTGCCTGCCCGAGGTACATGCTCCACGTTGACTAAATGGTCGCAAAAGTCAACATATCCTGACGGAACGTGATGTGGATGTTTATTGATGCCATTAATTCCTTCCTAATTCATCTAAATGAAGAGGATGCCATGCCAGGAGAGACTCGCCATCAATATCGGGAGATGAATCCATGTACCAAAGATGTCCGCAGCAGGAACATAGGAGATTGATAAGGGATGAATATCACGTATGCCGGAGCATCTCAGGGTCGCTGTTATTTCATGATACAAACGATCAAGGCTAAAGCATAGACAGGATAGGAGATTCCAGAAGCGAAGGCATGCCAGACATTTTGAATAGATTATGCGAGATGATGACGTGAATAAGATATTCATATAAATGCAAGAGAAGAAACTCCAGTTTCTTACATAAGAACTAGAAAAATGAATTGAAAGAATAACTTCATGTTATATATTCATGCAAGAAGATAACATATAAAATATTCATTTATGTAAAGTAAGAGGAAATTGGGTATTGGGTACACAACATGAACACTGCAAAATTATGGGTAAAAGGACTAAAGAAGAAAGACTGAGAATCTAAAACCATACCCATCATATTTTCCACCAGTTCACTCTTTATCTAATTTCTACATAATGACTTGAGGTTTCTGCAAATACTATTCAGAATTAGATTAATTTTGCCGAGGCACTGTATATACACGCACAATCTCTCGTTCGAATATATATATATATATATATATATATATATATATATATATATATATATATATATATATATATATATATATATATTATATATATATATATATATATATATATATATATATATATATATATATATATATATTTAGGGGTTGGTACCCTGGAAAAGAAAAAAGATATCATTAATCTAAATCTTCCAAAACAATTACACGTCCAACTTCTGAACTATGACGCGCCTGACTCTCTTCAGTAATTCTTGAGGGATAATCTCTCTTAATCGTGATGTGTGCTTTAGAAATAATTAAGTACCTTGAGGAGAAACTTGTTCCAGTGTGTACTCGTATGCGCAGATGAGATACGTGCTCCTATTTTCCTGATGGTATATATTTAATGCGATTAAACAGAAAATCCTACTTTCCCTTTTATGACCATTCGACAATACTGCATCTTTTATCGTGTTGATATATCCATCATAATAATTAGATCCAATACGAAGGATATTGATATACAATTTTGGAACAGCATACCACGACTGTTTCACCCTTTCTGATAGATCAGAATTGTTAGAAAAGTTTGCCTTCACATCTCTTGTTGTTCCTGAATTTCATCAATATCTTTTACCTAAACCTTACTAACATAAATGCTAAGCCAACGAATATAATATACGATTAACATATACCATACTAAAACTAAGACACAACAATTAGTCTGTATGTGTTCGTAGGCAGAGCTGCACTGTGTAAACAGATAATTATATGAATACTAACAGTATTTAATTGAAGAGTAAAATATAAGCAATTCAAATAGTA
>JANJGK010000012.1:24616656-24629156 GCA_039081455.1 Macrobrachium rosenbergii | reverse complement strand
CAAGTAATATCTTCAAGCGTTGATTTCACTGTTAATTTTACTGTCTTCGAAATAACGAAGTGAGGAAATATTCCTCTGCTTAGGTAATCAAGTGCTTTATTTAATTGTACAAATAAAATAAGCCTCACTATAACCCTCTTTAGCTCCCTTTTTCCACCTATCTATTTATCTGGCTATCTATCTGTGTCAACATCTGTGCCTGTTTCTTATCTGTGGGCAGAGCTTTGGACTAATCTCATACAAGTGAAGGGGATTTTAGAGGGTTGTCTTCATAAAATGTAAGATTAGGGGATCTTAGTTCTTCATGGTTACTTTCGCTCGAAAGCAACATTCCAAATTCAGTCTTGATGGTCATAATGTACTTAGAGACTCATGAGAGAAGCATAATTAAATCAATCCTTCCTCCATAGTAAGGTAGTGATATGGTAATAAGGGAAACAGCTATTTATGTCAGTTGAAACATTCCTAATTCCAGACCCTGAAATGACCAGGGAATCCTCGTTACAGCAATGATTTAACTCCACCATCGTTTATCTGTATAAAAGTGTGTATTACTGGCCATCAATATTAAGGATCAAGCCAAAAGGTTCATGCAGGCGCGTTACATTGGCCATAGTTATCTAAAAACAACTGATAGTAAATTTATAAGAGCACGGAATCCCAGGAACTTGCTTAAGAAAAAACAGGATTTTTCACTTAGTATATATGAAAGTATTTCCGTTTGTTATTTATAATCTTATAAATGAGTAGTAAATATAGCACTTTATGAATTTTCAAGTGAAATATTTGAATTTTTATTATTCTTGTCTCGGAATTAGAAGCACAAATCTTATTTCACAGGTGAAAATCCATGAACTAGCTAGAGAAAATCTTTTAAAAGTAAAAGGAACAATGGTAACATGAGAAATATTATACAGTACTCATTTCACTCTTAGAAGAATGGATCATTCACTATCAATTCAGTTTTGGATCCAACAGGCTTAGGTTTGAATCCATGCCTGGGTAGATTTACTTTATTTATATATATATATATATATATATATATATATATATATATATATATATATATATATATATATATATATATATATATACATACATATATATATACATATATATATATATATATATATATATATATATATATATATATATTATATAAATATATATACATATATATGTATATATATGAAAAACTATACGTATATATATATATATATATATATATATATATATATATATATATATATATATATGTATGTATTTATGTATGTATACTGTATATATGTATGTATATATATATATATATATATATATATATATATATATATATATATATATATATACTGTATATATATAATAGTCTAAGAAAGTGATCACAAATGTACTACAAAATCAATAGATATTCACCTCAGGACATTACAGTGTCTATTGTACTGCTCGGTGTTGGCGAGCATTGGATGTGTGGGTAACAATTTGTATGAGACAACTAGTAGATGCGACGAACCTGCGGTCTCAGACGGCGGCACAGATATTCCAGCAAGTTGAAGAAAATATATCGGACGTTCTCGAAGCGCTGAAACACTAATCGAGAACCTCACTCCTGGGTCATGCAGTAAAGATACTGTACTCAGAATCCGCCTTGTTTCCCTTGTAAGTCGCTGAATGATTTGGCTTCTTCCGTGTAACGGAAGAACCCAGATCATTCCTTCGAATTTGTTCAGGGGTCGCCCTCTGCAGCGGCAATTACTGTCTTAGATTATTATGGGCGTCACCAGTATTGCTTTTGGTGTAAGCATTCTAATTATTATTACTTTCAGCGTCTTGTCGGGTCCATATATGTCTTTAGGTATGGTTATACTGATTAAACTGCCATCTATCATTTGGGATTGTACAAAAAATCCACAGAACGCCAGCTTTTAATCCAATACATATTCTTTCCTTAATTTGTTTTGGAAAGGTCACTTGCATCGTTTTATATCACTTTCAGATTTTAACGATGGAATTTAAGAAGTATGAAATTTTAGCCAATATAAGCAGACTTCTATTTACAATCATTATGCATGTTCTTTGTATTTTAAGTCTCTGAATGTCACTGACCAGGTCCAGTCGCAAATTTTATATCATTATTATTATTACCATTGTTTGATTCCTGCTCTTTGTATTTTTGTCATGAATACGAAAGTTGCATTAAGGCAACCGCAGAACAACGATCAGAAATCTTGATACATCACAGCAGAGCAGCAGCACAGAAATATCGTTATCAGAGGTGGGGGAAAATATATATTTTTAAGCGTATTGAATCACTTCCAGAAGGACCTGCTCCCTCGAGAGTCGTCTTCCCCAGCACCTCAACCCCCACCCAACCTTCTTCTTCCTCCCTCCCTCCCTCCCCTGCACTCTGACTTTCATCGACCTGGACTTTTGATGGCGGTGCTTCCCATAAGATCCGAGATTACGAAAGAGTAATCCCGGCGAGCCGCATACACCAGCACAAAGGAGATCAACAGGTCGACAACAGGTTATAAAGGAAGCTTAAACAAAAGCAAAAAACAAAAACAAAAAAAAAAGTGTTCTTGCCTGATTTTTTATATTTTTTTATGCAGGCAGTATTTAGTGTTATGCTAAGAAGTGATATAACATTAAGCAAATCTTGGAAAAATTTTGAGGTCTCATTTTTTTCCAATTTCGAGTAAATGCTGTTAGGTTATCAGGAGTGATGCAAAATGATATATAGCAATGGCGTTAAACAACCGGAAGAATTAATGAATCACTGTTTTCCGTTGTCGTCTTGATGTTGGCATACTATGCGTAGCAGCTGTCATAATGAAAAATAGCATAAATTTAAAATAGTAATTAGTCTGACGGCAATAATGTGATGCAAATATACAGCTCAGCATCATGCGATGACTATCTAAGTCCTATTCCGTTGAATATTTTATCTCGAAATCTATTCATAAAGAGTTAGACACGCTAAGATAACAAACAAAATACGGTCTAAGAGATAGACCGTAGAGAGAGAGAGAGAGAGAGAGAGAGAGAGAGAGAGAGAGAGAGAGAGAGAAGGGGGGGGGGGCAGCTTACAAAGAACATGTAGCGTGAGTAATTTACAACGCACTAAGCGAGATTACACGCTTCGCAATGAGGTCTAATGAAAGTAGAAAACTAAAGTAGGTGTTGGGTGTCCGACTGTTGGCAAATGCATTTAGCTGTGAAATGTGTGTGTCTTTATAATAAGTAATAATTTAACCTGAGGGAAAAGGACAATACTAGAGAGCCGCCTCGAGGTGTTCTTCAATTTTCTTTTTATGCGTGTGAGGGAATTATGTCAAGTGCGAAGCAGACAAGAAAGAAATGCAAGTTTCTTTTCTTTGTATACAGTTCTGTCTTTTATATTAATGACTGAATACTTACTTATTACAGAAGTCTCCTGCCGTGTATTTGTCTTTGCGTGCACGTTTGCAGAAACGTGCAGCTGTTCTGCCGTATATGGATAATGGCAGAGAGGACGAAGAATTACAGAGGCATAGCGTTCGCTATCGCATCAGGGAAGTTGTAGTGTAGGCTTTTAATTGAGAGAGTAAGAAATAAAACAGAAGGATTGACAAGAAAAGAGTGGTGTCGGTTCTGATAAGGAAAAGTTGCGTGGCTCATTTATTTGTACTACGAAAAAGTTATGTAGAGTATTTGGGCCTTTGTGTCCTGGACACTTGCATCCCAGGTAAATGCGTTCAGCTCACTTGCATCCTCGCACATTTTCTTCCTAGATAATACTTGTTTCATTTTAGATCGAATATTGCATTTTTGCGTCCTGTGCGTTCTGATTTAAATATATATTTCACTTTAGACATGATTTTACTTATTTAAGTAATGTTTGTTTTACAAAGAAATTGTTATTCATCAAAAAGGATTATAACAAGTATTTTATAGATTGAAAATTATATTCAAAATAAACAAAAATCTAAAAACTATGCATTTTTGGAACCATAGTTTCCACTCTCTTTAATTATGTACTTAATTACCATCGAAAGGTTAACTGAATTTTAGATAACATTGTACCTGATTTTGGCACGTCGTACCTTCATCAGTTATGAACATCCCAAAAAACAATGAAAATACGAGCTGTATTTCTATGCCTGGGACAATCTCTGGCTTAGCTAATGCATATAATGCATATGAATTCGGGAGGTAGGTCGTGGTCTTTAGTTAGACCAAGAAGCCTGCTACCATATCGTTGACTGGAAGAAACGCTATGGAATGGAATGGAATGGAATGGAATGGAGTATAGAGTTTAGGCCAAAGGCCAAGCACTGGGACCTACGAGGTCATTCAGCGCTGGAAAGGAAACTGAGAGTAGGTAGGTATGAAAGGTGTAACAAGAGGAAAACCTCGCAGTTGCACCATGATATAATCGTTAGGAGAGGGTGGATAGCAACATGTAAGAATATGAATGGAGGTACAATAAAAGGAAAGGAAGGGGTTGCAGTTAGGGGCCGATGGGACGCTGCAAAAAACCTTTAGTAATGCCTACAGTGCATCGCGTGAGGTGCACTGACGGCACTAACCCCCTACGGGCAAGAAACGCTATGGCACAGAATCATCTAAATTTTATATTAATTTCATGATCTTGACACTGAAGTCATCTTGAAACGAGGCTGAAAACTATCGTAAAGTTAGGAAGAACAAGAGCTTATTGTTCCATTCGGATAAGTCGTTGTTATATCCTTAACTGATTAGAGGGTTTCTTCTTAAACTCTGTTTGTTACGCATATAAGGATGAAAAAAAAAATTAATAAATAAAAAAATTACGTGAATACGAGGAAACAAATGAACAGGAACCCCAGTGACCGAGACAAATTTGACTAGGACGCAGTTGTCCTGTCATCCTGACACAGGACTTTGGCAAATTCATGACAAAATCAATAGAGAGGCAATATGGAAGGCGAGAGGGATATATGGCATAGAAGATAAGACACTGAGAAAGATTAAAGATTGTTATAATGTAAGGTAAGTTCCTGTTACAACGCGTTGATGAGAGAGTGACTAGTTTGGTATAAATGAAGGTCGAGACAAAAGCGTGTTATGCCTCTATTGGTGGTTAATTTCTTTGGATTGAAGTGATGTAGGATTGAAACAGTGAAACAAGAAAATAAGTGTGAATGGAATATGGAATAGATTTTGCCGAAAATGAAACAGTATTCAATGGGTGGGGACAGGGAAGAGAAAGTGCAGAGATTAGCAAAAAACCTTGAAAGTGTTCTCAAGAAGACGTATGGGAGTAAATGTGAGCAACAGTAAGGCTATAATGTGAATACTACATCAGGCCCATTTAGGAAGAGGATTAAATGTGTCCACTCACTTATGATGAGGGTAAGGATGAGGTGAAGCTCAGATTTGGCAAGCGCAAGTTACCATGCATATGCAATTGCATATTGGGGTCCTCTCCTTTTATGCCTCCTGCTGTCGAATGGATAAAGGATCAGCCTTCTTTTCAGTGGTCGACGGTTCGTATCTCCAAGAAGGTGACTGTCGTTAGCATTATTTTCAGGCAATATTGCTTACTTATAATGTGTACATCAACCCGGGTCCTTTGGGAAGGAAGGTCAGATGTGTCCACTCACTGATGGTGGGGTGGGTAGGGGTTAAAACCATAATTGGCGTGCGTGATTCCAAGTATATGCAGTTAAATGTTTTGTTCCTCTCTTTTAATGACATCAAATTTTGAATAGTTAAAGCGTTGGCCTGCTGTTCCAAAGGTCTGTGGTTCTAAACCCGAAGGATATTATTCGAGCGTTTTGTCTAAAACCTTCTCAGGCGAATTGAATATTATTATAAAGAGAATAATTTTGCCTGCTGAGCTGACGGCTCAGTCGCATGTTTCGGATGTTCAAGAAGGAAAAAAGATTTTTTTGAAGAAATTAAAATAAAGAACTGTCAACTCCACTAACCTCATTCTAAGCTGGATTCTGTGCTAGGGGTTAACCAGACGTCTCAGACACATACGCAATTAGCATGATCGTGCTGGATGGAAAGAGAATTCCTTCAAGAATGTCGTTTTTAACAACCGGTTTCTTTTTGGGTGTACTCGATGAGGAGAGAGAGAGAGAGAGAGAGAGAGAGAGAGAGAGAGAGAGAGAGATTGCTAACATCACTGTAGTGGTTTGTCTTACTTCTTTCAATTGGTTTTGAATTTTCCTGTTTACTCGATTCACAATTTTCGAGTACTTGAGAGAATTTTTATCTTATTTACAACAAAGAGGTATAAGATTATTTTTCATAAGTGAATACCCCGTCTATCAATTGACCACGTACAGTACGTGACCGTATAATACCAGTACTTTGTTTTCTTATATAACCAAGGCTAAAATGAGAAGAACTGGGAAGACAGAAAATAAAGAAGCACTTCTCTGGATCCTGGTCAAGAAGGAGCACCAGTTCTCCGAACCAAGTTAAGAAGAAACGAATGAAATTTAGTCAGTAAACGAGACTAAATATCAGCTTGATGTGCGCCAGAGGCGAACGTCAGCGATCGTCAGAAAGTGACAATGCAATTATTTTCTTTATTTTTTGTGCCCACCATATTTATTTTCATTTATTTTTTATTTCATGCGAACCCTTTCCTTCACTAGATATTTGTAATTGCGCAAGTACAATCGCCATTCTAAATGTAAAAATGTTTGTAACAGCACTGCCTTATGATAAAACTTTTCGTTTTAAATGCACAAAAAGATTATCATGATCCTAAAAGTATGATAAAACATTCCAGCTACGTCCAGTGATGGATTAACTAGGTGTTAAAGAGTTACAGATGTGTGAGGGTGAAAAGCAATTATTTATAGTTCTGTATAAAAGGCTTCCAAGGGCTAACGTCGCCAAATGGATTTTTACCACATGAGGTTTAGGGGATAATCTTTTCATCTCCAAGATACAGCCTTGCCGTTCAGAATTATATGACACTTCTACTAATGAGATACAAGACAGACAGACACACACACACACACACACACAGAGAGAGAGAGAGAGAGAGAGAGACTCTGCCAACACACAATTCATTTCGCATTAGGAGATGAAAGATAGAATGAGATAGTATTATAGTATTCCCGGTCAGCGAGATGCACCTTCACGAGAGAGAGAGAGAGAGAGAGAGAGAGAGATAGAGAGAGAGAGATTCTACCAACAAGCAATTCATTTCGCATTAGCAGATGAAAGATAGAATGAGATAGTATTATAGTATTCCCGGTCAGCGAGATGCACCTTCACAAGAGAGAGAGAGAGAGAGAGAGAGAGAGAGAGAGAGAGAGAGAGAGAGAGAGAGAGAGAGAGAGAGAATTATCCCTGGCCAGCAAAATAGCTCTTCGTGAGAAGACAGCTCTTCATAATGTGCGTGTGTTCGTACATGTGTGGAAGACAGAGCTTTGGAGAACTATTACCAGCAAGATAATGGTTCATGAGAGAGAGAGAGAGAGAGAGAGAGAGAGAGAGAGAGAGAGAGAGAGAGAGAGAGAGAGAGAGAGAGAGAGAGAGAATCATCCCTGGCCAGCAGAATAGCTCTTCGTGAGAAGACAGCTCTTCATAATGTGCGTGTGTTCGTACATGTGTGAAAGAGAGAGCTTTGGAGAACTATTACCAGCAAGATAATGTTTCATGAGAGAGAGAGAGAGAGAGAGAGAGAGAGAGAGAGAAATTCTCCTACCAGGCAAAATCAATTTCTCATTAAAAGATGAGATAGACGAAGCTATTGTAGCATTCCTGGCCAGCAAGATCACCTTCACAAGAGAGAGAGAGAGAGAGAGAGAGAGAGAGAGAGAGAGAGAGAGAGAGAGAGAGAGAGAGTTATCCCTAGTCGGCAAAATAGCTCTTCATGAGAAGACGGCTATGTGCGCGTGTTCGTGCACATGTGTGAAAGAGAAAGCATTAGAGAATGATTACCGACCAGCAAGATAGTCTTTCGTGAGAGAGAGAGAGAGAGAGAGAGAGAGAGAGAGAGAGAGAGAGAGAGAGAGAGAAAGTCACCTAGCAAGCCGAATAGCCCTTCATTAGTGACGGGACGACAAGGGACCGGCGGATATATCATAGAGCGTCCATCGGGGACGAAGTGGTTGTTACCTGATAAGGAATTTAGCGCTAACGTTCTCACCTCATCACCGGATCAATCAGTTCATTAGATCGCTCGATTTCTGCGTCGTCACCGTCCGTCGTAGGAGCCTCCGCCCCTTTTTATATACCCGTCTGATTGGTGCAGCTGTGGGTGGTGACGACTGCAAATTAAGGATGAATGCCCATTTAATGTAAACTTTTCTTCTGTCTTTCTCTCTCTCTCTCTCCCCTTTGGCCGCATCCTGGTACTAAATATGGCGCTTTGAAAATGTCTACATCTTTTCTTATATTAGAGACTACGTGAATTATAGTTGAACCGCATTTTACGCTAACTATTACCTGAGAGGCAAATTACAGGGGGTATTAGGTTATCTACGTCCGAAAGATTTGGTTACGCCTACTTGTCGCGGAATACTGATGTACATCTCTCATGCGACTGCCTTCAGACATTTACATAATACCCGGGATATGTCCATTGCATATTTGACGATTTACCGATTTGGGACCCTAATATAATCATATTTCGTCTCGTCTTCGTCTCGAAGCAAATCACTACTTTCAGCAAGATTTATGGCAGTGACTATGTCTTGATTTGAATGGGAAGGACAAGATTTGCTGCGATTTATGCATGTGTGAACTCCACCTATGATACTTGATACTGGGAACACTATTCCAGTCTCACATCTAAATCTTTTACCTGTGTTTTTTTTTAGGGTTGAAGTGCAGACATTTGGTTGCTTATTATATTTGCCTTTTCTCCTGCATAATTCTTTATTGACTCTTGGGATAACGTTTCATTTTCTACTATTCTATAATCCACTGATATTTCTATTCAGTTTAGTAATAGTTACGCATTGAGTCATCGGAAAAAAACATAATTCCATGATTGCTACATACCTGAGTACAAAAAGAATTTTATGCAACATAATTTAGAAAATATTAGCAAATTCTAATAATATTAAGCAAGAAAGTATTTCCTCTTATTTCAGTATTCTATCTTAATTATTTAATAATAATTCGATCCCACAGAAACATACAAGTAAATATTGGCTACTAAAATGACATTAATAGAAATGTTGACAAGGGATTTCAAAGAACTTTTTATTTTGTATAAACACACGCATATAATATATATATATATATATATATATATATATATATATATATATATATACATATATATATATATATATATATATATATATATATATATATATATATATATATATATATATATATATATATATATATATATGCGTGCAGCCCTATGCCCTCCCCCAGTGAAAGACATCAACCACAGACAAATTGAATGAAATTTTCGTTTTTACCAATTTCGCCAGGATTTCCTTCAAGTGCTTTACTGGCTAATGGTCAATTTTCGCCTGATCACTCACGGTTTTCTTCCAGGACTCATAATCAGTTGGACCATCAAAGCCTTGAGAAAGAAAATTTAGAAAATAAATTGCCATCCTTATTTAACGATATTAGGCGTAAAAAATAATGTAATTAACTATTATTAGTTATAAATAATTATTATTAGTTGATTAATAATGTCAGAGAACGTTATAAAGGTGATATAAGGATCTGGTTTTGCTAAATAAGTCATTAAAAGTATTACTGGAACACCTACATACAACAGACTACAGAGACCTTCCGAATTCCGACTGTACACTTCCATAGAAGTCTATAATCTTATCCCTTGAAATTTCTAATATCAGCGTCAGGATAATTTTGGGAAACCCCAAAAATAAAAGTAAGGTAAAGTATCTGTGCATGCAACATCTGTATATGCAATTTCACTAGTTAATTTCATGGTTTTACTTGAAATGGAAAAGTTTAGGTAAGAGCCATCTAGCTTAAAGGTAAAGTTTTATAAGTTGTCGATAAGACTCCAGCCAGCCATTTTTGCATGGAAAACCATTTTGGGTTTTTCATGCAGAAATGGCTAGGAAATAATAGGGCATTAAAAGAACCAAAAAATACTAACCCAACTTAACCTTGGGATGTTTACTGATTGCAGTTTTGCCGTATTAACTACGGAGGGGGTGGGGAGGTGCCGGTATTGTCTTAACTTTTAAGTCGTAATTTGATTTATTTTTTTATTTATCACTTGCGCATAGTGTTTATAAGTCGTAATTTGTTTGATTTTTTATTTATCGCTTGCACATAGTGTATATAAGTCGTAATCTGATTTTTTATTTAATGAGGTTCAAAATAACGAGAACGAAGAGCAGTTTTCAGAAATGTAGGTTACAATTTCATATGTATTGGCACCTTATAAAATACTACCCAGCTGTCTAGCGATATTAGGCGTCGGCCCCAATATTGATTAGTTATTTTCATGGTTTTACACGAAACAAGAGTAAGGAAGAACCTACTGTAGGACCTTAGACCACCACCCTAAATTAAGGATTAGTTCAAAGACTACCATTTTATTAGGCCATCTGCATATTCAGTTGCATAGGCTTGCATGCAGTGTTTATATTTGCGGTTTTAATAAGGGATTATTTTAGGTAGGGTGTCATAAACTTTAGGCTACCACCCTATCCTAAGACCTTAGGCCAGCATCCTAGCTTAGGGGGAAGGTCAAATGCGGCCATTTTCTTTGGTCATTTGCATATTCATTAGCATAAGATTTCATACAATATTTATACGTGTTTTTCGTATTTCTACTCTCACAACTAGAGTTTAAGTAGGCTGTCATGAACCTTAGGCTACTACCCAAGTTAGGTAAGTATAAAGGTGGTCATGTTAAATGCAATTTTTATATTTGGGTAGAACTATTTAAGGCACCAAATCTCAGATAAAATTTACCTGTGAAGGTATTATATTTTAAGAAATACCTGCGAATCTAATTGCAAAAATTAAATAATTTTTAAACCTTTAAATATCAATGTTCCAATTATTTTCCAGAAAACCTTCACCAGGCCTTCAGACTGCACTCTTCTACCAGACCCTATAAAAATTATAACATTGAAATTGATAACATCAGCCATAGGATAACTTCGGGAAACTTCTAAACTAAAGGTAAGATAAAGTATCAGTATCTGAAGGCATAAAATTTGGGATACATAAAGGTAAATGTGAAGACATTTAAAGTGAGCCCTGGCCATTTAGTGTTTAGGTTTAGGGGTGACTCCAGGGCGTCTTATATCACTTAATTTCGGCCATATTTGTCTCTCATGTTTAGGTAGGCTGTCATGAACCTTAGCCTACCGCCCTGGGTTAGGTAAGTATGAAGGTGGTCATATTAGCTGAAATTTTCTTATTCAGTTGCATAGAACTGCATGCAATATATATATTTGAAGGTGACAAAGCTTAGATAATGTGAAGGAATTTAGTTATTTTCATGGTTTTACATGAAATACAAGAGTTTAGGTAAGAGAGCCTAGGACCTTAGGCCAGCAACCTAGCTTGGGGTAAGTTCAAATGCAGTCTTTTTCTTGGGCCATTTGCATATTCAATAGCATAGGATTGCATGCAACATTTATATGTGTGATTTTAATAATGATTTTTCTTGTCTTTAACCTCAAAATTAGAGTTTCGGTAGTCTGTCATGAACCTTAGACTACCACTCTAGATTAGGCAAATATGAACATGATCATATTAGCCTAAATGCAATTTTCATATCCAGTTGCATAGAATTACGTGCAATATCTGTAACTGAAGGCGTAAAATCTTAAATTGAAATGTTAAAGCATTTAGTTATTTTTATGGTTTTACATGGAATAGAAAAGTTTACATAAGAACCTAGAACCTTAGGCCAGCACCCTAGCTTCAGGGTTAGTTCAAATGCGGCCCTTTTCTCAGGCCAGTTGCATATTCAGTTGCATAGGATTGCATGCAACATCTATATGTGCAGTTTCATTAGTTTTCATGGTTTTACAAGAAATGGAAGAGTTTAGTTATGAGCCTAGTACCTTAGGCCAGTACCCTAGATTAGGGGTAAGTTCAAATGCAATTTCTGTATTTGAATGCGCCAAATCTTGTGTTGTAAATATATTTGTACATAGTAATATTAACTTTCTAGCTTTAACAAAGTCTTTAGTGAGCCTAGCAGAATTCTTACACATTTTATATGCTTTGATTACTTTTACTTAGCATTTAAAATTCCATTACTTTCACTAATGCAATTAGATTAATTTAGTAAACATAGTGATTTAACTGTTCTTTCAAATCAGTTAAGAAATTAATTTAGCGAATGATAAAGAACCGTTTACCTGGCGAACTATTTTTTTTTTTTTTATTTTGTGGGTCTAGGCCAACAGCATGTTTTAGCTCAACTGTAGATTGAGACAGCAGGGTAGATGGTCATACATATACGTGTTAACTTGGACATCAAAGTATAATTTGTTTAGTGTAGTGTTATAAACTTGATAACACGTAAGAGATTTGGTTCGTAT
>JANJGK010000012.1:24589156-24614156 GCA_039081455.1 Macrobrachium rosenbergii | reverse complement strand
TCACCTGTTTTAAAGACGTAATTAACTTTTCCTTATTTTATTTATAAATAGAAGTGGTTACTTAATTAGGCTGTTATAATATTGGACCTTATGAGAATTAACTGTGCATAGGTTTCGAATGAGCAATTTTACATAGATTTACATAATTACATGGATGTAATAGAATATTTAGCCCAAATTAAACCTGCCTGCATATTTACCATTAATTTTGGTAGATAGATAGATACATAGATAGATAGATAGATATTTTTATTGACCACAATACAAAATAATATGAATTTTACAAAATAGTATTTGGTCCAAATTACAAAGTTAAATACAGTAGATAGTGTGCAATCTCTTATACAAACTAAATAAATTCCAATTACACATATATTGTACTAAAACTAAAAACAAAACCAATTTAGCTATACGCCATCAACAAGTTCCTGTAATTACATTTTACACATTATAATAATGTGTTACATTCAATATAAAGAAAGAAGCTCATGTACAATTTTACGTACTACATCATAATCGGTTCTGGTTACTAGCAAGTCTAAAGTTGTGGTAACGTTATACGTCTGCCTGGTCTGTAACGAAAGTGGACAATTTTCAATGACATGAGTCTCTGTCTGGATCTCACCGCATGAACACCTCTCATCAATTGGCGGACGGCCCCTACCTCTTCTGTTCCACCGACCTGTCTCAACCGCCAATGAATGGGCACTTACCGCATTCTTGCCCATGATACACGTTCTATTTCATTAAGTCTTAATTGGTTTGTATAAATGTCATGAACGACTAAATCTGGGTTTATAGTTTTATCAAACACAGTCCTATTGGAATTGGAGTTTCTGACCTTTAATTGCAGTTCACATTTTCCTTCCTCAATATCATCAGTATTATCAGAGATAAGGTTTCGTATATACCTCGAAACAGAGTCAGTATAGTTCATCACTATTCGCATGGCATGAATTAAAGGGTCATCATCCATATTATTCCTTTCAAGCCACATCTTTTTAAAGAATTTCCTTTGCCTCGATTTTATTAACGCCCTCATCGGCGGAAGTCCCAGTTCTACCATACATACGTCATTATTAGTAGTTTTTCTGACGCCCAAAAGTTGTTTAATACACCATTTATATTGCTTTTCGATGGGTTTAATATCACCATTTAGCCATGACACTCATGAATATAATATAGTTGACATAATAGCAGCATCAAAAATTTTCTTCTTAACTAAAAATGGCACATCAATGTTTCTACTTATAAATGAAATGAATTTCAGAGTATGACACATTTTACTTATTGCATGCTGCTTGATAGCTGTAGTGGGAGAACCATCATCCGCAAAAGGACTGCCCAGATAAATGTACTTATTACAGTAACTAATCACATCAGAATTACATTCTTTGTCTTCCCCGGTACCATTAATCACCATAAATTTAGTTTTACTGTCATTAATAATCATCCCATAGGAATTACAAAATTCATACAAAATCCTTATTTTATGTTCCATACCATCCTTTGTAGTGGATAGGAGGATAGTGTCATCCATCATGACCATAATATGCAACCAAGCAAGAAAACCATCGAAAGGGCAATTACGTTTTACCATTTGTATGCTCAGTCTGCCTTAACTTGATTTTAACTCTGTTGAATCCTTAATAACACGTAAGAGATGTGGTTCGTATGTCCTCTTCCATGTATTACTTATCCTAACCCCCATATCCTCTCCGAATCCTTACCTGTCGGGATACAATACGTTGGAACGTGTTAGTGAGTGGCATAATTTTTATCAACGTACAAATTTACATTCAGGAACATAACTAGAGGTCGTTGGCTTTTACAAACCAAATAGATAGGATTTGTTTCAGTTTAGGGGTAAATTAAGATCAGTATGTTTAAACTTTAGACTAACTTAAAACTGATTGATATACGATTCGTAGACTAGGTCACCACTGTCCCGGTCAGGCGATTTAAGTTTACCTTTGTTCGATAGGAAGCAGTTTCATCAATTAACGTTTTACTCACTTGTTTTAAAGATGTAACTAATTGTTTTCCTTACTTTATTTTCTCAAAGAGGTGTTTACTTAATAAGGCTCTTATAATATTGGACCTTATGAGAATTAACTGTGCATAGGCTTAAACTGAACAATTTTACATAGATTTACATAATTACATGGGCGTAATAGAATATTTAGCCTAAATTAGGCCTGCCTGCATATTTACCATTAATTTTGGTACTCAATTTGCCTTAACTTGACTTTAACCTGGTCGAAACTTGCTTGAATTCCTTGACTTAACTGAACTTTCCTGGAATTCTAATAGCCTTAGTTTAATTTGGTATGAGTCCCTTCTATCCTAATTGAACTTAACTAAAATTTACTTTTACCTAAATTCTTTTACTTAGATTTACCAAGCAATTGATTAATCTTTTGAACTTTCTGGCACAATTCTGCAAACACAATATGTGCACATAAGAGTTCTGCGCTTAACAGCCCATCCTCTATTTACCTTTTTACCAGAGAACATTCAGTGGAAGGAATTACCCTTGTAATTTAGTGAACATTCTTTCAGTCTTCCCACCGAGTGATACAAAATTTCCCACATCTTAATGTGAAATGTGAAGGAATGTAGTTATTTTCATGGTTTTACACGAAATACAAGAGTATAGGTAAAAGCCTAGGACGTTAGGCTAGCACCCTAGATTAGGGGTAAGTTCAAATGCAATATCTGTATTTGAATGTGCCAAATGTTAGATAATGTGAAATGTGAAGGAATTTAGTTATTCTCATGGTTTTACACAAAATGGAAGAGTTAAGGTAAGAGCCTAGGACCTTAGGCCAGCACCCTAGCTTTTATGGTTTAGTTCAGATGTGGCCATTTTCTTAGGTCAGTTGCAAAGGATTGCATGCAATGTCCATTTATGCAGTTTCATTGGTTATTTTTTATGGTTTTACACGAAATGGAAGAGTTTAGGAAAGAGCTTAGGACCATAAGCCAGCACCTTAGACTAGGGGTAAGTTCTAATGCAATATCTATATTTGAATGTGCCAAATCTTAGATAATGTGAACTGTGAAGGAATTTAGATATTTTCCTGGTTTTATGCAAAATACAAGAGTTTAGGTAAGACCCTAGGCCCTTAGGCCAGCACCCTAGCTTAAGGGCTAGTTCAGATGTGGCCATTTTCTCAGGCCAGTTGCATATTCAATTGCACAGGATTGCATGCAACTTCCGTATGCAATTTCATTAGTTATTTTCATGGTTTTACATGAAATGGAAGAGTTTAGGTAACAGCTTAGGACCTTAGGCCAGTACCCTAAATTAGGGGTAAGTTCAAATGCAATATCTGTATATTTGAATGTGCCAAACCTGACTTTAGGTAATGGAATTTGAAGGAATTTATTTTCATGGTTTTACACAAAATACAAAAGTTTAGGTAAGAACCTAGGACCTTCAACTATCACCCTAGCTTAGGGGTTAGTTCAAATGTGGCCATTTTCTCAGGCCAGTTGCATAATCAATTGCATCGGATTGTATGCAACATCAATGCAATTTCATTAGTTATTTTCATGGGCTACACAAAATGGAGTTTAGGTAAGTCTAGGACCTTAGGTCAGCACCCTAGATTAGTGGTAAGCTTTAATGCAATTTCTGTATTTGAATGAACCAAATCTTAATGTGAAGGAATTTAGTTATTTTCATGGTTTTGCACGAAATAAGAGTTTATGTAAGAGCCTAAGACCTTAGCCCAGCACCCTAGATCAGAGGTTAGTTCAAATGCAGCCATTTTCTTAGGCCACTTGTGCATTCAATTGCATGCAACATCTATATATGCAATTTCAGTAGTTATTTTCATGGTTTTACATGAAATGGAGTTTAGGTAAGAGCCTAGAACCTTAGGCCAGCACCCTAGCTGTGTGGTAAGTTCAAATGTGACAAGTAACTTTTATATTTGTGATTCAAATAAGGATTTTTTTTTTTATTTTTACCCTCAAAAAGTTTAGGTCGGCTGTCATGAGCCTTAGGCTACCACCCTAGGTTAGATAAATATGAAGGTGGTCATATTAAATGCAATTTTCATATTGAATTGCACGCATTATCTGTATTTGAGGGTACCAAATTTTAGATAAAGTTAATTGTGAAAGCATTGGCTTTTAGAAAATACCTGTGCATTTAAATGCAAAAATTAAGTTTATTTGCAAACCTTAAAATTACAATGATCCAATTATTTTTCAGAAAGTGTGCCACCAAAGAAACGGCCTTTCTTTGGGACAAAGACTTCAGGAGCCAGAAGGAAAATAGTATACAGGGCAGCAGAAACATCAGGTTAGAGGGATGTTGACTCAAAGACTAGAGGACAAGAGTTGCTGCATCCAGAGCAGTGGAAGGACCAAAACAGAGGGAGGTTAGAGTGGTAGATATGAGGGTGAGAGCAGCTGCACCCAGAGCAGCAGAACTGGAACAGAGGGAGGTCAGGCTCCGACGGGTGAGGTCAACAGTTTCAGGAGCCAGAACTAAAAGGAATTTTACAGATTTGAAAAAAAAAGCAGATTCAATTACAGGCCAGATGCCAGCTATCACAAGCACCCTCATATGTCCTTTGGAAAGATGGACATTATTTGTCAGCACTGCAATGCACTCAGGTGGAAAGAAGAGGCTCTGGGACATTGCAGCAGCAATGGAAAGGCATCTCTTCCACCTCTGGTTAGTTTGCCCAATCCACTGCAATCACTCTTTACAGGAGATACGACCACTTCTTGACATTTCATTGAAAACATCCGAAAGTATAATTCCTGCTTCCAGTGACATTTCCTCGAAAACATCCAAAAGTACAGGTCCTGCTCCCAAATAACATCGTTCAGTGCAAAGGAGGTTCGCCAGCCAGGCTACATGCCCACCTTCAAAGTTCAGGGTTGGGTGTACCGCGCCTTCGGATCTTTGCTTCCTATGCCAAAAGCAGATCCCAAGTGTGGAGGTCAAAATGAGACAGAGCAGCATACCGGGCCTTAAGGAAGGCATTTTTCTAGACCTCCAGGAGTTCCTTCACAGGCACAACATATGCATCACAATCTTCAAAATAACCCTGGAGCTCATGCCCACAGAGAACCACAAGATCAGGATCAGGCCAGACAAGAAGCCTGAGGGTGAGCACAAAAGATGCTTCAGTTTACCCACCTTCAACAAAGTGGGCGTAGTGATGGTCGGCAATGGTTTTGAGACCCGTGACATCGTCCTTCGCAAAAGAAATCAGACAGTTCAGAGGGTGGCCAACACCCACAGACCCTACGATTCCCTGCAGTATCCTCTGATCTTCTGGCAAGAAGAGGACAGCAACAACTTCAACATTCCTCAAACCAGCCTAGAAAGTGGCAGAGGAGTGTGTCGTCACATGACTACCAAGCCTACAGAATCATGTTGCAAGCTGGGGAAGAGAACCACCTTTTGCACTTTAGGATGTTGTTTAACCAGTTTGTTGTGGACATGTACGTCAAAATTGAGAACAAGAGGCTTTGCTACATTCAGACCCACCAGCAGGGGTTGCGAGCCACCAACTACATCTGCCTACAAGATGCCATCACCAGCGACACCAATCCAAGGGAGTTGGGAAAAAGGGTCATCCTGCCCTCGAGCATCATCAGAAGTCCCAGCACATGCATGAGTACACCCAAGATGTGATGACTTGCATGAGGAATTACATATGTCCAGACCTCTTCATCACCTTCCTGTGCAACCTGAACTGGCTGGAAATTCAGGAGCAGCTGCATCCTCGGCAATCACCTTTCCCCCACCATGACCTCATCGCCAGGGGTCTTTAAATGGAAATTGACCGAGATAGTCTACATCATCACCAAGTCGCACGTCTCTGGAGAACCCCAGTGCTGGATTTACACCATTGAGTGGCAAAAGTGCAGCCTTCCCCACGCTCACATGCTGTTCTAGCTCCAGCAGAAGATGCAGTGTTTCAACATTGACAGTGATTAGCGCAGAAATTCCAGATCCACAAGATCCCCTACTGTACTCAGTCGTCACCAAGAAAATCCTGTCCTTGAGGCAACCTCAACAGAAACTCACCATGCATGGTTGACAGGAAATGTTCAAAGAAGTTTCCGAAGGAACTCATCAGCGAAACAGAAACAGTAGAAGACAGCTACCCCCTCTACTAAAGGTGTAAACCAGGAGATGGCAGGTTTATATGTACTGCAAAGATCAACATGAAACTTGGCCAGGAGCACCATCACGTCGAGGTGGACAACAGTTGGGTTGTGCTGTAAAATCTGCTCCTCTCAAAGGTGTTCCATGTCCACATCAACGTTGAGGGTGCAATTTGGTTAAGTCCTTCAAGTACATCTGCAAGAGAAGAGACCAAGCTGTGTTCAAGATAACAGACAGACCAGCCCATCCAGGACAAAGTGCAGGCCTCCCAACTTGGCAAGTACAACTGCAGTAGTGAAGCCATTTGTTGGATTTTGAGCTTACAGATCCAGGTACCCGACCATGCTAAAGCTCAGTGGTTACTTGGAAAATGGTCAAGAGTCTTCTTCAGGCTGGATGGGTTCCAACCAGAGCAAACGCAGGCCTCACCAAAGACCACCTTGACAGCCTTCTTCAGGCTATGCCAGGAAGACCCCTTCGCCAAGAAACTACTCTACCCTGATGTGATGTGGCCAGGTACTACACCTGAGATTCCGGCAGCAAAAAGTTCAGGAGGCGAAAGCAGAGCAAGAATGTCAAAGATTACCCAGAAGTCAAATCCGGATGACAGTACTCCAAGTAAGTTGTTGCTTCTTGGGTGTACTCGTGCAAATGCCTTGGGGTAGAGAAGGTGGAAGAGGGAGGGGGAATGGTGAGGAGAGGAGGAAGTGGTAAGGATAGGGAAGGGGATAACATTCACTGCCATTATTAATCATTATTATTAGTTGATTTATAACTAATTATTTACATTATTATTAAATGCTTATGAAACTACATTGTTAAATAAGGAAGGTAGTTTATTTTCCAATTTTCTTTAGACTTTGATGTTTCAAATGATCATTAGGCATGGTTTGGTAGGACCCATTGTATATAAGGTACCTGATGGTAGGGGCTTGAACCCTTCACATAAACCTTCCTTGGGTCAAGGAAGAAATTTTCTCATTATTTTTTTGTTTTTTAACCATGTTTACACTAAATGTGCAATGCTTTTATGTCAACAGACCATGGGAGTGTAATGTTTGAATGTGCCCTAAAGTCCCCCATGATGTGCGTGCTGCCCAGTAATACTTTAAACAACAGTCAATCATTTACCTTGGAAAGGAAGTACTAACATGTGGTGTGGTTTTGATTACCATGTTTATTTAGAGCAATGAATAAGACAAAATTATAATCACAGGAAAAAAAAGCATGTTCAATAACAGTGCACTTAATTTACAGGACAAAATCACTTGAACGGGAAGTTGTCAAGAATCATCGGAATTCATGGGATTGAGACATTTTCTCCTCTTCCACACCCAGTTAGAATGGTTACCTCAATCAGGCTTGGAAGGGACTTGATAATGAGACGTCCTGTTGCACGACTTGGAAGTACAAAGTTTCGAAGTAGGAGTGAAGGTGCACCAATTTTCAGGTTAAGGGCACGAGGTGGATACCCAGACGGCTCCAAGGAGTTCAGGTATTCCATTGGGGAATTGACGGCTTCATTGGGATCCGTGATGGTGTCAGTGGAGTGGTAGGAACGTCCACTGGATCTCCAGGTAGATGTTCTCACGCACTTATTTTTTGGGGCGCCAGAACTGCTGTTTCCTGAAGTCAAACATGCTTGTGGTAGTTTCTTTGAACATCAGGAAATGCTACTGCCGTACATTCTTGTTGGGTGCTGAACACGGTGCAAAAGTTCTCTGTGAACATGCAGTCCTGTCTGAACGTCAAAGGGGATCTTCCTATTTCCCAAGGTGAGACATCGCTTGTTAAAGTCCAGCCATAGGATTGCTTGACAGCTGCACCTTCATGTTTGTGGTCAACTTGAATGATTGGACTCATCTTAAGGCAGGCATTCATTTCGTCAGCACTGGTGATCATTGGCAAGATTTGGCCCAAGTTCCCAGACAAAAGAACGACGACGCTTCCCACGATGAGTTCTCGCTCCTAAGGTCCTGCAATGTCAAGTCCAAAGCCTTGAAACCTCATTTGTTGGCCATAATGGATTCGTCCCAAATGATGAGGCTGCACTGCTGAAGTACTTTGGCATAGCCTGTGCCTTTGGAAGTGTTGCAGACAGGAACTTCTGAGCAGAAAGCCAAGTTAAGCAGCAATTTCAAAGCAGAGTGGGCAGTGCGATCTCCGTCCAGAAGTTTTGCTGCAATTCCAGAGGAAGCCAAGTCAAATTTTTACTGCTGACAAACTTTGGCCAGAAGATCAATATATACATTTTTCCAGTTCTGCCAGGAGGATCCATGAATATCAGGCTGCCTGTTGACATGGTTCAGAGTGGCATTGTACACTCTCCACTAGTCTGGCATCAGCGGGTGATTTTGTTCCTCAACAAACTGGACGAGATTGCCAAGCCTGTAGCTGGTCTTGTGGAGATCGTCAATGTTCAGATCATTAGGAGTTGGAAGACAAGCTGTAAGTCTTCAGGGTTTTCCTCAACATCAGCAGACACACTCCAGCTCCCACAAGCTATTCCTGTAGATAGCGTCGCAAAAGTCGATGGTCAGGGTTTGATTATTGCGCCTCACATCTTCGCTCATCTCCATCTTGTACTTGTCCCAAAGTTGAAGGGGGTTAAACATGGCACAGGTGTGTACGTCTGATTTTCCTTGGCAACTACGACAAAGTCGCTTCAGCCATGGGGAGGTCCCAGTTCTGGTCACTCTAACAAACCTAGTCTTTCACAGGTCTTACTGAAAGTTTCGTTCACCTGGCCATCCACCAATTTCAAACTCGGATATGGTGTAAGTCCCTGAATGAGCTTGTAGAAGCATTCAACCCCTGAAGGATGGGCCGTTCAGACATGCCTCAATGCATCAGTGGATTTGACTTTTGGATCACCTTCAACATTCTTGCCCTGCTTTTGCTTCCTGAACTTTTTGCTACTGGAATCTCAGGTGTAGTGCTTGGCCGCATCAGGGTAGAGCAGCATCTTGTCGCAGGGTCTTCCTAACACAGTTCAAAGACAGGCCTGCATTTGCTCCAGTGGGAACCCCTCTGGCCTGAAGTAGACTATCTGACCATTTTCCAAGTGAACACTGAGCTTCACCAACCGCTCTGGCCTGAAGTAGACTATCTGACCATTTTCCAAGTGAAACACTGAGCTTCAGCAGTCGGGTACCTGTTGAGCAACTGGAAGCAAATTTCTCCAGACGGCTTCACTACTGTAGATGTACCTGCCAAGTTGGAAGGCCTGCTGCACTTTGCTTGAATGGGACAGTGTTTCTCTTGAACACAGCTTGGTCGCTTCCCTTGCAGATGTACATTTGGGACTTCACCGAATTGCACCACTCTCAACATTCATGTGTGCTTGGAACATCTATAAGAGGAGCTGATTTTATGGCACAACCCCCTGGTTGTCCACCTCGACCTGCTGGTGCTCCTGCCTGAGTTACACGATCTTTGCCATAAAACCATCATCTCCTGGTTTTCACCTTCAATAGAGGGGGAAGCTGTCTTGTTTCCGTTTCATTGATGAGCTCTTTTCGGAAACTTATTTGAACAGTTCCTGTTGACCATGCATGGTGAGTTTTGACCATGCATGGTGAGTTTTTGGTTGAGGTTGCTGCAAGGGACCGTGGTCATTTTCTTGGTGACAACGGCATAGAGTAGGGGATCTTCTTGTGGATCCCTAATTTCTGCACTAATCACTTTGTCAATGTACTTGATCTGCTGAAACCAGAAAAGCACGTGAGCATGGGGAAGACCGCACTTTTGCCACTCACTGGTGTACCTCCAGCACTAGGTTTCTTCAAAGATGTGGTTTGGTGACGACGTCAACCATCTTGGTCAATTTCTATTTGAAGACCCTGGCGATGAGGTCATGGCAGTGGGAAGGAGCTGCTTTTTAATTTCCACCTAGTTCAGGTTGCATATGAAGGTGATGAAGAGCTCTGGATGATGGTACTCCAAGTAAGTTGTCGCTTCTTGGGTGTACTCGTGCATGTGCCTGGGACTTTTGATACGCCCGAAGGTAGGATGACCCTTTTCCCATCTCCCTTAGTGTTGCTGGCAATGGCATCTTGGAGGTGGATGTAGTCAGTGGCTCGCTACTCCTGCCGGTGGGTCTGAATGTAACGAAGCCTCTCGCTCTCACATCCATGACAAACTAGTGAAACAAGATACTGCACTTCAAAAGGTTGTTCTCTCCCCCAGCTTTCACCATGATTCTGTAGGCAGAGTAGTCTTGTGATGGCACTTTCTTTCCTCCGCAGGTTTCCAGATTAGTTAGAGGAGTGCTTTAGTAGCCGTCATCACCTTGCTAGAAGATCAAAGGATACTGCAGGGAGTCGGACCTGTGGGTGTCAGTCACCCTCTGAATTGTCTGCTTTCTTTTGTGAAGAACGATATCGCATGGCTCGAAGTCATTGCCAACTATCACAATGGCCACTTCATTGAAGGTGGGGACATTGAAGCATCTTTCATGCTCAACCGCAGGCTTAACTGATGATCCTGATCTTGTAGTTCTCTGTGGCCATGAGCTCCAGGGATGTTTTGAAGATGGCGATGTAAGCATGGTGCCTGTGAAGGAATTCCTGGAGATCTAGAACGATGCCTTCCTTAAGGCCCGGTATGCAGCTCTATCTCATTTTGACCACTGCAGTTCCATTGCCCATGAAGTAGATCTGAAGAAACTTGGGGTCTGCTTCTGGCATAGGAACCAAAGATCCAAGGGCATGGTACACCTGACCTTGAACTTTGAAGGTGAGCAAGTAGCCTGGCTTGCAAGTCTCCTTTGCACCAAACAATGTTATTTGGAAGCAGTTGTACTTTTGGATGTTTTCAAGGCATTGTTAAGAGGTGGTCATATCTCCTGACATCAGTGATTGCAGTGGATCGGGCAGACTAACCAGAGGTGTTAGAGACACTTTTCCATTCCTGCAGCAAAGTCCCGGAGCCTCCCACTTAGCCTAGGTGCATAGCAGTGCTGATAAACATCCATCTTTCCAGTGGACACATGAGGGTGCTTGTGATAGCTGACATTCAGCCTGTAATTGAGTGCTGCTTTTTTCAAATCTGTCAAATTCGTTTTAGTTCTGGCCCCTGGAACTGTCGCCCTCACCTGAATTCCTTTTAGTTCTGGCTCCTGAAACTGTCACCCTCACCTGGCCTCCCTCTTGTTCCAGTTCTTCTGGATGCAGGTGCTTTAGCCCTTGTATCTACCAGTCTGGCCTTCCTCTGTTCTGGTACTTCCACTGCTCTAGATGCAGGAACTCTTGTATTTTGGTCTTCGAGTCTAGCCTCCCTCTGACCTGATGTTTCTGCCACCCTGTATACTGGTACTTTCCTTCTGGCTCCTGAAGTCTTTGTCCCAAAGGAAGGCTGTTTCTTCAGTGGCATACTTCCTGAAAAATAATTGGATCATTGTTATTGTATGATTTGCAATTTTTTTTTCAATAAAATACACAAGTATTTTCTAAAAAAATAATGCCTTCACAATTAAGATATAAAATTCAGCACCCCCAAATACAGATAATGCATGCAATTCTATACGACCACCTTCACACTTACCTACCTAGGAGGGTAACCTAAGGTTCATGACAGCCTGCCTAAATGTAAAAAAAATCATAAATCATACTATAAATTTTATGAGCTGTAGCACAAGGTGTCAGCTACTACTACTTAGAATTAGCCAACCTTGTGCTGGTGCAGGCTCTTGCCCTTCAGCAGCCCATAATGGTGCCAGCCATGATTTGTTTATGGGTATGCAGCGCTCCCTACGGATGCGGGCAGGCTAGTAACACTAGTAACTTTTGACAGCTTCACCAGGCTTGGTACGGGTAAACTGCTGGGAGTGCGATCGTCAAGTTGTACAAGAACCACAGCACCACTAATAGCTTCACCAGGCTTGGTATGGGTAAACTGCTGGGAGTGCGATCGTCAAGTTGTACAAGAACCACAGCACCACTAATAAGTATATGACCATTGTAATATGTCTGATTCAGCTTTTGGTTCCCTGGTCATGCCTTCTGGTTGCTTGTCAGAGTTCCTCACTTGTATGGAAAAGGTGTTTGAAAAGCAGATCCCCAGTCTGCTTGTCAGCAGCAACATCCTGTCTCAACTGCTCAGCAAAGTTGAGAAGCAGGTACCTTCCAGGCAGGTTGTGTTCTGTCCAGTTCATCAAGATGGAAGTCTACTGAACTCCATCATCTGGCTCTATCTTCGCTGCAGGCTCTACTACTATTTCAAATTCTAGACCAGAAAAATGCTTACTCAAGCAACAAAAAGAGCAGAAAAGCAAGGATACTTCAGCATTTATGGTGTGCCCACGTACTTGTGATTGTTTACACTGTATATAATAAACCCACTGTTACATGGGTTTATTTATGTATGATCATAATTTCAGTCAACACTGGATGTTTACATAAATAAATTTATTGGGCCAGTCAATACTCTACGGACTGAGATCTGTCCATTCTATTTCACAATCTCCAGGTAGCCTTCATGTGTATATTTCAACAGGCCTATCTAATATGTTGCATATTAAGTCCTACATAATATTACATTATGTACATGTCATCAGTGTCTGTGTTACAGTAGAAATTACCACGGTGCATCCGCCTTGCAGTAGAGCTTTATTGTTGAAATACACATTTATATCTACTGGGCTAGTTATTGTATTATTTTTTATGTAACTGTACATGACTGTGATTGTAAACAAAAAACTGGTAAAAGAATAACTATCGTACATAATTTCATTAAACAATGGTGGATGTGGTATAATAGTGCACGATGTTCTACATTACTGTTGTACTGTACATATATAATAAATGATTTTAATAAAATATTGTAGTTTTTCTAATAAGAGTTAAAAGACGCCAAGAATGCTGAATTTACCTCAAGAAAGTAATGACATAAAGTAAATCGCATTTAAGTTAAAGGCTAAAGGTCTGACCCATTTTTGTAGCCATAATTTTGACAGGTGTAAGCTGTCTTTTAAGGAGGTAGATTCCCGTAACATGTCATATGAACTGCCTACATAGCCTAGCTGGTTAAATAAATGTCACTGATATTGCACATATTTTCATTAATATTGCAGTATTGAAAAAGCAACAGTATTTTGACTGTGAATGCTTTTTAGTCCAGGAAAATGCAGTACGAGTGATGGTGAGGCTGCCAGACTGGCCCTGTCATGCATTCAAATATTGTCTGTTCCACACCAAAGTACTGTAAAGTGATATATGTCTGTCCTTTCAACCCATCATAACATCGAAAATATGTATATCAACTTAAATCCACTGTCTACAGTGCTCTACATGTATGGATCTATAGTCTAACATGCTCTGCTGCCCACTAGGCCAATAGTTATGCCCATGTCCGTTTAGAGTGCTGCACACCTTGCCCTAAATGTATACAAATATGGCATTCTGTTATTAGCCAATGGGGAGCCTGAAAGTGCTGTGGCTTGTATTTACAGTCTCTGATGTTGCTGGCTGCATTTGAACTTACCCCAAGCCAGGTTGCTGGCCTAAGGTCCTAGATTCTTACCTAAACTCTTCCTTTTTGTGTAAAACCATGAAAATAACTAATGAAATTGAATATATACATGTTGCATGCAATCCTATGCAACTCAATATGCAAGTGGCATGAGAATGTGGCCGTATTTAACTAACCCCTAAGCTAGCGTGCTAGCTTAAAGGTCCTAAACTCTTGTGTAAACTTCTCCATTTCGTGTAAAACCATAACCAAATTCCTTCATGTTTCACCTTAAGATTTGATGCCTTCAAATACAGATATTGCATGCAATTCAATGCAATTGAATATGAAAATTGCATTTAATATCACCACCTTTAGATTTACCTAACTTAGGGTGGAAGCCTAAGGTTCATGACAGCCTATCTAATTCTAGTTTTGAGGGTAAAATAAGAACAACCCTTATTAAAGCTGCATATATAAATGTTGCATGCAATCCTATGCAATTGAGCACAAAAATGGCTTAAGAAAATGGCTGCATTTGAACTTACTAAGCTAGGGTACTGGCCTTAGGTCCTAGGCTCTCACCTAAACTCTTCCATTACATGTAAAACCATGAAAATAACTATTGAAATTGTATATATAGACATGGCATGCAATCCTATGCAATTGAATATGCAAATGGACTGAGAAAATGGCTGCATTTGAACTAACCCATAATCTAGGGTGCTGGCCTAACTCCTGTATTTCGTGTAAAACCATGAAAATTACTAAAGTCCTTCACATTTCACATTATCGAAGATTTGGAGCAATCAAATAAAGATACTGCATTTGAACCTACCCCTAATCTAGGGTGCTGGCCTAAGGTCCTAGGCTCTTACATAAACACTTCTATTTCGTGTAAAACCATGAAAATAACTAAATACCTTCACCTTTCACATTATCTAGGCTTTGGAGCCTCCAAATACAGATATTGCATGCAGTCCTATGCAATTGAATATGAAAACTGCATTTAATATGACCACCTTCATACTTATCTAACCTAGGGCGGTAGTCTAATGTTATGGCAACCTACCTAAAATCTAGTTTTGAGGGTAAAAATAAGAAAAACCCTTAGGGTAAACGACTGGGCATGACACACATCGGTGGCTGAATTTTCACATTTCCCTCGATATTTAATTGGAGAAATAACAAAAAATAAAACCTTTATGAAAACCTGTCAAAAGATTGAAGCTTCATTAACAAAATCAGCTACAGGAAACTGCCATATGAACTAAACTAAGCATGTGAAGTGACTGAAGTCTTCATAAATTAAGTGTTGAAAGCAATTTTGAATCCAATATGGCGTCCCCGCAAATGCTGATGCAACCTGAATGGCGATTGGACACTTCCTTCCTAGCGCTCATTTAAAGGTGCACTGAACATTAAATGCATATATATGTAATGTTTATCGATATTACTCGAGATTTTAGTTGTAATCAGCACGATAAAACATTCTGTTGCCTGTACTAGTTAAAGTATGAGACATGGAATTCCCGTCTGTTATGTGGTTAACTTAAATTCATTTTTACTTTAATCCGTGGTTTTATCCTTACTGATATCACAGCTGAAGCTCCAGTGCTTATTTGATTGTAATTATAAACATTTTGTCCTTAATTCACTCACAATATCACTTAAAATACGTGAGAATGTTTGTTTACAGTACTTTACTCCATCAAGGTAGTGAAACTCTGGCGGGAACAATTTTCCAGCCTTACTGTACATCTAGCCGCTACAAACATCCGAGAGCGGACGACGCATTAGTGAATTGTTCACAATATAAATGTAGTATTTTGTTGTTAGGACTGTTCATTTATTTAAGTCCCTATTATATGCATACTTCTGAGATTTGTAATGTGTACATATGGATGTTATCACTGTGGCAAAAATGCAAGAAAGTTGAGTATGACAATTTATCTACAAATGGTACGAGAGTCAAGATGCCATGACGTCAAAATACAGGACTGAAATAATGGATTTAAATCCAAAACTATTACTTAAAACTCCATTATATGACAAAAACTTTCACTGTGTATATGATATATATAATAAACTGTATGTAACATATGTTAACAAATAAAAAAACTATCGGAAAACACGAAAAATAGCTACAATGTAATGTTCACCAGCAAAAGCATTGAAATTTGTCTCAGGAATCTGGTTTGTTCCAAGAACCAATATTTTCAAATGAATTATAATGAACACGTAATACATTAACTCAATTTATAACTTTATTCTGGTGTTTAGCTACCTAATTATTTAAATATTATCTAGCACTCTGGTGTCCCGAAAATTTGGTAGTTCCCCATCCAAGCCTCATAGGCGCCAGCGTTTACCACAGGTGTCAAGGAGACTGTCAGTGTCTATGGGTACAAATATTTTGCAGATTTAACACAGGAAATGGGCAGTTTGTCTACACAAGTGACTCGGCATGTATCGAGATGGCATCACGCGTCCACTTTTAAAGTGTTTTAGGTAAGTTTTGAAAGCGTCATAGCTGGTAAGTTAGCAACGCCCACAGCTAAATCTTAATGAACTTCTGTTTAATCTGAAATATGCCATTATTTCGTAATTTAGAAGAAAACAGTTACTTTGATGGGAACGTAGAGGTCTCAGCGTCCTGTGTAGAGGGGGCACAAGTCTCAGTGATGCTGATGGGGGCGCATTCAAATGCATTTTCTCTAAGTGGCCAAACAACGGAGGAATTACGCAGTGTGTCACAGCCCATGCGTTTACCCTAATAAAATCACATATATAAATGTTGCATGCAATCCTATGCTACTGAATGCACAAATGGCCTTGGAAAATGGCCACATATGAGCTAACCCCAGTGATTCTCAAACTCGGTGCCGTGGCACCCTGGGGTGCCACAGACAGTGACTAGGGGTGCCGCAAGATTGTCATGAATTTTATCTTGACTAGGTCATCTCAATGAACATTTGTCAAAAAAAAAGTTTTCAGAAGTCTTCATATAATTATTATCAATGTGTCTACTGCAATTATATTTATCTAATTCTTCTATTATGCTCTTTGCTTGTACAGTATACTTCTGCATGTACTGTGTCCTGCTTTTGGTTTAAGTATGGATAATAATTTTATTCACTAAATAAGAAGTTAATTCATGCAGTATGGTGGGATGGTGAAGAAGGGATGCCATGGCAATGATTACATTAGCTTGGGTGCCATCACTAAAAAAAGATTGAGAACCACTGCTAACCCCTAGGTAGATCTAAGCCTGCTGTCTGCGGTGAGCTAGGCTATGGCAGTTGATGTTTTTCCATAGAACTTTACCCACTGAACAAGAATTTAAAGTAATATTTTGTTGTTCGGCTGTAATTAAGCTGTAAATTATCGTAGAACTGGTGTGGTAAAACCCTTTTGAGAATGGCTAACAATAAGGGGGACCTGTTGGGAATTCAGGGTTTTTGGTGGGGTAAATAAATTAGCAAAAGGTTTGGGTACCTTATTATTATATTTCCTGTTATATATGTCATTTGGAACATGAAAAACAAGCGTAAAAAGAAGGACGAATAAATGGATAGTGGGAGCCGTTCTAAAGGCACTTTTCATTCATTACTAGTGTTACTGATTCTAAACCTTAACACGTATGTGCTAGCTTTCAGTTCACCAATCAGCAGCTGCCAGTTTTCTCCGCTTAGCGAGAGCTGTGAGAGACTGACAATTGATGTTTTCTAGAGTTATTTTACTTGCTGAACAAGAATTTAAAGTAATTACCTCTTGCCAGAACATACGAGCTTGCCAGGAATCTTTAAAAATGCAGATAAGGGCCGCAGTGCCGTTCTGCCATGGTGACCTATAGAGGCTAACCAAGTTGAAAGCGGAAATGGTAATGTTTTGTTTCCCATTTATGAAAGCTTCAAATAGTGTGCAGTGGAGCTAGACTATGGCAATTGACGTTTTTCCATGTTATTTTACTTGCTTTACAAGAGTTTAAGGTAATATTTTGTCGGTCGGCTGCTGCTAAACTGTAATTTACCCTTGAGCTGTGTGCAACCCACTGGTACAGACGTGCAGTTTTCAAGGGTCAATTAGATTTTAGTTACAGCCAACCGACAAAATACTATTTTAAATTCTTGTTCAGCAGATAAAATAACGGTAATTCTAAGCCGGCTGTCCGCAGTGAGCTAGCCTATGGCAACTGACGTTTTCCTATGTTATTTGACGTGCTGAACAAGAATTTAAAACAACATTTTGGCGGTTGGCTGTAACTAAAATGTAACTGACCCTTGAAAACTGCACATCTATAGTGTGGGTCGCATACAGTTCAAGGGTAAATTACAGCTTAGCAGCAGCCTACCGGCAAAATGTTACCCTAAATTCATGTAAAGCAAGCAAAACAACACAGAAAAACGTCAATTGCCATAGCCTAGCTCAACTGGACACTATTCGTTGCTTGCGACTGGGGTGAAGAAACTTAACAGGTATACAAAGCCGCCATCTTGGGTTACATAACCACCAGGGAGCCATGTGTTCAGCAGGGGGCGGGGGAAGATGGGGTTATGGCACTGCACAGAAAGTACGAGTTGGTAAAGTGACGTAGGACTTACGTAGAGACATGGTGGTAAATAACAGTTACCCCAAAAAATACCCGTGCTCTGTCTTGTGAAGATCGCATATGGAAACCTCTTGTTGGATGGACTTCACAGGTTAATTACACTCGAGCGCCAAAAAATTAAAGGTAAATTCATAATTAGCAACCAAAAAACTGTAGAAAAAGTTTCCCAAGTTATTTACCCCACCCAGAACCCCGGATTCCCAACGGGTCCCCCTTACCGTTAGCTATTCTCAAAAGTGTTTTCACCCACCCAAAACCCAGATTCCCAACAGGTCCCTCTTACCATCAGCTACATTTCTAAGGTAAATTACAGCTCAATTACTTTTGGCCGCCAAAATATTACCTTGAATTCTTGTTCAGCAGGTAAAGTTCTATAGAAAAACGTCAACTGCCATAGGCTAGCTTACCGCGGACAGCCGGCTTAGATCTACCAAAATAACATAGGAAAACGTCAACTGCCATAGGCTAGCTCACCGCGGACAGTCGGCTTAGAATTACCGACCCCTAATCTAGGGTGCTGGCCTTAGGTACTATGCTCTTACCTAATTCTTGTATTTCATGTAAAACCATGAAAATAACTAAATTCCTTCACACTTCACATTATTTAAGCTTTGTCACCTTCAAATACAGATACTGGATGCAATTCTGTGCAACGGAATATGAAAATTGCATTTACTGTAATATGACCACCTTCATACTTACCTAACCTTGGGTGGTAGGCTACGGTTCATGACAGCCTACTCAACATGAGAGACAAATATGGCCGAAATTAATAAGGGATATAAGACGCCCTGGAGTCACCCCTAAACCTAAATACTAAGTGGCTTAGGTTCATTTTAAACGTCTTCACATTTAACTTTCCCTAAATTTTTACTCCTTCAAATACAGATACTTTATCTTACCTTTATTTTAGAAGTTTCCCGAAGTTATCCTATGACTGATGTTATAAACTCCAATGTTATAAGATCATAGGGTCTGGTAGAAGAGTGCAGTCTGGAGGCCTGATGAAGGTTTTCTGGAAAATAATTGGAATATCGTTATTTAAAGGTTCACAAATTTTGTTTTTTGTATTTAAATTCGCAGGTATTTTCTAAGAGACAATACCTTCACAATTAACTTCAAGACGTATCTTGAAAAGCATAAAAATTACATTAAACTGGCCACCTTCATACTTAACTTTGGGTGGCAGCCTGAGGATTATGACAGCCTACCTCTAGTTTTGAGGGTAACAATAAGAAAATCCCTTATTAAAACCAGATATATTAATGTTGCAAGCAATCCTATGTTACTGAATATGCAAATGACCGAGAAAATGGCAGTCTTTGAACTAATCCCTAATTCAGGGTGGTGGCCTAAGGTCCCAGGCTCTTACCTACTCTTGTTTCATGTAATTCCATGAAGACAACTAATTATTATTGACGCCTAATATCGCTAGATACCTTGCCAAAGGTCCCAGGCTCTTAACTACTCTTGTTTCGTGTAAAACCATAAAAATAACAATTGTCATTGGCGCCTAGGCCTAATATCGCTAGATCCTAGACTCTCACCTAAACTTTTCCATTTCATGTAAAATCATGAAATTAACTACTGAAATTGCATATACAGATGTTGCATGCACAGATACTTTATCTTACCTTTATTTCAGGAGTTTCCCGAAGTTATCCAGACGCCGATGTTACAAAATTCAAGGGATAAGTTTACGTAACTTCACGGAAGAGTGCAGTTCGAACTCTGACGTTCTCTGTAGTCCGTTGTATATAGGTGTTCCAATAATACTTTTTATGACTTATTTAGCAAAACCGAATCCTTATATCCCCTCTATAACATTCTCTGCCATTATTAATCAACTAATAGTAATTATTTATAACCAATGATAATTATTTGCATTTTATGCCTAGTGTCGTTAAATAAAGAAGGCAATTTATTTTCTAAATTTATTTTCTCAAGGGTTTGATGTTCCAACTGATTGTGAGTCCTGGAAGAAAACCTGGAGGAATTGGTAAAATCGAAAATTTCATTTAATCTGTCTGTGTTTGATGTCTGTCACGGGGTAGGGGTTTAATTTTGAGATAGAATTCTCCTGGGATCACATCACATAGGGCATATATATATATATATATATATATATATATATATATATATATATATATATATATATATAAAGTATATAATCTACCAGTCACTTTTTTTACCACATGCGTACACAATTATAGTAACCACAATGCCCTCTTAATTTCTCGACTTCTTCATACTTTATTGGCTCTTGTCACTAGGAATCCTAATATCCATGTGAAGAAATTCTGACGTCCGGCCATTATTCTAGTGGCAAGCGCAAGCAAAGTGGGAAGAAATCGAGAATTTAAGAACCCATTGTGCATTCTACACACATATATATATATATATATATATATATATATATATATATATATATATATATATATATATATATATATAATATATACACATATGTATATATATATATATATATATATATATATATATATATATATATATATATATATATATATATATATATATCTGTGTGTATAGTTTGTGACTCTTAAAATCCAAAGAAACTAGGAGCAGTTTCCAGCAAAATGATATTTGGGAGCACTTTTAACTGTAGGTCTTTGAATACAATGTTACTAAATCTAAAGTTCAGCGCGAGCCTTATAGCTAGTTTCATTATATCTAAAAAAAATGGGGAATATTGAATGGCATATTCTTCTCTGCGTTTTCAGGTCTTCATTATGAATAAACTGGGAATGAACTCCGAAAGATCAGTTTTGTAAATTTATTTAGTAAAATTAAATAGAAAAACTAAAATCTGAACATTTACATCGACGGCATAACAAAATTAATTAGATTTGTTCTTTCCAAACTCTCTATTGAATCGTTATACAAAAGGATTATTGAAGAATGAAACTTTTTTTTTTACTGAGAGTCTATTTCTAATTAATACTAATCTTTCTAGCATGCGTTATTGCATCATAATTATCAAACGAAATTGAACAGTGTGTATCTGCAAAAAAAAAAAAAAAAAAAAAGAATCCGGAATACATACCTACAGTAACAATGAAAAGACAGAGAAACAAAAACTTAATATAACGACATGCAGAAACATTTACATACCCACACACAGATACACAAGTGTTATTTACACACACACACACACACACACACACACACACATATATATATATATATATATATATATATATATATATATATATATATATATATATATATATATATATATATATATACATATATACAGTATATATACAAGTGTATGTGTGTCTATTTTGGCATTACGTACTCTCGAATCCAAGGAGGGAAATTTAAGATTACCATTATAATTCTACCATTTATTCAAAGATCTTAGAGCGTCGCTGTGTCCTGTGCCTACTTGCAAATGTCTGTATGTATGCAATTACTCTACGTAAATTTTTTATACTTTATTTTTCCTTATTGACTCGACTCTGTTATGTCCCGTTTAGCCTTTTACGTACTATTATGAGTTTTCCTTTGTCTATTAGTGTGTTTGCAAAGTCACTTTCTTGTGCTCTTCTTTGATTGTTGTCGATGTTCAAATTTAATTAAGTTGAGATGACACGAACCATTTTCAAAAATGTTAATAAATATTTGCGGAGGTGTTGAGTTGCTATTATGATTTCCTTTGTACTCTGGTCTTTAATAGAAACAAGTAAAAAATGCGCCGAAGTTTCTTCCGCGCAATCGGGTTTTCTGTACAGCGTATAATCATGTCCACCGAAAATAGATAAATTTTTCGGGGGTCTTGGTATAATGCTGTATGAGTCGCGGCCAATAAAACTTTAACCACGGCCCGGTGGTGGCATGTCCTTCATCGTTGCCAGATGCATGATTATAGCTAACTTTAACCTTAAATGAAATAAAAAAAAAAAACTACTGAGGTTAGGTGGCTGCAGTTTGGTATGTTTGATGATTGGAGGGTGGGTGATCAACATACCAATTTGCAGCCCTCTAGCCTCAGTAGTTTTTAAGATCTGAGGGCGGACAGAAAAAGTGCGGACGGACAGACAAAGCCGGCACAGTAGTTTTCTTTAGAGAAAACTAAAAACGTTTCGTATTGTCACATATTCAGCTTATTCAAGATAGGACATATGAAAAGATGGTCAACCGTTTACGAGACCTATGTAAATGACATGCTGATGTATAGACACAATAACTAGATTTACAATTAAAATTTCCCACGAAAAAAAGTTCAATAACTGGAGAAATAATACCTTGAATGTTTCTAAAGATTCTTGCAAAATTATCTTTGTACAGTTTGAGCTCTAAAGTTCAAAACCAGAGTATTTTTGTAGTTCGTAAACATCAAATTTCGAATAAAATGCTAAATATTATTGTTACGGTTCCTTTTTATTTTTGATGGTGGATGTTTTTAAGCCTCTTTATATTTTGGTTAACTTCAGTAAACCCAAAAATTCCAATTTCGCAAAATGCTTTTGAAGACTCTTGCCATGTATTCGTTATGTAAAAACAAACCTAAATACCATATTTTCCCGCAAACAGTTTGTATATTACACAGAATATACTGCTGCTATCAATCCACTGATAGCGTTCAGAAGATATCCAGAGTACTAAAATACCATTTGGAGTATCTATGCAAATTTCTCTTAAAGGTACAAAATTCGTGTTTTGCCTACGATTATTGACTTCTTCCTTCCTTTCCTTTCCTCCTTTTCTTCTCTGTTTTCATCCGATCTCCTTTAGCTCCATTTTTGCGACGCTTTCCAGTCACACCTTTTGCGGCTGTTCCCTTTTTCTTCCCTATCGTCCTCATTATCTTCTTCCTCGGGACCCCTCCCGCTGGAGGGTGAAGTATGCTGACAGGTTCTAGTGCCCATTTACGCCGGGCTTATCTGCATAAAGATGTCCCCTACCACTACCTCAGCTACCACTACCACTACTACTATTACCACCATTTACCACCACCGCCACTACCCACCGCCACTCCCATGACCATTACACTCTCTCCCTTTCGTTGCAGAAAGGAAGCAGTGAGAAAGATGATGGGAGGAGGGCTTAGGATAAAGGGCGGAGTGCAATAAGAGACGAAGGAGGAGATTAAGAAGACGTCCAGAACGAAAAGATGTTCAAGACAGGAACAAAGGGAGAAGCTTTTGTGGCCAGATCGGCGAAGGTGGATAAGAGCAGAATGTAGGAGAGGATGGAAATGCGATAGAGAAGCTGAAGGGATAAACTCCAGCTTTGCGAACATGAGAGAGAGAGAGAAAGAGAGAGAGAGCTAATGAATATATTGTAGCAAGGTGGCATGCAGATAATTATGTTACTACAAAAGCCATGAAAGGGAGAGAGAATGGTGAGGAGGAGATTAGGCTACAGAATTCTTCGTAGTAAATGTTAGAAAGAGTGAAAAGCGTGTTACTGAAAATGATGTAGAGAGAGAGAGAGAGAGAGAGAGAGAGAGAGAGAGAGAGAGAGAGAGAGAGAGACTACCAGAGCATTATCTTTCACAGAAGTGACTACTAAAATTTATTGACGGAAAGAGCAAAAATCTAAATTCAACAAATAGACTAAAATGGACGGAAACAGGTTCAAGACTTAGGAGGAACCGATGTTCTGTAGTCTGTAACTATGAATTCGAAGCCGTATTACGCTGAAAGCCATTGGCCTGTAATGGCGTAATGATCATTAACGCTCCCTGAATGTGAGGAGGAGGAGGAGGAGGAGGAGGAGAAGAAGGAGGAGGACAGTGAGGTCAAACAAAGGAAGTGGAGAGAGAGAGACAAGTCCATTTCCTGGGTTCAGGAGTCCTCGCATCCTTGCAATACAAACCTCCTGGAACTCAGGGAATGACATCCACAGAGAAAACGGGACAGACGGATTTAGGGAACTGCCAAATGTATCTTGGTGGCACAAAACCACAAGAGAAAGGCAAATAAAACAGACACAGGAAATGAATTAGTTATGTTGTTAAAAAATAAAAAAAAGAAAGAAAATTACCTTGTCATTAGAAAATTCATTAAAGGGCGGGATAAAAACATAGGCTAAGAACAAATTATACTTCTTAAGAGGGAATGTCCGAAAATATGGTAGTAATACCAGCCAATTACGATCGTAACGAAAGCTGCAAATTGCTTTAATGGGATGAAAGACCATTATTTGAACAATAAACCTAGCATTAAATAAAACAGGGATATAATTTGTTTCTCATTCCAGCATCCAGCTGTCGCTAAACAGAGGATTAAAAACAGAAAAAAAGCAGCCGTCATGTTAACGAGGTCCAGGGCAGAGATGAACACAGACGTCTGGGGCTATCTGGAAATCTACTACATCTGTAAGTTCCCTTTCCCTCTTACTGGCTTTAGGTGTATGATGCTGGGATCCATTTAGATTATGGCACTTGACTTCCACTTCCCAGCGCAGCATGTAATTTTCACCCGGTAATGCTAATTTCAATGATAAAAGCCTCGATTTGCATATCATGCCTACAACGCAAGGTCGACGGGTGATAGAGGGATGAGCCCGGCTTAAGTGCATAAGCAGATGTCATCAATTCCGTCTGTGAGGCTGCTACAAGCGTTGTTTACTCAAGTTCCTCGGTGCGTGAATAAACACGAGTGACTCTTTCCCGTGAAATTGCTGCCATCATGATTTTCCATTCCAGTGCTATTAAGCCATAAATAAAATTGTAATACGCTATAGCTCTTCGTTGGGTGAGTCGGTAGAGCTGCGGACTGTCACTCGATGGGCCGGAGTTCAATTCCCCGGCCGGCTGATGAAGAGTT
>JANJGK010000012.1:24579156-24586656 GCA_039081455.1 Macrobrachium rosenbergii | reverse complement strand
AATTTATGGGACAGTTTTAGTGTGGGCTACCGTTTCCATCTTACCCTGACATGAGAGGGTCTAATTTTCGCCTATTTTATGTTACAGTTATTGAAAGACATTTTGCTGAATTTCCGCGTAATTAGGCCTTCTAAGGTTTTATGGCTTAGTAGCTAGTGAACGCATGTGAATCCTTGAGTAGTCTCTTTCAATATTTTCACTTCTCTGTTTGTTTAGCTTTCGGTTAACCATCCAAAGGTGTGGGTGAAAGGTGTTCTCCGTGACGCCTTTTAAAAATATTTACGATATGTTTAGGCGTAATTATCAGTGAAATTTCTCCATCTTGCGAAATATTACGCTCGCTTATAGTTAAGAAACGTAACCAAGGGTATGAAAAATGTGAATGGTGAAGACAGGAAGTACATAGAGACATAGTACGTTTCTGTTCTTTTCTAGTGAAATAATTGAAATGATTATTCACAGCATCGTTACAAAATCTTTTCATCACTATTCCTGGGGCCACCCCTTCGTCTGTAACAAGGAGGAAACACAAAGTATTGCTCAAAACGGGTAGCTAATCATAGTGTGAGTTAATTACATGGTTTAATGTGAAAAATAAATAAAATAGTTCACTCTCACTTTTCTCCAGGAACACATTACTTAAGTAGTCTGTCTGTTGATTAGATGTCCATTAATCCATTTCTGATCTAAAGCAACGGATCTCAAAGAACTTTGAGCACATTCTCTGGACAACGGTCAGATCTTAAGTAGAATCTCGACTGTAATTTTTATGTTAATTGCTCCCTGAATTTACCGGAGATTAGGGAGTACATTACCAATACCAATTTCTTTATACTCTTCAGCAGCATTTTTACTTATAGGTCTTCAAAAGCTTTTTTTTTTCTGGTGTCTGCTTTATTCCGTAATAACTTATTACTATTGGTCAAGGCTTGGTGTCTCAGCTTCCCAACCTTGGTTCTGAAATATACGACAGTAACCTTATATATATATATATATATATATATATATATATATATATATATATATATATATATATATATATATATATATACATATGTATATGCACGTATATATGTATATATATATATTATATAAATATATTATATATATGTATGTAATATATATATATATATATATATATATATATATATATATATATATATATATATATATATATATATATTTATATATATATAATATATATACATATATATATATACATAATGTATATACACACACGTATATATGTATATTTATATATATATATATCTATATCTATATATATATATATATATATATATATATATATATATATATATATATATATATATATATATATATACACGTGTGTCTATGCTGTATACTAGCTGCATATTACACATAGGTATTTAAGCAATAACCTATATCTGAGAAAAGGGTAGCTGCTACCCCCAAAAAAGTTGCCATCATACTTTCACTTTCCAACTTCCTTCAGGGTAGTTTTCTGAGCACAAAGAGAAGATTTGTTACTGCTAGATGAGATGCATGTATCGCATGTTTGTATATTGTTTCCGTAGCAAAAGTTCTTCGATACTCCCATGCGCTCCTGATAGCGTTCATCTCTAAAACTGGCAATTAGTCTTTTAGTACTTCTGCGGTTTAAATTTGCTACTGAAATATGCACTGTACTATATTTACATTCTTCTTATCGGTCGATCTTGCCCCACTCACTTTAAATGACCAAACCAGTTTAGCATACTCCACTTCATCATTTCACCCGTGCCACCCTTTTTACCATATGGTTTCACCATTACCTCGCCCTCTCAACCCATATATCCACATGTACTTCCTAGACAATGGTTTTTTTAAGACCACACATTCTCCACTTTATTTTTCCTCAAAACTAAAGATTCATCTTGACCATTTCTCTCAGTATTTCAACTGTTGTCCTCTATGACAGAATTCTCCTACATTGCAAAATTGCAAGGTTTACTTTGTTCCGCTCTGCCACTCTATAACATTGCCCTCAGATATCAGAGTCAGCTGCGTCTGCTTCTTGACCATACTAAATAATAACCTTTTCCCCAATAACATGGGTTCAATTTATTCCCCACAGATAAATTTCAATCGTATTTTCCTTTAATTTCCCCTGTCGCTTCTTCTCATTATTCTCCTTCGGTAGGCCCTATTTCGTTTTCTGCAAACATCATTCTTTCCGCCCTCCATTCGCTCGGCAATTGTCTCATTCGGCAACCCCATGGCTGTATGTTTACAGTTACTTTAATTTCCCTCATCCATCACTGAAAAAACTAAGAATTTTAGAATGCACAACACAGGTCTGCCTTATTTAGACCTTATATCACCCTCAACCTGTAACATTCTTCTTTTGGAATTTCATATGTGCACCGAAACAATTAAGTGTAGTTCCGCAATAACAATAAAAAAAAAAAATACAGTGGTTTTGCTATGATCTCGTGGAGCTACGGATCATGTGTATCATTTCGAACTTAGCAATAACGCTAGATACAGTCTGAATAAAAATCATGTAGTCCTTTAGCTAATATCAAGATTTCATACATTTGACTTTTCTTATATGATTAGCAAAAGGGAGAGGAGGAACTGAACACAGGGTAAAGCATGTTTTTATACTGAAAGAAAAGTCAAACGTATACTGCCATTAATCATAATTTAGCCTATTGTGATGCCTGTCAAGATTCTCAGCACTCCACAAGAACTATAATCGAACTCACACACTCTCAGGCATAAGCACACAAACTTTTGCATACATAGATACACAAACATACACACACACACACACACACACACACACACACACACATATATATATATATATATATATATATATATATATATATATATATATATATATATATATATATATATATATACACTCAAGGGGCTACGCGCAGATGACGACTGGCAACCCTTAATGGTTATCCATCCGTTTACTAACCAGACCTAGCGATACACCGAGTATATATATATATATATATATATATATATATATATATATATATATATATATATATATATATATATATATATATATATATATATATATATATATATATGTTTGTTTGTGTATTAGAAGTAATCAACACACAATCACGTGTGGAACAGAAATAAATTTCTGACTAACATCGGGATCGAACCCGAGTCTTTTAATTGAAAGGCAAGGGAACTACCAACCGGATCACACAAGTCATAAAAGAAGTTGGGTCCTAAGTACCTAAGGCTTTTACCTGGGAAAGTATGCTGCCTCGCATACCAGCTAGTTTTACCCAACTTCCCGACCCAGCAGTGACCCACCTGATAGCATTTCATTCGAATTACCTCTTCTGAGTGAATATGACAGAAATAGTCAACATACAATCACGTGTGGAAAAGAAATAATTTTCTTACTCACAATGGGATGGAACCCAGTACTTACAATTGAGAATCTAAGGCGCTACCATCAGGGCTACACAAGTCATAAAAAAACTCGAAACATAAGTTGTACCTAAGTCTTTTACGTGTGAAGACATGCTACCTCGCATACCAGCGAGTTTTACCCAATTTCCCGACCTGGTTGGTAGAGCCCCAGATTTTCAACTGAAAGACCTGGGTTCAATCCCGGTGTGAATAAAAAATGTATTCCTGTTCCATGCATGATTGTGCATTGATTATTAATATCATATTCACTCAGAAGGGCTAATGCGAACGAAATGTTATCAAGTGTGTCACTGCTCGGTCGGGAAGTTGGGTAAATTCGCTGGTATGCAAGGCAGTAGTTCTTTTATGACCTGTCCGGTTGGTAGTGCCCTCGCCTTTCAATTGAAAGACCTGGGTTTGATCCCAGTGTGAGAAATTTATTATATATGTATATATGTATGTGTCTGTGTATGTGTGTTTGTTGTAATACTACATATTGTTACAAAACTCTAGAGATCAAGTTTGTATAGCACTGTGAAAATCTCTTCATGCACTGTTTTGATTCACAATTCATAAGTCTTGATCTACACACAAAAGCACATACATACCAAACTGACAGTTCCTCATTAGACACACTTAAAAAACTGAAGTGTTTCACGTACTGTTATTAACACTTGCGAGGAAGGAGGAAAAGGTGATGGTGTGTCTCTACCAATTATTTGATAGGGGAAAGAGAGGAGACGAAAGCTGATACCATCACAATCTGGTTAAAGGTTAATAGATGTTAATACGCACATGCAAAAATGTTCGCAATTGCGTTTGGAAGCGCAGATCACTCGCAAGAGTATTGTGCCAGAAAGCATCACTCTGCTTTGGGGTGGGGTGGGGCGGGGGGAGACCCAAAAAGAAGCGCGCTCATCAGACGCCAACATCAGAAAGAATTACGGTAAAGCTAGAATTCGCTACACCAATTCTCACTTAAGGAACGGAAGGTCTTTGGGAGGGTGCCCATCGACCACGTCCGTTGCTCTAAGCCATCAAGGTCAGTTCCCAAAAGTCAGGATCCAAGCCTATCGAACAATAGCGTCACCATGTTTGACGATGATTGGCTGGAGTGTGGGAGCTCGGCCAATGAACGTCAGCTTGGCCTTAATGGTTTTGAAGGTTCGTTAGAAGAGGGATTTTAAAAGGCAACTTCGTCTCAGATCACAGGCCTCGATGATGTTTGATGCTTTTCTTCAAAGTGGGTGTCATACGCTTTGAAGTCTGTGTTAAACACTGTAATTCTAAACTTTATTTTTTCACAACCGTATCTTAAAATTAACGTTTTGTTCATTCTTTGAGTCCTGGAAGTAACAGGTATACATTCATTATGAAATTACCCTTCGTCGTCCATTCACATATGGGCCGTTGAATATCCAACACCATTTGTCCATAACATTTGTTGAATAGCTGCGTTTTAAAAGAAAACATTTCATAAAAGAGGCATAATTGAGACTTACCTGGTTTTATTGCATCTGGTCACATTTCACTTTTCAGTATTTGAAAAATTTCTTCACATTTTACAGGTTCAATACGTATTCATTGTGACTTCTGATTTATTACGAATCCACACCTTTTCTTAGTAACGTGATGTAAAAGTGTTATAATTTTCCCTGTTAAGTTTAAAAGCTGCATTGCCGATACTGGTAATGCTTCCAGATTGATGTCTTCTACTGTTGTATTCGAAATTATTTTCGTTTTAATTAATAGCTCCCACCAGTTTCTTTTCTAAATAGGCAATTCAGCAGAAATATTAAATCTTATCTTTAAATCTTTGAAGGTCATTTTCTTGTTCAGTGTATATTGTAAGTTCGCAGATTAGAAAAATATATCATTTTAAGGCTTCATAACCTGCGACTTTGTTAAGCTATGGTCTTAAAGGAATGAGATACGCAAAATATTTAATTTCATTCTTTAGTCCTGCTGGACTTGATTTTACGATAAAATTCTTTTTACCTGAATGGCGTCAAATGAGAATATATTTGAAACCAGACATATAAAGCAATTCTTATGTCAATAAATAGAAAAATAACTGGACAGATAAGAATTATTGTCAGTGCAGCCAATTTGATAATTACCCGTAAAATGGAAAAATTTAAAACCAAAAATCATTTCATATGTTTCCGTTTGTGTGAATGTTGTTTAGCTGTGACAATCGAATTTTCTCTCCTGTATACTACTCCTCTCTCTCTCTCTCTCTCTCTCTCTCTCTCTCTCTCTCTCTTGGGGAGATAAAGGAAGATGGGTAACGGTCGAGTCTGGCCATAAATGGAAAATCAGTCTTAACAAGGAGACATGATTTACCATTTACCCATAGTCACAGATTCGTCAGGTGATAATCTATGAGGCCCATCTTTCAACCACAATCCGTGTACCTGAAGGTTACCTCTTGAAGTCCTTTCGTCTTCTATCTCGGTAAGCGTAATTGCTGGAAACAAGTATACATTTTTGTCGCTTGTAACACATATAGAATCGGCATAAAGAATATGAGCTCTTTAAAATTTAACGTCAATACAACATTCTCTGCCTTGGACAGATTTTACTACAGATGGTCACTTATAATGTTATGCAGTTATGAAACAGTCTAAAAAACATGCCAAAAATTAGATTAGTAAGTGCCATAATGCCTGTGAATGTTTACGAGTTAAGAATATTATTATAATAAACAAAGAAGAACCACAGAAGAAACTACTTAAAAAGTAAACAGCACCCATGAATCGATACCATATACCAGGAAAATAGGCCAGTGGGTTATGTCTCTCTATTTCCAAAAATAGAAAGAAGGCCTATCGTTTGAGCAGTGTTTTGCATATAAAGCATCGTTAGAATAGTAAACAACAATATTTTTCTTTAAAATATCGTAACTGTTATTATTAGCTTTGGTTGCAGTTTGTAAAAAAGAATTTTAACCGAATGAGGGAACAGTACCAGGTTATGCTTATAAAACATGTTTATACTAAAAAAAGAATACTCAGATAACCTAACTTACACGAAACAATTAAACTACAATCCTAGATTTCATAATAATCAAGAACGTTATAATTTTCTGTGAACATATATTTCCCTATACTTAGGAAATAATGATTTCATAATCAGAGAAAATTTATAATGCTGGCCTCATGATATGCTCATCCTCAATATAATCATGACAAATGAAATTGTTCCTGTTTTCATACCGATTACTTTTACACCAGCAATAGCGAATACCTTTACTTCATTCCCTAATTATCGGCGTAAGTGACCTTGTAGTTGTGACGTCAGGTAAACTTCAGTCAGTCAATCTATCCACTAATTAGTCCAATCCCGCACCAAAGAAGTTTTCACGTAATTGTTTCTAATAGCAATCATAATTAGTTCTCATCATTATAAACCAATCCAAATAAAGATGTAGGGCGCAGGTAATGGTCTGGAACATGTATGACTGAAACATACTGATAAGGACTCGGTTAATTATAGAGTTTATGGCTGCAATCTTACGAATTAGCGTAGGAATATTTGCCATTACATCCTAATGTTCAAAATGCATCTGTTAATTTAGGTGATGCCTTGAAACCTTTAAACTTTGTTGGTAATTTTTTGTACCAAAATCAACTGGGGCGTATGTGCAGAATAATGTATGGTCAGGTTGAACAGTAGTCGTCATGATAATAATAATGATAACTAAAACTATAATAATGATAATTAGACCCATTTTGTAGTCTCCAAGCAGGTGAAACATATAAAGAAAAATATATTCGGTATTAAAAAGAGAAAACCCTCCTTTTAGGTAATAGCACGGTTGCACAGTTTTTCTAAACCTTGTTGCTATTTTTTTTATTTATTCTGTTATTGTTTTTTTTTTTTTTTGCAAATACAATGACGATAATAGCGCAATTGTCCACAATCTGTTCCCTGTGCATTTTCTTTCACAATCACGGGGAGGTATATATTTTGTAATTACATATTGGTGACAATAACAATAAACAGAGCAATTAAAAGTCGTGGATCTAGATCTCGATTAGGATCACGTTGTTCAGCTGGACAAAATAAGTTAACCTTTAACGACCA
>JANJGK010000012.1:24574156-24576656 GCA_039081455.1 Macrobrachium rosenbergii | reverse complement strand
ATATATATATATATATATATAAGTATATTTATATATACATGTATGTATATATAAATTTATATAAATTTATATATATATATATATATATATATATATATATATATATATATATATATATATATATATATATATGTGTGTGTGTGTGTGTGTGTGTGTGTGTGTGTGTGTGTGTGTGTAATATTCCACCGCTTTCAACATTTCCTTCGGACTTTATTTTTACCATATAAGCTTAATAAATTTTGTTCATCATGCCATTAAGGAATACCAGGTAGGTTTGCAGTGATTCAGGCTTCGCCTGTTGGAAACTTGTGAAAGAAAATTAAAACCAGGCAGACGTTTCATTACCATCCGTTGCTTTTCGCTCATTTCATTTAATGTAGCTTTCTATTCTTAGATTATGCAAATGGTTTATGGGTATACTCTGTATTTGTATCTGTTTTTTTATGAAAGGAGAACACAGTGCTCTACTCCACACCACGTATTCATAACACGTACAATTTTCGATTTCTTGTTATAATTCATAACTTTATTCATTATTGATTTCAGCGAGGACTGCTCGATTTTATGTACAGCTTCCAGAAATAATGAAGTACTTGACTGGAAAGGATCTTGTTGATTTACATGAAGACAGCAACCACCCTGACAACGGAACACTAGAATGAAAAAATCTGGGGGTTCATAAATTGAGAGGAAAAATGAAAATAACTTCTCTCCTAAAACTTCAACTCACTCCTTCTTACAATACTGAGAATTTTACAAGAACAGCAACAACCTAAGAATAAAGTAACCATTCTTTTGATGTTCCTGATATTCTCACATTCTGGAAATATGATTATAATCAACACTGATTATTGTTTGTCATGTAATCTTAATTTCCACCGTCAAGAGCAACAAGCAGAAATAAAAAAAGAAATGGTTACCTTTCATCCTCGGGATTCTAATTACCGTTTGTGGAATCTCTCGGAATAAATATCCTTTGAGAACGTATAAATAATCCCTCAGCTAAGAGGAGATTTATGGCAGATGAAAGGGTATTGCCAAACGATCTTCTGCCAAAGCTGATTGCTCCAAAGAAGCACAAGATTTTCTCTCTCTCTCTCTCTCTCTCTCTCTCTCTCTCTCTCTCTCTCTCTCTCTCTCTCTCAGGGTTATTTTACATTTCTGCCTGGTTATGTCTGAAAATAATCTCGTCTGCCTTATTATGATTCTCATCAGCGTATTGAGAGGAAAGTAAAAAACAAACACGGGAAATCTGAAGGGAATTCGGAGAGAAGGAAAAGACTCGGTGCTGATAAAGCTACAGTCAGAGATGATGCTGTCGAATGGAAAGTGGAAAGTGAAATATACATTTGTCTCTCCGAGCAATATATCGTGTCTATGAAAGTATGATTTAGTGAAGAGAAAAAATGTCATTTTCTGAGATACGAGCATGTAATTAGAGTTTTGGCATTGACTTCTTTAGATTTTATCGTTCCTTTTAATGAGGTGTTTCGCATTAACAAATTGAACTTGGTCCGTAAAGAAGTGTAAACACATTTTGGATTAAAAGGCTATGCAGGGCAGCCGATCGAGGCTACGGCCTACCCCAACGCCAAATCAAAGTCCTTCGAAAAGAAGGCATCGTGCTTACCCCATGTAAAAATGGGAAAAAGCACGTTAAAACGAAGAAGAAGAAGCTAGTATAATTCTCCATCAAATTGCTTTTAATTTTTGCGGTGACCCACAGCAGATATTTTTTTCTATCTGCTTGATCATTCGTCCTCACATTTCGTATTTTTCATAACTAGTGTTCACAGTAATGCTTAACAACTTCATGCAATACCTCAAAATGGAATCATTAGTATTCTGTCCTTAAACAATTAACATTTCAAGTGCAAGGACAAACGTAATATCACAGATATTTTCATTATTTCTCGTTAGCTTGTACTGAATACGATATATTGTCCCGGTAGCAATTCATTTACACCATTTAGCCTAACCCAGTTTCATTCGGTTAATATCAAGGTAACGCAAATGGAAAGTTGAGAGGCATCGCTCGGTTGTAATTTCGTTATGCAAGAGGTTAAGAACGAAGCCTTCACCGGCTGGTCAGTTTTCTAGTTTATATAGCAATTTACATTTAAGAAACGCATATGCCGTTCTTCAGTACAAGCAGGGAAGTTCAAATCATCGTAAATATTTGCTGGTGCAAAAAAAGTAATGGGAAAGCTTTTGGCCAAAGATTGTTTTCATACAACAATTTTTGCCTCAAATTTCCTCGCATACAAGGCCTCTACGAAAGTATTTATTCATCATCCCTATTTTTGAAAATACATAAAAATGGAGGAGGACGCTTTTAAATGAATTTCGAAGAACATAGACATACAGAAAGAGTCTGATTTACTATCGAAAGGGTGAAGGCTAAGAAGAATCATTCAGGTTGACGTCACAAAGATAAATAAAGGGGAAAAGTAACAGAATTCTTTTTTTTTTTCGAGAACGGAAAGGAACTTATCATTTT
>JANJGK010000012.1:24541656-24569156 GCA_039081455.1 Macrobrachium rosenbergii | reverse complement strand
AAATGATTGCATAGCACAAAATAATGCTAATAGAATAGCTGATCTGTAAAGAAGATGAGATCCATCAAGTTGAGGTATTACTGTATTATGAATATAAGCTGGTCTCCTGGAATAATGAGTGGTTAGTGTCGCGGCATGCAACTTAGAATGTGGCGGGTTCGCGTCTCCCCCTGGGCGATGGAAAATCACTGCCTCTGTATCATGACCAGTTACTGTTGCAGTGTGGAGTGTGCGGTGAGAGGATGAAACCAACATTCTTTGGAAGCTTGAATTCCAAGTTAATGGCCCCTGTGTGCTTGTCCCATGTGAATAGGTTTCATCTATTGAAATAATAATAATAATAATAATAATAATAATAATAATAATAATAATAATATTATTATTATTATTATTATTACCCAGCATCCTGTAGGAGTTTAATAATAATAATAATAATATTATTATTATTATTATTATTATTATTATTATTATTATTATTATTATTATTATTATTATCCAGCATCCTGTAGGAGTTAAAGTGTGATCGCCGTCGAACTCAAGGGAATAGGCTCCTCTGTCATTTAGATAGAATTTTGTCTCGCCAAGAAGCCACAGCTTTCAACCCCGGGCTCCTCGGCATCAGGTAAAGTAAGTATAGCTTAGTTTTACCAGACCATTGAGCTGATTAACAGCTCTCCTAGGGCTGGCCCGAAGGATTACACTTATTTTACGTGGCTAAGAACCAATTGGTTACTTAGCAACGGGACCTACAGCTTATTGTGGAATCCGAACCACATTATAGCGAGAAATGAATTTCTATCACCAGAAATAAATTCCTCTAACTCTTCATCAGCCGGCGGCAGGACACTACTGTACAGTAGGTTAATATAATTAGACACTGGCTCTTCTCGGTACAGCAATGCAAACATACATACGCACATGGGTATATATATATATAAATATATATATATATATATATATATATATATATATATATATATATATATATATATATATATATATATATATATATACAGTATATATGTATGTATATATATTTATATGTGTGCAAATATATATATATATATATATATATATATATATATATATATATATATATATATATATATATATATATATATATTCCCCAGAGAATGAATTCAATGAGCTCACTTACCCCGAATATGAGCAAAACAAGGAGCCATTAAAGTCCAGATCGTTATAATAAGAAGCGAGGAAAGTGGCTATTCCTGTGGGAAATAATATCCCTGCGAATGATTTTTATAGCAATGGCTTTTACCTCAGAGATGGCTAATTATACAAAAACTGCCGTTTGAGCGTGAAAGGCAGTTTTTATGGTTATAGCCATTTTTACGGTAATTGCTATTCCTAGACTAACAACCATTCGCTCGGCTACAACTATAGGGTGTTGGCTGCATGGCTACGAGAACCAATAATAGCCATCCGCCATGTTTTTGCACATCCTAAAAAAAAAGAAAAGCGAATAACAAAATGCGTCAAAACAACAGTTTTGTTACGCTACTTTTAGCCTAGAGTAGCGGCACCATAAGCGAGACCCAGAACGTTAGCTATTATCTTTTTTTTTTTTTTTTTTTTAAGAAAACAAAAAATTTAATTGAATCTTTCAGGGGCATCATTTCAAAATTAATTCCTGATGACTGGTGGAATATTTGAGAAATATTCAGTTCAAACAATCGTGAACTCTTGAATTGTTGTTATATAAAAAAATTAATACAGAGTGAAGAATCGCGTAAATCTACCTGTATGCATGGAACTTTTTTTCCTTAAGTTTTTATTCAATAAATTATTTACAAAAGAGTACAACAAATCTCGAACTACACACATTTACATCTAGAATACATTGCTTTCAATATTAAAAAAAATCCTTCGTGTAATGCTGAAATATTTTGTCTTTTAAGATGGTTTTGATATCTTTGGTTACGTATAATGGAAGCTTTATTTTATTTGTAATCAAACATTCATGCACATTCTTGTCTTTGAACAGCCATATATTTACAATATAACTTGACAATATTAAAGTTGTTGTGTTACTTTTTTTCTTCGATGCCTTTGGGAAATTAAAATACATAATTCAAGGGACTACCATGACAGTTTTCACAGCGGAGGCCAGACGACAGCAGGACCGCTAAGCAAGCTGGCATTGACGAAAGCGATCAACCCTAGCGAGTCAGTGTCATTTATAAGGTCACAAATTGCAACTCATGTCATACGTACACCAGCTTTAGTGTCATCTGGTTATTAACACCTGCTTCTAATCACGTAACTGACCGGAGAGGGTTGTGGGGAGAGGTGAGGGGGGAGGAGGTGGTTTGGCTGAGAAAGTCATAAAAACGCGAAACCCCGACCAGTAGGCCTCATGCAAACACTCCTGTTTGTTTATTAAATTTTTTGTCTTCATTTTAATAAGCCTTACTCTTGACTCACTAAGCCAATCATAGACGTAGAAGACCGGTTATCATTAGATTTACTATAAAGTTAACTTGAGAAATAAATCTTGGATGCCGACATTTGCTTTATTTTTTTATATATATATGCATATATCGACAAAAGTTTTTCCAATTCTCTGATAATTTTCTTCTGATTTTATGTAAGAATGCTTAATGTTTTTTTAAACTATAATATATATATATATATATATATATATATATATATATATATATATATATATATATATATATATAATATATATATATATATATATATATATATATATATATATATCTATATATATATATATATATATAGATATATATATATATATATATACAGTATGTATATATATATATATATGTATATATACATATAAGATTATTCTTCTTATGGAACTATTGTTCGCCGGAATAAACTCCCATATATAATGTATACCAACAAAACTATTCTCATTCACTTTAGTAACCTACCAATCATAAATGCCATCTTTTATTTATCATACATATACACACAGATACACACATATGCAAACAGACACACACACACACATATATATATATATATATATACATATATATGTTATATATATGTGTGTATATACATACAGTATATGTATGCTTATATATATATGAATGTATATATATATATATATATATATATATATATATATATATATAGTCATATATATACACACATACATATATATATATATATATATATATATATATATATATATATATATATATATATATATATATGTATATATATATATATATATATATATATATATATATATATATATATATATATATATATATATATATACATACATATACTGTATATTTGTGTGTGTATGTATGGTAAATAAAAGATGGCATTTATAATTGGTACGTTACTAAAGTGAATGAGAATAGTTTTATTGGTATACATTATATATGGGAGTTTATCCAGGCGAGCAATAGTTCCAAAAGAAGAATAATCATCAGTAAGCTTGGCGAGGGAAAAAATTGTATGCTCAATTATATGTTAATACAGTGTGGGCGAAAAAAGCAATTTAGTAGATGAAATGCTGAGTGTGAATAAAGGGTACCTTTACTTGGAAATGAAGGGTTTCAAATATATATTTAGGACAAGCGAGTGTTAAAGGGATGAAGACAGAATAGTATGTAGTGTGAAGTTGGATGAAAGAGGATGGGGTTAAAGGTACCGAAATAGAATGAGTTCATGATGGGCAATCAAAATATAGTGATGAGGTCATTGTTGCAGCTGGAAGTGGATGCAATTGTAAGCGTATGGAAACAAAAAAAAAAGTTAAGTATATCTTAGTTTAACCAGACCACTGAGCTAATTAACAGCTCTTCTAGGGCTGGCCCGAAGGATTAGATTCATTTTACATGGATAAGAACCAACTGGTTACCTAGCAATGGGACCTACAGCTTATTGTGGAATCCGAACCACATTATGACGAGAAATGAATTTCTATCACCAGAAATAAATTCCTCTAATTCTTCATTGGCCGGTCGGAGACTCGAACGCTGGGCCAACAGCGTGCTAGGCGTATGGAGACAAGGAACGAACGTAGGAATGAACGTTCTGTATGGCCAGATAATGGCTTTAGTAAAAGACGGTAGCAAAATATGTAAATTGTTGTTGCAAACCAAGATAGGCGATTATGTAACCGTGCACAAGTAAAGTTGATTCTTTTAAGATTAATAAAGTAACATAGGTCTATATTCAATCTTCTCTTGCGATGTAGAATCAGAAAAGGAATGAATGTAGGAACAGCGGACTGATTAGAGAAAGAAATAGAGCAATAAAGGAAAGCTATTTTAGATTTCCCGAAAGTACTCCATTGATGAAATATAATGAAGAATAACTGAAAAAGGTTTTACTTACTTCTAAGGGTACTGAATTGTTGATTGTTATGAAATATAACATTAATGTGAGCCTTGTACTTATACTAGAAGTTGAAGGGACAGTCATTATTTATCTTATAAAAAATAAGCATTAAAAATGGTTTTAGTAAGTAAGTAAGCCCGTAACCCTAAATGTAAATGCACAAACATTTACATTCATATATCCCCAACAATTAGTGATAAGATAATTGACAACAAGCATCCATGTTATGAAAAGCTATAAGCAAATGAGACGCGCTTGAAGAACAAACTCGCCTTCATGAACCTATGTTTCACCAACTTCATATGAATCATCCGAGGTATTACATTCTGAAGAGGTCTTGGCCGATCCACATGGAAGACGTCACTGACGGGAGCTGAAAGAAGTCCCTCGGTGTGTTTTTCTAGGACTTCTAACGCTGAGTGAAGGGTCAGATAGGATCTCTGTAATGCTAATACCAAGTGGAGGACTGCCAGACCAAAGGGATGCCAAGGACAATGGGTGTTTTTTCACCAATGTGCTTTGTTGTTTTTTATATATATTTAGTTCCCGCCTTTTTTCTCCTGTATTCTGGCTTAAATGTATTCATGTATGCCTAATATGTAAAATATTAATAGCTCTTTTTGCCACTATCTTCATTGTTATTATTGTTATTAACAAGATAATTTTTCAAAGTCTCGAGTTACATGATTTTTTCTCACAAGAAGCTTATTCTCCTTTTTTGTTATTACTACTCTCCTGAGTTTAGCAATTGCGAAAATGGAGCTTCGTGGGGGTAATACAATAGTTTCATGTTGTGGGAATGCAAGGTCCAAAATATCAATCACATATTTCTGTTGTTATCACCCTCCAACCCCCTAAATATAATTTCAAGTCTAGAAACATTTGTCCATATGTCCCACTTTTAGCTAACAAGGGCAAGGCGAACTTCTTATGCCCAAACCCGTAAGGAATTTTCCCCAAAGCAAATAATGATATTCCTTACAGTCTTGCGTATACGTTAACGGTTGAATCGTGTGGAAAACTTCCACAACCTACACAACGTTAGAGGTTTAACACACATACAGAGTAGGATCATCAGTGTGGTGTCGAATTCCCCTTCACTAATCGATTTTAGCAACCATTATTATTAGTAGTAGTATAATAAAAGTAGTGGTAGTTGTAATCATCTTGTTGTTTTCGGTTTTGTTGTTGCCATATATACCCTTTAAGCCGGCAAAAACAACAAATCATTTCTGTAACTTCATCATAGTGACAGCGGCAACAATGGTAAATAGGCAGTGAATATTTAAAGGATAATAACTTATTGATGAATAAATTAGCAAAGCTTTGTGCATGTATGCATACGTTCACACGTAAACCTACACTGATCATGCAGTTGTGAAACCATAGTCGGTATCGTTAAATTACCGGCAACAGCACATAATACTGTGTTTCAGTTTTTAATTACAATGAAGTTAATCATGAAGTCTTTGGAAGTTCAGTTGTACATACATAAATGCACCTACAATATCATTGCTTATAAAACACGTTTTACTTGAACGCGCGATGTAATTACCTTGATTCTTTTGACGTTGAAAACATGAAATTCTAAACAGAAATGTAAATATAATCTGCATTCTTGAAAAAAGGAATAATTGTTTACAAAGAGTGTATGAAGATTCATATTCTCCAGATATATATAATAAAATGTATACAAAAAATGAGAAAATAATGGTGAAAATACTTTTTCCTAATATGTGGATTTTTGGTCTCTGTAATGTCAAAGGTCATGTTGCTATATACCACACTTATTTATTTAAAGCAATGCATTTGCATTAATCAAGCTACCTATTTTGCTCCTTCTTCCAGAGTGAGATTAAATAACAAGTTGCCAACGGAGGAAAAGGCCCTTTAGGCTATATGCATTGCATTACATAAAATATAAGCTTGCACCTTTGTGGCCTAAACAAATGATGCTTCATCAAAAGTGAATTTACTGTGGTAGCTCAGCTTCGGGCAAAATATACACGCGTCTGTATGCTGAAATGGAAACCTCCTAAGTAACTTTGTTTAACTTAAAAGTACCCGGAATTCAACGTAAGAATAAAAAGAAATAAATAAATAGTGTAATGAAAGACCGTTTAAAATGAGACAGAGTGGATTTGTATATTTTCGTAAGAGCAATGGGGTTGCATGCTTTCAAACAAGCAGCGATTATAAATCGAATGATACAAAAGAAATGCTTTAAGTAAATGGCATAAACTGCGAGAAAAGAGCAGAATCGGTAAGAACAGCGAGGGGAAGTACACAAAGAGTCAATAGCATTGCCATGCAAGTGTTGCAAAGGCCCCTCCACTTGTCTGTAAGGTCATTAGTTACCTCAATGCTCGCTATCTCCTTTAATGCAATAGTTGCCATCTACCATTTGTTTACTCGGATGCTCCTGTCAATTGGGGTTCATTCGGCGTTCACTTTCATGATCATTTCGCCTCTGGTTTGTTGGGAGGTGCGTTTCCTCTCCAATTTGTTTCTTTGGCTGTTTTAGTGATATTGCTCTTCTTTTGTTGATGTGTCACTTCTCCAACGGTTTCAACTGTTACAGGTTATTGTTTTTTTTTCATGGATCGCACTTTTGTTTCTTTAATTATTTTTGTGTACACACACACACACACACACATAATATATATATATATATATATATATATATATATGTATATATATATATATATATATATATATATATATATATATATATTAAACATAAATATTATTAAAGAGAGAAAAATGTTTCTTCTCTGAACAAGATACGTCAAGGTAACTATAGTTACTGACAGTAAAAGCTGTTAAAGAATAAACATAGTGACATTTAACAACAATAATGCTTCGTACTGCATGGGAAGCCATGATGAAGTTATGCATATATATATATATATATATATATATATATATATATATATATATATATATGTATATATATATGTATATATATATGTATATATATATATGTATATATATATGTATATATATATGTATATATATATGTATATATATATATGTATATATATATATATATATATATATATATATATATATATATATACATACATGCATATATATATATGTATATTATATATATATATATATATATATATATATTATATATATGTATATACATACACACATATATATGTATATACACAGTATATATATGCACTATACATATATATGTATCTATACAGTGTATTATATACATATGTGTGTATGTATGTATGTTTATGTATGAGTATACATATATGTGCGTATGTATATATTTGTGTATAAATATTTGTGAAGAGAAGGGAATATCTATTAATCATTTTATTTAAATAAGCCTTTGTTCCTTTTAATTTAAGATCATCTCTCTCTCTCTCTCTCTCTCTCTCTCTCTCTCTCTCTCTCTCTCTCTCTCTCTTTCACATGAAAACTGTCTGTACAGTTCTTTGTCTATTGCGACCTCTTATCTTTTAAGAAGATGAATTCTTGACTCACATTGACAGTAAGCCAAGATCTTTTCCCTCAACTTATGCTCCTTGCATTTTTAGTCTTGGCTAAGAGAAGTCACTTGGACGCCCTACCTGTAGGTTATTCAGTAGAATTCCATGTCTCTTCAACTATTTTGTTCTGCATTAATAACTGATTCTAATTTTCATACTTTGACTCACTTGATGCTTCGGTAGCTGAACTGGAATAACAAAAAAAAAAAAAAAAATGTTTAAACACGCTTTTATTAAAATGCACTAAAAAGTACAAAACAATTTTTTGAGGCACACCAGGATTTTCTTACAATTAATCGTCTACAAAAATAAAAGCGCCGAGTATGGGAGGAAATGCTACAAGAAAAGAAATATGTTTTTTATTTCTTGCAGCATTTCCTTCCGTGTTTGGCCCCACGCTTTTATTTTTGTATACGTGATTAATTGTAAGAAAATTCTGGTGTCTCAAAATATTTTTTACTTTTTAGTGCACTTTAATAAAAGCATGTTTAAAAAAATTTTCATATTTTTTTTTTATATTATATACACTTTTTAGTTTTGACAGAAATTGTAACAGATTTATGATTGTAACTACAAAAATTGAACGTGATATCCTATCGAGCCAAAGAAGGTTTGAAAAATCCGTCGAATTATTAACTTATTCTACCGAGTCGAAGAGGATATGAAAAATCCGAAAATATTCATACAAATCCTGAGATACTGGGAGACGTCCAAGTAGGGTCACTAGAGGTCACTGATGACCCACTGATCATGTAAGGTGGTATTATCACCGGGATTGAGTAACCATGCACAATTTCAAGTTTATCGGACGAAGGAACCAGGTCGAAAATTGAGTTACAAGTTTTGACCCAAACAACCAGACACAGAGGTCAAGTAAAACCAAGTAAAAGAGCATATAAAAAAGTATTGGTTAGACTGTTACGAAACCTGATTTACATCTTCGCGGAGAGACTGCTTTACCAGAGACTGTCTAACGTTTGCACGCAGATATATATGACATCTCAGTATTGTATGATATAAATGATAACCAATGATTATATCTCGTACTTACTTGTCTACAGCTATGGTTCGTGTATTTATAATGTGCTATAATATTCTACGTACAAATTCAGATCAGTCAGAATTCTTTATCTGACTGAAAATGGTTATCACGTACATTTTAATGAAGACATGCTCGAGACTGCGTATGAACCAACACACACCTATGCATATATATATATATATATATATATATATATATATATATATATATATATATATATATATGTACATATATATATATATATATATATATATATATATATATATATATATATATATATATATATACATATACATATACTGTATATATATATGCACACATATATATATGCTGTATTTACTGTATATATATATATATATATATATATATATATATATATATATATATATATATATACACACATATATATATATATATATAAATATATATATATATATATATATATATATATATATATATATATATATATATATATATATATATATATATATATATTTATATATAGGCATATAAATGTATATATATATGTATATATATTTATATATAGGTATATAAATGTATATACATATGTATATATATATATATATATATATATATATATATATATATATATATATATATATATATATATATATATATATATATATATATAATGTAGATATTCCACTGATTGTCTCCATTTGTGCACGATTACTGTAATTGTCGTGGTCACAGTCACTTTTTGATAAAAATGAGTTCAATGGAAACCTTATTGCTACTAATAACTGACCTTTAAATGATCCGAGTCTAGGAAAGAGATACCACAAAGGAACAAACAAAAACATTCTAAAAATATTAAATACGCATATGCCTTTCAAGATAAGTAAGAGAGAGCAACATGCAAATTCCAGCCTACCAATGCAGTTTCATCATGGCAACCTGGTTAGCGCGTATAATCGTATTCTTACATGACTTGGTCCCACCTTCCTGACCTGGATTTAGAGTCTAAGTAGGTTAACCCGCATGTATAATTTATTTCCCTTTGGCACAAAGTTTCATGGAATTAGACTTGAGTTTTTCCCTTTACATGAAACAAGGGACACCTCTCACATCTGACATAGACTGTACTTGTGCCATCTCAAAATATGCAGGCTACCCTAAATAAACGTAGTTCTGTTCCGTTACTGTTATTGAAAGTTCACACGTCTCTATCCCCTACCCTCTCAGTTCTTCCTTTATGGCACATTACCGTATAATGTTCATATTATCTTCGTTGGATTTTCTTCCACGGGAACTGAATATCTATTCTTCACTGTTATGTAGCCCTCTTCGTTCAGCAGGCTCTCCATAAATGTCAAACATTCTTTCCCCTTCCACTTCCTCCTACGTGCGCTCACAAGCGAACACATTTACGTTACTTGTAGCCATTACTTATTCATGCCTGGAAATTTAAACAGACATCTATGCATATTTTAGAACAGAAATTATGTATGAATGTTATGTACACGCATGAGTAGACACTCGTAAACACTCGTGTATTCAGAACCGATGAGGACACTCTTCTAAATATCCCGTAGCGCTAAATTGCACTAAAGGTCAATCTTTACAAACATATAGCTGGGAACATGTAAGCTGATACTAAATATAGATTTACTGCAACCATACACTTCCTCTATAAAGAGAATATCACGCTCGCCAGAAAGGTTAGGCTTTAAAAATCTCTCTCTCTCTCTCTCTCTCTCTCTCTCTCTCTCTCTCTCTCTCTCTCTCTCTCTCTCTCTCTCTCTCTCTCTCTCTCTATTTTTGTCGGAGAAGCAACTGCAAATGCCATGTACCAATTAACAGAACCACGTGTTTTGGAGTTGCGATCGCTGGCGGGCAAAGTGCTGTCGAACATCTCTAAGTTTTTTTTTTTTTTAAACTCCCTCACACTTGAAGAACATCTTGTAAGGCAGGGAATAAAACCTGCTTCTATTTACATTTAGATAAGCTTTAAACTATGATGGCATAAAAACCACGAGGCAGGAAAAAAATAGAAAGGAAAATTAACCGAGCTAGTTATCAAACAAAACCCTCCCATGTCTCAGGGACGAGATTCTTCCCTTAAGAACCGCATCTTAAGCTGATCTTAAAGTAGGATCCAACACAATGGAACAGTTTGCTTAAGAGCATTTCGCCTTCCACGCAGCATCACTAATGAGATTATAAAGATGCATATCTCCCGCATTAGCATCACCGTTTTCCATTTATTTTGACGTAGCGTCCTGTATCTTTCGACCAGAATGTACGACCGGGATTTACAAACGCTGTGAAAGACATTCGGGTGACTGAAAGGTTATGGGACTCATGTCGGTTGGAAGACTGGCTGTAGATTAAACAGGGTAGGAAGTACAGCAAAACATTAATGCCACTTTTCGGTCTTCATTGAGAAAGGTTTCATACGTTTTTTGATTTATGTTCATATGAATTCTTGTCAGTAAGAGGCAATGTGGCGTTTGAATATACATGAATCCAAGCACACAAATGACTCCCTCACACTTACACACACAAAAATACATACCCATACACACACAAATGTATATATATATATATATATATATATATATATATATATATATATATATATATATATATGTGTGTGTGTGTGTGTGTGTGTGTGTGTGTGTGTGTGTGTGTAGCTGAATTGTCATATGTCTATACAGGCAACAGGAACGTCCTATTTACCTTGAACACAGTGATTACATGAGTAACGAATACTATCTTCAGAAGAAGCTTTCGCGACTGGTTACGGCATGAGAATAATAAATAAAACTTAAAGTTAGGTGCTAGAACCCAATACTCCATCCAAATCCAACTTCAAATCCTGCAGCCAACGCGCAACTAAAAACCCACTCCGTATTTTTTATGTCTCCGCAAATCTATCAGCACCTTGATAGATTCTCAAAAACCATGTCAAAGGCACCTTGTTAATAAACGCATTTTTTCCAGTTCCCCTTAACTAATCTAACTACTCTATCGCAGCCAAGTTTTGTCCACCAATGCCAATCTGTATATCGTAACCCTACATCCATTGTTTGTTGCTTAGAATCTTGTGAGATGTACTTAGGTGAAAGTTCATTTCCACATTGCCACAGCGTCACTATCCATTTTCTTATTTCTCCTTTTTCAAACTGGATTTCTAAGGTCATTTATTTCAACGCGGCTTTTAATTCACTGTTCTTTGTTTCCCTTTCTTGAAATATATCCCAGAGAACACTTATTCCAACAGGACTGGATTGCGTTGTCCATATCAGTTCGCTCACTCCACTTCAATAAAAAAAATTGCTTTAACAATACTTAGATACGTATCAACGTGGCGTTCTCATGTTCGATTCTTGTATTGATTTCATATTAATCCCTCTTACCGTCTGTTCCTCATCTCACTAATTAGTCTTCACCTAGACGATATCGATGGTACTTGAGTCACCGTAATTATGTATATCTGTCTCGTCTGTGTTTCCGAAACTCACTCCTATCGCTAAAACCTCATTTTTATTGGGAAAATGAATAATGAAAGTAGACATCCTTCTCACCATACACCAAACCATTTTCTCTTAATGTTCAAAACAATACCTTAAACCTTTAAGGTACTTCTGAGCTAACCAATTACTCCTACGCTTCACTTTAGCATGGTTTCCCCTTGAAAACGCTGAGTTATCTACATCTTCCTATGTAACATATTCCCTGTAATTTCCACACCACGTAAATTTTGTCTTCAATGGCATTCACCTTTTTAGTACACTTATTCCACATGAAGAGTTGTCTTCTAATTCAGTCTCCCATTGCCTAACCGAGACACCTCTTCTTTTTCCATATATCCTGGCATTATACACTTTCTAAAATCATCTTCCCCGTCCTTATCTTCAGTCGAGCTATAAGGTATTTAAAGGTAAAACTCTCTTGTAAAAGTTAAATAAAAACTAGTATCTTTTTTTCCTTGAAAGACGCGATTACATAGAAAAGGTAATATATATATATATATATATATATATATATATATATATATATATATATATATATATATATATTTAGATATTTGTATACATACATACATACATACGTACATATATACATATATATATATATATATATATATGTATATATATATATATATATATATATATATATATATATATATATATATATATATATATATATATATATATATATATATATAGTATATGTGTGTGTGTGTGTACACTTCTGTGCCTGTGTATAAGAAGTTTTTCATTATAATAGTGGTACTTTCCTTTACTTAATGGATAAGATTTTCAACGTGCTTCACTTAAGGGTGGTTATCAATGTTCTTTGGTGAATTCAGCATCTAGGAGGGAACATTTTTCATGGCATAGGTAAAATCCAGAGGTTCGATAGCTTCAGATGATGATCTGAAATCTTGAAAGGGAATGGAAAATATTTCCAGGCAGGTGCGAGTAATTTTGAACCTTCCAGAAAGTTTTGAAAGGTCCGGCGTTGCTTCAGATCAGCATTTTGGAGCTATTCTGGCTTGTTGAACTCATGCATCGTTGAATATGCAGAAGATAGCTTTCAAATTTGAAGGAGGCTACTGGAATTTTACTTCTTTTCTGAAGTTAGAGTTTCCTGCGCAACGCGGAGGAAAAGAAATGGATGGGAAATGATGGATATTGTGAAAATATACATAAATGTTGTAAGAAGTATGACTTGCCCCCTGTATATAGACTGAATGCTTAAGTTAAAGGGCAATCTGAATAAAGTTTGATTTTAATGTGTATGAATAATTATTTTCGTATCGTTTTAGTTCCTCGTTTGGTGAGTGGGTTCCGTTCTCAGCTAGCACTCTGCTGGCCGCGAGTTCGAATCTCCGACCGACCAATGAAGAATAAGAGGAATTTATTTCTGGTGATAGAAAGTCATTTCTCGCTATAATGTGGTTCGGATTCCACAATAAGCTGTAGGTCCCGTTGCTAGGTAACCAACTGGTTCTTAGTCACGTAAAATCAATCTAATCCTTCTGGCCAGCCCTAGGAGAGCTGTTAATCAGCTCAGTGGTCTGGTTAAACTAAGATATACTTAACTTTAACATTTCCTTTTAAGTGAAACAGTAATTTTTTGAGGCCTCTTATTCTGTTTAATTTTGATGTCTAGTCACTGGTAATTTCCTAATCGAGATTTGATTTGATTACAGTTTGTGGATTAGGGAGATTATTACATCTATTTAGATTTTAAGTCCTTATATAAATAGAAAGAGATCCATTTACTTTCGATAAAGAACAGTAATAGACACAACTTCGTTTATTTTAGAGACAAACTTTCTTCTTTCTTATGGAATATTTCTTTTATGTTGCCTTATTGAAATGCCAAAAAAAAATCCATAAGATTTGTATATATACCTGTACTAATAAATAATAAATAACCAAAGACCCTCACAGGTAAGAGGACGGGGTTTGTTCCCATATTACTCCTTATACGCAGATGTTAGTTGGGCTGCTGCGAGTTATATATTTTCGGCCGTAGCAATATTTTTTGTACCGCATTATTATTATAGCTAGGTAACTCAAAAGGAATAAGGTTAATGAAATAACATTCTTTCTCTTAGTATTCATTAGGATGGAACTCCAGTTGTAACTTATTCAAAATTATTCGTTCAATAAGATCTGGTGCTGATCATTTCAAGAAAAATAATCTAATTTACTGAATCTGAATGATGTGCTAATTTCAGTTCCGTCGTCTTTGATATGAAATAACTATGTTTTTCTTACTGTTATTTACCATCTATTATTGAAGCATGCAGGTAAATTTTGGTGCGTTGCTTAGGATCGAAAGGTCCCATTTGCCTTACGAACGCGTCGTAGCGCTAGAGCTTACCATGAAACAAAGCAACCTTTTCATTTGAATGATATATGCCCTGGCCATATTCTCTTCAGACAGTTCTCATTCTTATGATAAAGCATCGAGAGCAACTCGCCTCTTTCCCGGGTATTATTTACGGCCCATTCCAGAACCTTTTCCACTTTTGGTAATGGCCTTGTTAGCCGCTCATCACCATACGCTAACCTCATCTGTTATCTCGTGTTCTTGTCATCGACAGGTTTTTATATTTCCATAACAACTTTATCCACAACCATTGATTGGTTTGCCAATTAGGAACGTCCGCAGATGTCCCTAAGAGATAGAACACCAGCAACTATTTTAATCTTTTATCCAAAGATCTCCAGACACTATTAAAGTGCGTAGCCCTGGAAGCAAGGTCTAGGAATAGTCTGTTCGCTGGACGTTGCGTGGAAGTTCCTCCACCAATCCTTCCCCAGTGAGTTGCCTCTGAGGCGGCTTTTCAAAGGGAGTCTGCTTCCCAACCTGGCCTTCTACTGAGGAGGTTCCTTATCCAGCCATCGCTGGGTCCGAACGGAAGACTCGGCAGGATAATTGAGTTGTTCAAGAATGGGTTTTCCAGAGCGTGAACTTCGCTGTCCTATATGATGATGGCGCCAGTTAAGCAGGCGGCGACATGGATAGATATTGATGACCCAAACAAGGAATCGATTACAGGTTTTCGTTTAGGTATATCATCTCGTATGCAGATAGAGGGGACATTCTTTTGGGACTCTCGCTCTGTCCCGGGTAACATAGTATGTTACTGTCATTACAGTTACCACTTGCCTGAGCATAAAAAAAAAAAAAAACCTAAATGCAGGGTAAATTGACACTTAGCAAGCAGACGGTGAAAGACTGAGTTCCTCTTGGTATGTTGGATGAAACTACAGGATCATTTTAAGCAAAGTAATATAAGGTTTTGGGAACACAGAATTCATTTGACATAACAAGGGACTCCAGAAACTTGTTTCATTGATATGCAATTGTTTGATCATCTTAACCTAGATTTGATCACAGAATGCACAGTGTTGAAAACCTATCTGATGGATAAGTATATCTTAAAAACTTAAAATTTTACAGTAATGAGCTGGAAACAAAATTATAGTAAAAAGTGGATAACTAAAGAGACAATCGCCAAAATCTGATTCGAGAGGCAAAATGGAAGGAAAAAATATGACGCTACTGAAAGCGTTAAACTCTTTATTCAAATAAATTGTCCTTCTGTATGTGTGATTATAGAAACTTTCGATTAAGGAATTAACCGAAAATTATTGCATAAAAACGAAACTACCCGTATTCTTGCAAAAGGACGTCAGTATTTAATAACTAATCATCATCAATTGATCGACGTTATCATCTTTGCTTCAACACTGGATGAGATTTCAGAAGCGGAATGGTTCAATTTAAGAAATGGGTTTTAAATACCATTCATGGTTTAAAATCATACTCTTGATGCTGGGAACGACACGGGCTTCATAACCCTTCTTTAGCAATGATATCTATTTATCTGTTAGCTTGCGCCAGTGGTTTTCAACCTGTGAGCCATGGGCAGTTCTGAGGGGGCCCCATGCCACCGACATCTTCAAAATAATATTAAAACAATGAAAAATCATTTACAGTAAATGCAGGCCAGTGCTTTCTTTCATAAATGAAAATGTATAACTAATAAAGTGATCTAAAAAATAAGTCCACAAATGAAAATGTAAAACTAATAAAGTGTTCTGGAAATGCTTTATAATAATTCTATTATCATCATTACACAATTCTGAAGGCAGTGGACCATGAGTATTTAGGGATGCCAAAAATGGGCCATGGGTACTAAAAGGTTGAAAACCACCGGCTTACGCCATGTCTTGAAGTACTACTTCCTGTATACTACTACCTACCTCTGAAAAACGATATCTGAAACATAGTACGGGCGATACATCCATACAGCTTATGAGCTTTATCAAAACGCCGAATCTCCAGTTAATCAGAAGATTATTTGCCATAAATGAAAGTAAGACTGTCAGTCTTGCTTTATTTATGGGATTTTCATATCTCTTCGCTCAGTATGCAGAATTATAGCTGAATTCCGTTTTCATGCTTTTGACCAAACAATCTAAAGATAATAACTCATACAAATTTATCATCATATCTTTGTGTTTATTTCCAGAAAATAGAAATTAGAAATGCCTCAAAATTTGCCTCGAAATTAAAGGAAGCGACTTGTAGTTTCGTTCCTGTGTCAAAATAGCTATATTTGTCATATGTAAGATACACGTACGCATTTGGTCAAACATACCCAAACCCACACTCATATATGTATACATCATTTATATATATATATATATATATATATATATATATATATATATATATATATATATATATGTGTGTGTGTATATATATTACTGTACACTTATTTTTTACGAGCTCTGCACAAGATCAAAACTTCATCTAATGTAGACTATACACAGAAACTGTATTCACGAGGCAATATTCCTTTATCCAAGTGTGATATTGAATTTTACTCTCTCTCTCTCTCTCTCTCTCTCTCTCTCTCTCTCTCCCTCGTAAACAAACACAAGTGTTCGTATACTCACACATGCGCTCTACATAAACTTGGGCCAGTACAGCATTAACAGTTCTCCAAAGAATCTCTGTATTTGTTTGGTACGTACCAATATGATCATAATACTATGGTAAGTAATACTTAGGACACATATTTCTAGACTATCATAACTACACGAATAAAGAGATATTCCACCAAAGGAGAAAATGTCATAATTCTGGTAAAATGGCTCTCCTAAAAGTGGGCAAGAACGACCAACGAAAATGTGTTGGAGATGAAACATGTAGAGTCGTCCTTTCGACCTGAGGGTAGAAGAAGTAAGTGAAGGACCCTTAGTTTTCGCCACCAGACGCATCCCTTTTCTACCAAGTACGTGAAACCGGAAATATGCTCATTTTTACACATTTTCCTCCTTTCCAAGGAAAGGGGGCTTCTGAAATAGGCTTCAGCTCATGGAACCCTGTCAACGAGTGAAAAGCCTTTCCTTTTTTCTCTCTTATTTTAAGAGGTGCTTTCCATATGCCTGCGTCAGAGCCTGGAATGCATTCAGCAAAAGCAAACGCTATAGAAACCGACAACATATCGGCATCTGGCATCGGGCGAGACTCCTCGTTAGCGTCCAAGGAAAAACCTCTTAGTGTTTAAAGGAGCACCTTGGGCTGGCGGTGGGGTTCAGGGATATGGGGTGGTGGTGTTGACGTATAAGAGGGGGTTTCTCGGTCCTGATATAAGGGTAAGGGAGATACGGGGGTTGTTAGTTAAGGAGGGGGAAAAGGTGTTCTTCAGCAGCTCAGAAGGCAGGAGAGTAGGAAGTGAAGAGGGCGGAAAAGAAAGGGTACAGAAAACGTTAGTAATCCATTCTTATTCCTATTTATCTATAATTTTCCTTTATTTTCCTCATAAACTTGAATAACGGCCATGAGAATTGTATAAAGAAACTGCGAAGAGGTAAAAAAATTAATAATGAAATAGATAATTATTGGCTCATCAACCAGAGGTTCCAACTATCAAATATAGATGGAGAAAACAACAACTTTCTCTCTCTCTCTCTCTCTCACTCTCTCTCTCTCTCTCTCTCTCTCTCTCTCTCTAACATGTCATATATTTGATATTAGAAGTCCAAAGGGATCAATTTCCTTATCCTTCTCTCAATATACATTGCAACTGGTCAAAAACATTCCGTAATGACAAAATGTATTCTACCTCTTCGCCTTTAACTGTTCATTTCCTGGTAGACGGACGGTAAAGAATTCTGCAGCGTAATCCTATTACTCTAATGGAGAACTATGACCATTGATGTACCCGAGGAATAATGGTCTTCACTCGTATGGTAATTATGGTATTCATAATTAGCTTCCTGGATGAATTTGGTATTCACAGGAGTAGAACACTGAGACTACTAGAATGGTAATAATGTCTTTGTTTATTAGCCCACTGAGCGCGCATTTCAAAGTTTAACATATATCTCGATAAATTATTATGGTCGACTTGAATTGTTGAAAAATTCTTCGGTTCGTTACGAACTTAGTATGAGACAATAGGAATTTTGATGACAATGTGGAAATTCATAGATATGCCAATAGGACTTGCTAATTTCCATAACAGGAAGGGAAAATACTGCACATTTTTCTAAAATAATACATAGTTGTTTTGTGAGGTATTGTTGGCATCAAATCAATAAGAAAAAAATGTCTGCTTCAGAGTGATGATGATGATGATAAAGAAAATACTCGATAAAGTCTTAAAATAAAGGAAAAATACAAAAAGGTATTAAACAAAAGAATTAAGGAAAAAAAACCTTATGTAAATGTTACATATACCTTCTGAGATTTACAACTCTTTTCTTACTGTAAATGGTAATAGAGTCTGAGCATGGGTCAGATAAAAGAGGGTAATACCGATATTTCCTTTTCTTTTATTTCTTACCGTCTTGGGATGATAACGAAATACAAATGACTGATTCGAAAAGTAATCAAATCTGTGAAACAATGATAATATTAATTCTAATCCATGATTATTTAAGACATTCTTTGCCGTTTTCAGAGCTATACCATTGAGCCAGATATTTGAAATAACTTTATTTATCTAAGACTATTCAATTCTTAATTTTTTGGCCCGAAATCTATTTAGGAGTTACCCTTTAAAAAGTTTACAGATACGCATGAAAGGCCCTTGAGATAATAACCGCAAAAGAAAATGCACCAAGTAAAAATGCAAAGACCACTCGAAGAAATGTTTGCTTACTTCATTATTCAAGCGTCCAATGTAGCATTTAGAGCGAGCGCTACTGCATAGATAAACAATAGACAGTTTAAAACGGTTGCATTGTTTGCCAGCGTTTATATTCGGGGCGTGTTTAAGAGGGGCCATGATGGATTGGACAACAACCAGCAACTCTTAATGCTAAGTGGTGTGAAGACAGACATTGCCTTTAAGACCTTATTTGTTAAAAACACATTTGAAACGCGGATGCTCAAGAGGATTTGGAATCACTGCCTCTCTAATGGGTTTCATGTGTGTGTTATTAAATTAAAGTGATTGTTAGTCTTTAAATTCGCTTTTAGGCTTTGTGCTGCGCAGATTTGAAGTGGGTCCTCGTCTCTCCTGGGTTTGTTCGGAAGGTAAACTAGTTAGTAATGGTATTAAGTTATACATCTTTCAGGACTGAGAGGAAACAAACGGTACCCTGTCTCGAGAGATGGGAACTTTTGAATCCATAATTACTGGCAGGAGTCAGGAATAATGACGGGAGACAATAGCTATTACCTAAGAGAAATTCTAAACAAGTAACAAGTGCGCCGAAGTTTCTTCGGCACAATCGAGTTTTCTGCACAGCGTATAAGCTATAAGAAACTCTTAGGCACGGCCAATGAAACTCTCAGCCCCGGCCAATGAAACTTTCAGCCACGGTCCGGTGGCGGCCTCTGTTGCTGGCACGATCATAGCTAACTTGAACCTTAAATAAATAAAAAAAAACTAGTGAGGCTAGAGGGCTGCAATTTGGTTATGTTTGATGATTGAAGGGTGGATGATCAACATAGCAATTTGCATCCCTCTAGCCTCAATAGTTTATAAGATCTGAGGGCGAACAGAAAAAGTGCGGATGGACGGGCAAATAGCCAACTCAATAGTTTTCTTTTACAGAAAACTAAAATGTAGATGGAGAGCGTTTAACAGGCTGAAATCCTAAATGGTTTGTACTGAAACTTTGCTAGAAATAAGCAACGTGTGAGATTTTACACAATTACTGAAAGTACGGATTACCAGTTTCTGATTCTTTTTTTTTATTTTTATTTTTTTTTTTTTTGAAAAAGAATCACGTATAATGAGTGATCTCAACTTTCATATTGTGTGAAGTAGTACTTCAGTCAGTTCAGTAACCATTCTTTAGAAGAACATAAAAACATGAGTGAAAACAGATTGTTTACAATTCTTGTAAATAAGGGGAATGAGAGTTTTTCTAATCACGAATTTCCATGCAAACAGAATAAGCATTAAACAACAAGGACTTGTTAAATATAGCAAGTCTAAAATCAGATTTAAGAAGAAATTTCACCGACGAGAGGAAGGGAAAGGAAGAAAAGAAATAAAGTTGATGCACACAAACAAATGCAGAATCTGTCTAGATGGGTTGAAAGTAATACCCAATGAAGGCGAGACACAAATATAAACAATTTGCATTTTCCTGGAAAAATGGATATAACAAAAATGAGAAATTTTTATAAATGAATACCTGGAGCTATTAGTCTCCTTGCAACAAGTTCCAGATTGAACTGTCATTACTGGTGGTAATATTAGTTTTTGCTTATTTTTCACATTATAGTAGTTATTATAGTCATCCATTTCTAGATTTGCTTCTGTCTTATGAGTTCTGAACTAATTTATGCCTGTTGACGGTCTATATAGGATCCTTGGTATATAAACTCAAAACTCATCTATTTTATCATACAAGACTAAGCCACCATTCACTTACTCGCTTAGAAATAGATTTCGCCATTGAGTTAACAAAGCGCCTTTTGACCACCACATATTCAGATTATAAAATATTACTCCACAAACCCCAGGTCGACCCAACTAGTAACCATCTAGTAATACTTCAGCTTCCTCTGAATAATTTCTAACTCTTAAAAGAGACTAAGCCACCACTCTTTTATTTAAGATTAAGCAAAGGAGGCCTGCGGATGTTGTGGGGAAATGTTATGACTCGGAGACTCTGAATCTATCCTTTGGCTGTAAAAAATGACTCAAGTCTGAGACTCGTTAACTTTTTTCGACAGGTTTCCTCAGAAAGTGAACAAGGCGGCTGTAGGTAGAGGGGGCGTGGCGCTGGATGGGGACTGACATGAGGGAGGTATCGGGAGGGAAGAGGCGGGGGTGGGGGGGGGGTGACGCCGGTCCGAACAGCGTTATGGAGAGGAGTGGGGTAGCAGAGGAGGAGGAGGAGGAGGAGGAGGAGGAGGAGGAGGAGGAGGCGGTTGGAGACGAAGTAAGGAAAGAAAGCAGGAGAGAAATAAAGAGAGGAGAGGAGCCCCGGGTCATAAATTCTGGGGTTCCTTCAAGGAAAGAGGCTCTAAAGTTCCTTGTATGGTTATTCATCTACAAAGAAAAATGAATCTTGTTTTCTGACTTCGAATTGTTTTCGTTGTTAGGGGTAAGATTTTGCTCTCCATTTGCGGCGTCTGGAAGAATTATTTGCATTATGAATCGAGTATGATTCATTATTCATTTTTCGAAGAACTTTCTTTGAAGTTTCTGGAGGTTATAGTAGACCAGATGAATTAATTATATCGAAACCCTGTTCCCCCTTGTCTCCTGAGACCGGGAACCAGGGCAGTGCTATTATTTCTTTAGACTGTTTCTGCAACCGTTCCTCGACTCTTGATAGAAACGGTGTCTCGAATTTCTTTTTCTTCCTGCCACTTTTCCGCAGTCGGTGTTTCATATTTTTTTCAGTTACTGTTACCTAGCGATTTAGGAAAACTTTCTGGGCTTTAAATTTATTCTTGGCATTGTTACGTGATTTTCTAGGAAATTTGTATTCAGCGTTCTTTCAGTTGCTATTACACATTGGTGGAAATAGCAACGGCAAGTTTTTTTACTGGTAACGTTACCTGACTGCTTTTGAACATGTTGTTCGGTACTTTATTTTCTTAGTGTTAAGGGCAGTCATAGAAATAGCTCTCTCTAGTTTTAGACTTTATGGTATTGTTATTTCACTTATCATGAAAGCAGTTTTCGTTGAGTTTTTGTTACCTGAAAGCTTATTAAAACGAAATTTCTTTCACCAGCGTTGGACAGAGTTTTCATAAAAAGTAATACAATATTAATTCGATTTCAATTTGCAAGGATGATCGTTCTGTTATTCAGTGGTCCTGCTAGAAAATGTTAACAAAAGTAAAACTAAAAAATAAAATTCATGTCTCTCTCTCTCTCTCTCTCTCTCTCTCTCTCTCTCTCTCTCGCTCTCTCTCTCTCTCTCTCTCTCTCTCTCTCTCTCTCTCTCTCTCTCTCTCTCTCTCTCTCTCTCTCATCTACTTCAGACTTTAAAATGTTAATTTCCGCCGAATATAAATTTTGAACTAAATAAGAACTGCTTTAGGTGATTGCAATGCAGATGTTTCGACAGTGGCTGGATTTTAAAACGCATGGTTACAGTTTAGTTGAAACAACAACAACAGGAACAATAGCCATAATTGTGACCCTAATCACGATGAAAATGCTGTTGATAATAGTTACAAAACTAATAATAGCCATCATGACCATACCAACCCCTACATAAATATAGTGCTATTTTAGTCAGTCGAGTTTAAGTAAGAAGGTTCCTGGGTAAACAATAATATTAATAAATTTCTAATTTACTTCTGGATCGATCCCAGGACTATCAAAAGAAAGGCAAAGATGCTACTAACTGACCTATACAAGTCATAAAAATACATTGGCCCCTTGGCATAACGGCAAGTTTTACTTAGCTTCTGTCCTACTAGTGAACCAGCTGACAGCATTTCATTCGAGCGAATATGACGGAAATAATAAACACAGAAGTACTTAGGTTCCAATTTCTTTTAATGACGTATGTGGGTGAATTGGTAACGCCCATGCGTTTCATTTGGGTCGTGGTTTGGTCCCGATGTGAGTTAGAAATCTATTTCTTATTACACAAATGATTGTTTGTTGATCACCTTCAATATTAATAATGACAGCTTGTTACAATGTTCTCTTAACTTCTTGGTTTCTTTAGAATTTTGAAGACTTCCCGCTGAAAGCCTTGAACTTGAAAGGGAAATAAATGATGGACCATAACACAGAGGACAGATTAAAGTCATCACCAATCCACCGAGCTGAGAATAACAATATGAATTTAAATCAGTTAATGCGATGAATGTTTATCACACTTCACATACATTGTATCAGGACCGAAATAGATCAATACTCATCATCACAAAGGTGTGTAGCATGAACTTTTGCTGTGTTTTTTAGGCTGAAAAAAAGTATAATCTGCTGGTCACATTTACCAAAAATCATAATTTAAAAGTCACCATGGCCTCCTAAATTCTTGATTTCCAAATCTGAAAGGTATTTATATGCACGAGCTAGAATATATCCCCATCCTTCTTTGTAAAACACAGGCTTGCAGATAACTACACTCTTGGATTTGAGTCCCTCTAGAGAAGGAAGATCATTTATTTCCCATTCAGATTCTAAGCGATCAGTGGAAAAAGTATCCAAAAAGTCTGAGGAAGTCGAGAAGTTAAGTGGCTATTATCACAAACAATTATCATTTTTATTATTGCCATTGTCACGTATCCAGGAATCTTGTTATTTACTCTCACTTCAGACTCAGGGATTTCAGTGGCTGGCAGAATAAAGTTTAAAGATATTGAGATGTTACGAGGTCATTGTTGATACTGAAGTATTGATACATTTTAATATGGCAGTAGATTAACTCTCACACACACAGAAGTATATATATATATATACATATATATATATATATATATATATATATATATATATATATATATATATATATATATATATATATATATATATATATATATGGGTATATGTGTATATAATATACTGTATATATACATATATACATATATATATATATATATATATATATATATATATATATATATATATATATATATATATATATATAGTGTCCATATTCTTTCGAGCCACATTCTACGAATACTTTATGACATTACTGTAACTTTCTTCAACTACTCTCACAGACTTTACTACTGTTAACAACTCAGTACCCGTATCAATATTTTCTTAACCCATTACTCCAACTGGTTTCGCCTAATCGGACTATTCTTTTTCTGAAAAACTTACTCCGGACTTGGATGCGGAGCTCTTCAAAATCGGTATTAACACTGATAACCTGGTTACGTGTACAACTGAACATATACTGCTACAATAACTTTAGTACCATCAGTAACTTATAAACCAAACAGCTGACATTAGCAGAGAACTGGAGCGAGTGATGCAAACAGTTGCACTCAAGCAATATCTCAACTATGAAGGGGAAGGTGAGGTCCGGCCAACAGGTGCTCTTCATATAGACGACTATTATGCACATTCTGACGTTTGGAAAACCATTGTTCCCACAGCGCTCATTGCAACCACTGGCTTGTTGAAGTTCAGCATTAGGTAGTCCCTCTATCTTAAAATGTTCTTTTATAACTGCAATTACGATAGCAAATACTTATTTCACCTAAGTTTTCATAATTAGTACCCCAAGTTCATAGGTACGTTGTATGAGCTATAATTATAGAAATATTTACTTTTTTATTTTTTATTATTTTGTTATATTCATTTATAATTAAAAAATTTTCGATGTACAGTTACATAGACAGAAAACTAGCTTACAAATGAAATGCCAATTCAATAAGGTTAAATAAAAGAGAATTTTAAAATGCAGAAATCATTATCATCACTGCGATTATCGAGAGAATGAATCGGCTTCGGGGGAGGGCACACACACAAGTACTCCACCGCCAAGTGCTCCATCTTTATCAGCGACGCTATCGCCAAACGATCCGCCTTATCGAAACCGAGTGATTGATTTCTTCCTCTTCGAAAAAACGACGCAGATGCCGGGAATCATTATCTTAATTGGAAAGGGAACCGCGCGAGCAAACGATCTGAGCTTTTCATGCAATAAGGAAGGAAGAGTGGCAAATCAATTACTTTCGTTGAGGCAGGATAACGCCACGAGGGACTCGGCTGGGTAATTACTCCTGCCGTCAATTTCGCCTCTTCTATTTTTATATAGACGCCACTAATGTCGTTTATGCTACTTGGGACCATAAACCGGATGCCACTTACGGTTATTACTTCCAGCGGGAGAGTTATGTTTCCGCTATTGTTTGTTTGTTTGTTACTTCATGAGTCGAAAAGCAAGCACTGCTGTACCTCAGCGCTGCTTAGGTTGCAAATCAAACATTATGCAAGGAGCAATCCGATGAGTTTGATGGCAATCCATATTCTTATAAATTAATTTTTTCTTTTTTCTGAAAAAGAAATACTGTCAGGTTGCTCACTAGTTACAGCTTGGAGGTTTCATTTCTTTCTCGAACACCGAAACCACTTTTCACAGTTCAATAGCATTCATTTGTAGAACAGCTGTATGTAGTACCTGGTTATATTTTGTCCAATCATATTCCATTTTGTTTTAAAACCTTCCAGTATGACCAGTGATATCGAAGGAAGTTTCCAGCACTCTTGAAAATATTTTCCCAGAGTGAATCTGTCACGTTTTGACACTGAAATAGATGTTAACATAAAATGGTTAGGTTTGAATAATCGAACATTTATGTGATATTCTCTGGGAAGGTTAACGTTCGTTATCTGCAACTGAATATAATGATAAGAGAAAACTGAGTAAAATGTGATTTTTATGATGCCCTTGGACCTTTGAATGAAAATGATAAAATAATATTAATTTAAAACACATTTTACCCTCTATTAATTAGAAAAATCAACAGCCACTCAATTTCAGGATTTAAAGTTGCGTTATTTGATACTTCAGCCTGGAATATTATGATTGGAATATTCACCGCAAGCAATTGATGAATCATTTAATTACTTTTTTATTGGCTAATTAGCAACGGAATTCTGCAGATATTTGAGAACCGATGTCTGATGAAATCTGAAGAAACCTCACCGATGCAATACCGAGGATTCTGGTGACATTTTGACGGTATTTCTATGTAAGATTCAACAATGACTTTAGATGTAGGAAAGGAAGTGTGCCAGTTCATTCTTAAGTACATTTGATGGATTATTATTTTACTAGTATAGGATATCAAATCAAACCAACGACTCATTTAGCAATAAACTTATAAAAGATGTATGTTGAGATTTTATTAAATTAGTTAGATAATCTTGTTATCAAATAAATCGGAAACATTTTTGGATAGATATTTTAAGAAATAAGCTTGTTTGGTACCGGTCTGTGCAATCTATACATTTCTTAATTTTATATGAAACTTAAACTGCTTGCAATTCATTCATGTGAAGACGTATAATAATATCGTAAGATACTGCTACAGATTTTTGTTCTTGTCATTGCACAGATGACAATGAGAATTTTGAAGTTCGCTATGACGCTGAGGGATCTGATTGCTATTTTTACAGGTGTTGACACAGAAGACTTACAAGATTACTATTTCAGGCGAAGATACTTATGACTCAAGGACTTTCATGATCGTTATTTTATAGGCGATGACATCATCCTCACTGTTATTTTGCAGGTGGTAGTGCTTAACTTTCATGAATGTCAGTTTATGAACTGCAATGAAAACACATTTTTAACTTCTGATATGCAATACTCTCGGTACTTTTATGTTCAACATTTCACGGGAGATAACGCTGAGGACTTTCGCGCTTGCCATTTTACAGGTGGTGTCAAAAAGGAATTTTAAAGAGAAACTTGGAGCTTTTATTGGCCAGGTCTCTTTGACCTTTCGTGCTGATGCCTCTACCTCTTGGGGAGTTGTTTCCAGTCCATGTGACATGGGAATCTGTAAGTGAGACTGCAGCGAACTATGGCACTTTGTGGCTTTTGAATATATCAATCGATAGGGAAAAGATAAAAGCACCCTCCTGCAATTTTATGTAGCCAAAGCATGTTGCAAAAAACATTACAGCTGAAATT
>JANJGK010000012.1:24525249-24535249 GCA_039081455.1 Macrobrachium rosenbergii | reverse complement strand
ATATACATATATATATATATATATATATATATATATATATATATATATATATATATATATATATATATATATATATATATGAATAAGACGATAATGGAAAAAGTAATCATGTTATACATTTTAAAAAAAACACACACACACCATATATATATATACATACATATATATATATAGATATATATATATATAAATTATATATATATATATATATATATATATATATATATATATATATATATATATATATATATTATATGTGTGTGTGTGTATGAAGGAAATAATATTTTTAATTTGATAAACAAGATAGTTTCTTACATCCACTTCTCAAATATTACGAAATTCCCTTTACTGTGAAGGAAGGAAATTTGCTTCTTTGATAGACATGATGATTCATAATCAACAAACTTCAAACATGAAAGCTAAACTGTACAAAAATGTAAATAAATGAAAATAAACATCATCACATCTCAGTATTTTTCCACCTTCGATACACAACAGTGATATAATATACTTATCTTTGTTTTATAATGATTAATAAAAATTCGAAATAATATACAAAACTGTGTGATGATGCATGGAACTTTGGTGAAATATTTCATTCATATAATCTGCTTAAATGATAGCACCTGTAATCGTAAATACTATGCACATAGTCCGGTTTTCACATGATCTTGTGATAAAGTATTTGGATCAGAAAAAACGGCGAACAACTAATAGGCATATGTAATATGAGTTCTTAACAGAATATGTTTTAGCTTAGATAAATAGCAAAATTTGGTCAATAAATCATTTCAAAACAGCAAACAATTTCCAGCTTTGTTGTGTAAATAACACACCTCTTTTCAAGTACAGAATATTTTGTAGGTTATATCTGTGAAAATTTAAAGCAAATCATGGCATAAATCTACAAATTATTCTATAATAAATATTCTTATACCTTTACCTTTACAAAATCATATCTCTACATCCTAGGCCGAAAACATAATACGCTCCAAGTACAAAAAATATAAAACAGAATGCGCATCAAATGAAGAGACATTAACAAACATCAACAATATATACACACACTAACTACTCATGACTGATGGCCACCCCGGATGAATACAAAAAAATAAATATCCGGTCTGATGAGGAGAGAGAGAGAGTGAGAAAGAGAGTGTGAGAGAGAAAGAGAGAGAGAGGCTTACTCAAGATCAAGATGCACAGTGTCTCCCTTGTTTTTTCTTTTTACAAGTGACTGTGTACAGGCCAGAGAAGGAATACAAACTCGTTTCTTTTATCACATACCAATTGGCTATATACACTTTTTCTTACCAATGAACATAAGTAATCAGAATCTCTTTTATTGCAGTCGTCCGTATATATATATATATATATATATATATATATATATATATATATATATATATATATATATATAAATTTATATATATATATATATATATATATATATATATATATATATATATAAATGACAGCAAAGAGTTTATTGTTTCCGTGCACCTGATGCTGAGTGACTTTACAAGGACCCTGGCATAAGGTCTTTGTAATAGGGTTATGAATAGATGACCTGCTCATTGGTGGGACATTTCTCTTACAATATTACCAGAGTGGCCAAACTTAGCGAAACGGAACAAAGGGCAGTTAGCTTTCCTGTTCTGATCGGCAGTCAATAACTGAATTATATTGCAGCCTTTGTGGCAATGATAGGATAATTCACTGGGAAATTTAAACTTATTAGGGGCAATTTCCCCGTTGTCTGAAAACAAAATCTCTGAGGCTCTCAATTTATGTAAACATACATGCATGAACATACAATATATATATATATATATATATATATATATATATATATATATATATATATATATATATATATATATATATATATATACATATATTTCATAAAAAAACTGCTGATAAATATTTACATATATGTACGTATATAAATGTATGCATACAGCAGTACATATGCAGACAAACCGTTCACATATATAAATTGCATATAAATGTATTTATGCATGTATGTTTATATATACTTAACTGAAACTGGAGTAACTGTACATAAGTATTTTGATTATGTATTACCATATAAATATTGACTTGCCCAACCACTTTCTTCCAAAAATAACAGTAACAAATATCATAGCTAAAAATATGGAAGATCCAATTGGATACATATTAGATATATGCACAACAGTTTTCAATTTATTTTGTCAAAGATTGGCCACCACTTAATTTGGCTTTTGAAAGAGACATCATCACTGACGACTAGGCTGTGTCAGTATTTAGGAAGAGTATTCAAGCTGCTTGTGTCCACAATACACAAAAATTCTTGGACACGTTCTGCAAGTTGAATTTGACAAAACTTTTATATCTACGCACTGCGCGTCCCTTGGCACTTTTGTATATATGAATATATTTATATATTTATAAATCGCTGGCATAATGTTTATCCAGCATAGGCTGGTACTACCATGCTCAAATTTGAGTCCAAAGTTTGTGCATGGCAACACTGTCAGGCATTGTGGCACTTCAGCGAGGCTAACTAAGAGGCAAATATTTGTTTTCATTGATAAATGCACATTGATCATTTCTTGCAAAGCATATTACTCGTGCCTCAAGCTAAAGAAATATTGTATCCATCCAGTTACAGCATTTCTTTGATATACACACACACAAAAAAATCTCGCATGTTTCATACACTGTGTCCACTTTTCCAAAAGCACTGACGGGTTGCCTCTTGCTTGGCATCACAGGTATCAGATCCCCGCACCTGCTTGAGTACTGATGACAATTTTGGAATCAGCAACAACAGCTGTGGGTGTGGTAGACTGTGGGTATGGGCGGAATGTGTGTGGGCCATTCCCTCAATTAAGGTGATGAGGGATTATAGGTTTAAGGACAGAGTACTTCAACTAATAACTCGGATTATAGCTACCTTGAAAACCATAATCCTGAAAGATGGAGATGAACCAATATATATTACAGGTTGGCACAGGCTGATGCATGGCATAAGGCTACACTGGCTGCTCATATATAATATGGACGAGATGCAGCAAAAGCTCAATTAGGAGGAGGCTTTGTTAGTAAATCCTCAAATAGGGAAAAATATTGTGATAACATGAGTTTGAATAAATCTTAAACAAAGTAGGTTTGACCTGGAGGAGGAGGTTGCTCATTAGGAGGTGGATGGAAAATCCAGCTGCGGGTGAGGTAGTCTGGGGCATCTCTTCTGAATAAAGAGGGTGCAGAGGGATGTCTCATCCCTCCTGTTCCATTGACCACTTGTGGAAGATTCCCATTAGGTATATGATTTGGCCCTGGTAATGTAGTAAAATTGTTTGAGGGAAGGAGTGATGCTTGAACCTCATTGTATTCGCTAACACTCATGTATGTATGTTCAGGAGCATCTCCTGAACCAACAGGTGAAGACCCATCAGGCCTTTCCTCATCTTTTGGATGAGGGGACGGAGGCTGTTTTGTTGGGCTATGTAGCCATGGTGGTGCTCCAAGATCTGGGCCTGTCCTGGAAGACCATGCAACCTCTGATGGATTTGTGCCAACAGCTGTTTCCCAGTAAGGATTGACAGTAAGAGATTTTGTTGTATTATGGCCTGAAGTTTTGGTTTCTTGGAAAGGCCATGGGCCATTCTGGTGTTCTGCTGCTACCAGAGGCCTACTTGCAGCTTTTCCTCCAATAGTACCGGCCAAGCCAGCTCTTAAACGAGACCTCAAGGTTGGCATGGAGCGCCGTAACTTTTCCCAAAACCTAGGATCACGTGGCTGTAGAGTTGTGCTTGCGTTGCGAGTGATTGATGATAATTCAAGGTCAAGCTCTGATCTGGGTACATCTTCTAAAGCTACTATTATGATGTTACGATTTTTAACATTTTTCAAGGAGTCAACATGGGCGCTCTTAAAATCATAACGACACCATTCTGCATCTACTAGCCCACGTGACAGTACAATCACAACCCTACGACTGCATGCTATGCTTTCAGCTATGGCTCTGCCTGCTACAGGGGCTGATGGAGCTGTACAATCTCTTTGAGCTACGCATAGTCTATAGCCAGAAGCCTCCAATTCAGGAGCCATCAAACCGCATACCCAAGTAGAGTCTTTGGCACTATGGCTTATAAAGGCATCAAAAAGTTTTTCTCTTTCTTCAACATAAGCAGTAGATTTTTCAAATAATCTTTTGCCATAACGACTTACAGCCCATAATCTTAACCGGCGACGATATGCAATAACAGTTACTGCAGATGCTAATACAATAAGAAGGATAGCAGCAGTGATTAGAAGTAACATAACATAGTCATGTATTATTAGACTGTTAATGCGAGTGGTGGCAACATAATGGTCACACCGTACAGGAGTATCTGATAGAACAGGTGGGCCAATAGTTTTGGTACTGTTATGCTGGCAGCGAACCATGCTTGCATTTGTTGCCTTTATTCGATTAGCCTCCAACCATGCCCTTAAATTAGCCAGATAACCACATTCACAACTCCAAGGATTGTTGTACAGGCTTACTTCTAATAGGAATGGATTGAGAGCAAGATTCCAAACTGGGAATGTAGTTAATAGATTATTATCAATACGGAGTAGCTCTATGGCCCTTAGTGGAGAAAAAGATACATTACTAAGGTGTTTGAGGTGGTTGTTATTTAAGTATAGTTCACGGAGACCATGTAAATCAACAAATTCAAATCCATGAAGAACTTCAAGTTTATTATGATCCAGACGTAACACTTCTAAGTTTTTCAGACCATTAAAAGTGCGGTTTTGTATGGAAGTGATCTCAGAGTGATTCAAATGTAAAATCCTTAAATTTTTACGACCAATAAGTGCATGTGATGTAAGTGCTCCCATATTATTACCATCCATAAAAGCCTCAGTGACATCCATAGGTACACCTGAAGGCATATGTGTCCAGCCACCACTACAGTCTACAACATTGTGGGTCCATGTGTGATCATGGTAGCAAGTACAATTTCTCGGACAGGTTTGTTCACAGTCACAAGCATCAAAGTCACAACAATGACAGAGTGTAAAGCAATGACGTCTATATGTACATAAAAACTGTTGTTGCTGTACAAATACTAGAGGCACAATCACCCCATGCCAGAGACTTGGGAGACGACACTGAATAACACCCACATCTCCCAAATGTGGCAAAATTGATCCTCCACTCATTGAATTTCCAAATCCTGCTCCAGCTGCTCTTAAAAGCCAATCTGCTCCACAATCACATTCAAGAGGATTATTTGACAATAAAAGTAAAGGCGGTGGAGTTTGACGAGGTGAGAGTCTCAATGCTGACTCCTCCAGTATAGTTAGATGATTATTTCGTAAGTCAATAAGAGTAACATTAGTTTTATCAAGGAAAGTGTTTGAAGCTACATATGATATAGCATTATATTCAAGATGTACCTCTTCAATTTTGTCTGGAACAACTGCAGCACTTATATCAGTCAAATTATTGTGAGTAGCATAAAGAATCCTAAGGCCAAGTTTTTTCTCAACCCCATAGTAATTTTCTAGTTTGACTAATAAATTGTAACTCAAATCTATCCATTCCAGATTCTTTGGGATTAATGCATAATCAAACCACAATATACTGTTATGAGAAACATTAAGCCATGTAAGATTTTGTAAGACTGTAACAAGACCATTGATATCACCCAGAGAATTATGATGTAGGTTAAGGCCCTTCAGATTTGGTGTTACTTCTAGAGCTCCATAGCCAATATCTGTCAAAACATTGTTTGACATGTCTAATAATGTGAGTGAGGGAATTTCAGACAAAAATGATCGGCTTACATTTGTAATGACATTGTTTGCTAAATTAAGATCCTGGAGATGCTTTAGACCACATCCTTCATCCAGGTAGCTGATTTTGTTGTAGCTTAAATCAAGTGTTTTCAGTAAAGGTGCTCCTTTTATGGCCATGGGGAAGTCTTGTAAGTGATTATGAGAAAGACTTAGGTGATGTAGTGAGGAACAGTTATTCAAAGCATTTTCATGGACAGCTTCAAGTACATTGGAATCAAGAGATAAGTGAGTCAGTACAGCAAGCCCTTGCAGTGCTTTACCTGATAAAATTGAAAGCTTATTGTTAGTTAATGTAAGAGTATACAAATTTGAGAGACCTGAAAAAGTAGCATCAGCAAGATGATTTAATTGGTTATTGTTAAGTCTTAGAACTTGCAAAGAATACAGATCCTTGAATGTGTCTGGCCCTAATTGAACAAGATGATTATATGAAATATCAAGAACAACCAGACGGATAAGCCCAGTGAAGGGTTCCATATTATTAGGTCCCAAAGCAAGCTGATTATGACTCAGATCAAGAGTTAGCAGCTGGCCTAAATTGCTGAATGCCGCTGGGGGAAGTACACTTAGGGAATTATTAGCTAGACGTAATTCCCGTAGTTGCTGTAAATCAGCTAGTGCAGACCTTGGGATTGCCACCAGCCTATTATGAGATAGGTCAAGGAGCTTTAATGATGCTAAACTTCCAAAAGCCCAGTCAGAGAGATGTGCTAGCCTATTATGTTTCAGGGATAGTGTATATAGATCACTTGCACTTGTAAATACTTGTTCAGGGACCTCAGCAATTTGATTGTGTGAAAGGTCTAGGTGATGCAAAGGTAAATTACACTCTATTGGTATATCACTTGCTTCATTCTTTGGTTTGACTGCTCCCAGTCCAAGGTCAGGAAGATGATGCAGACGGTTATGTGTGAGATTGAGGGATATGAGTGATGGAAGACTACATAACACACCATGTGGCAAAGACCATAATGCATTGTGGGCTAAGTTGAGATATTCAAGACGAGTTAGGTCATTAAATGCATCAGAATGGATGGCTAATGCAGCCCCAGGCCAGTCCTGATGGTGTGCCTTAAGTGTGAATCTTCGCAGATAGGGCAAGCCTGCAAATGCATGAGGAGGGAGTTCAGTAACTTTACAGCCAAGTACTTGAAGGTCTTCCAGACGAGGAAATACCGAAAACATTCCTGGTGTTATTTCTGACTCAAATACTACTTGACGGGCACAGTGCAAGGTCAGAACGGTGACATGCGTTGCTTGAGAAAGAGCCGGTAAGGATGCATTTCCTCCACTTTCTGTCAAAAGGCTGGTTGATAGTGTCCTTACATGGCAAGTAGTGCTCAACTGTTCGCCACCGCTGGCAGTAACACCCGCATTTTCCAGTTTCCACTGGCACTCAGGAGGACGACCTCCTACACCGCCCAAGAGTGCCATGAATATCAGTAACATGCTTAGTTGCACAAGAGTCAAATAGAAAGGAACCGAATTAGACATCTTTAAAAGCATGCGCTGTCGGTATTTATTTTAGTATTACCCTTCAATTTCACGACGGGCAAAAAAATTTCGCGATCATGTCTTTCAAAGATTTGATCTCTGAATTCAGATAACCAATTACTATTTCACTTCGATATGTCAGTTACAAAAAGCACTAAGGACACGTGGTTGTAGCGAATGGCAGGTGTGCCTGGCACGTGGCAAGATGGGCGACGGGTTCCAGTGTTAGCATAAATCGATGCCCAGGCCCAGGGATACTGGACTAACAGCGTTCGATCCCGTGAACTGCCGTAGCTTCCCAGTATGCAGGCATAAAGGCGCACCGACTGCCAAACGGGAACGCACTTACCTTTTTAGTTAGTTTGTATTCTAGATTAGTCCGAAAGTTCCTTAATGTATCACATTATACACCTTGCTCTCTTCGAAGAGCTTATTATTTTTAATTACTGTCTCCTGTTCTGCTATGCACAATATTTTTATTTCACATTATCTATTCGCTTACACTTAGCAAATTCGCTGTTGTAAATCTGATAGTCCTCCTGAATTTCAATGCTCAGATAATTAATACCATCATATTTTCTTATTTTGAATTCGCAGCGCGTCTTTGGTTATATTTCATAATTCAGATTTCCAGATCACACAAAATTTTTGCCACCAGTTTCAAAACAGTTGTGAAAAACTAATATCGTTTCAGAAGATTCCATGGTAAATATTGACGTATGGTGCAGTAAATAATTGTTTTCTTTTTACTGACAAACGTGTAAAAATCGGTCTACAGTACTTTCCGATGAGAAATAATTTTTCTTCTCAGGGTTATTCCACTGCTGTCTATTTCAGTCATTATTATTGTTTCATCACTTTACTTTTGTTGAATATATTCAGTTGCGCCATATGGCATAAGTCCCTGTAAGAAAAAAACCCAATTAGAAACATGTAACGGCATTTCAAAAATTTTAACATTCGACAGAATTTTGTTGTGTGGCCCCCAGATTAAATTAACTTTTTCTTTTATTAAACTCGTATCTTGGATATAATTGCAAAGAAACATTGGACTAACGACAAGGAATTCCTTTACCGATAGGAATATTTCGATCGGATCTTTACAGCGTTAAATCCGCGATGGGCAATATCTAACAGAATCGCCGCAGAGATGCGGCGGGGAGAAGCCAGCGAGAACACCCTTTCAACACCGCGTCTCAGCGCTCACTGACTCTCCCGCCACAGGCTCCGGTATATTTATTTACCACTGCCAGATGTCGCTAGGTCTTACGGCGCACTGATCTTTCACATCTGAGCAGATTAATTTTTCTGTGACGACCATGCGTTCTTGCAAGATGAGTTTTGACTTTCAACGTGACGTGCTCTCCACTCAAGATAAACGGAAAGCAAGCACAAAACTTATTATATAGCTTTCCCAATGTCTTAAGCCAACTGAAAGGTAACCATCCCCCTCCCCACCTCTCTCTCTCTCTCTCTCTCTCTCTCTCTCGCTCTCTCTCTCTCTCTCTAGTGTTTTAGAAGAAATAAACAATACATCTTGTCATTTAGTTCTCAAGAATGAAAATTTTATATATGATGATAATAGCTACGTCATCAATAGCACTAATAGCAATGGTAATAGTAATAATAACAGCATTATTATTATTATTATTTTTATTATTATTATTATTATTATTATTATTATTATTATTACCAGTAGCTTCTTTCAAAGATTTTGTAGAATCTCGATAAAAGATTCATTTCGCTAAAACAGAAAGAGGGTAAAATAATTTCCTGTAACACAGAATTTAGTTTCAAAACGTAAAAACTCCATGATTTGCAGTCTTGAATTGTCATTTTTTATTACATTACAAACATGCAGTCACTAGGAAGGATACAAATGCAGGGGTAATACGACTAAAAGTGTTTTCATTTCACAGAACATGGTTCGACCTCGATGTGAGTCAGAAATATATATATATATATATATATATATATATATATATATATATATATATATATATATATATATATATATATATATAAAGCACGTTAAAACGTAGAAAAATATATATTTATATATATATTTATACACATACATATTTATAGAAGTAATCAACACACAATCACGTGTGGAACATAAATAAATTTCTGACTTACATCAGGATCGAACCCAGGTCTTTCAGTTGAAAGACAAGGACGCGCGCACACACACACACATACATATATGTGTCTGTGTGTGTATGTATATACATGTGTTGTATAGTCTAAGCTGTCTCCTTAAAACTGTTTATACATATGCATGTTTGTGCATAACTGCATGGAGAATTTGCTGATCTGGTTTAACTATTTCATGAACTTGAAAGCGAATCTCAGATTATCCAACTGATAAGATGCTGAAATACTTGAAAAACCATGTTGTAATCTCAAAAGTAAAAGAAATCTCTTACATAGACTATGAGCATAATGTGATACAGAATATACAAATCAGAGTGAGAAAACTGTAATATAGAATTTTAAATTTTCGCAGTGAAAACGCGAAGATTTATTACTAAAAGTAACATATATATATGTATGTAAATTATATATATATATAAATATACATATATATACATATATTTATATATATATATATATATATATATATATATATATATATATATATATATATATATATATAAATGTGTGT
>JANJGK010000012.1:24507749-24520249 GCA_039081455.1 Macrobrachium rosenbergii | reverse complement strand
GCTTTTCAGCAGTACCGTTTAATTGTGTTAGAACTAATTTTGCAATAATAATAATAATAATAATAATAATAATAATAATAATAATAATAATAATAATGAAAGCGTGCGAAATAGGGACAGTCATTGAAAACGTTAAAAATGATTGTTAAGTATAGCCTAAGTGACGCCTAAAACCAACTGATTTCATTCTTTTTTACAGAATCGAGACTCTTTACCTGTAAATATCTAATATTTAATGAGGATATGATCGTTTCCCTGTATAAAGATTCGAAATTTCTTTGAAGCATCATACATATTATTATTATTATTATTATTATTATTATTATTATTATTATTATTATTATTATTATTATTATTATTATTATTATTATCTTTTATCGCGTATTCTAGAGTATTCTTAATTGATTGTTTCTACGAAAAACATTAGAGTCGCGAAATATATGTTTTATATGAAATTTCCCTCTTTTTTAATAGTACAATAATGCTTTCTTGGTAAAAGGCATGCCATTGCATCAGTCAATATTGAGTAATGTTAGTCCATGTCGAAAGATTCACAGCAAAAGCATGAGTAAAAATTCTAGAAAATTACAAAATAATTAACCTTTACTGAAACATGTTGATAGCAATACTGAAAATAAAAAAAAAATTTTAATAGAGAAGCTTTTTATGTAGACTATTTTCCTCGTTTATTGCAATTGTTTTTTTTTCGAAAAACTGATATAGTATTGTATAAATAGATGTGCGTCATGTTCTGATTGTTCTTTCAAAATTGAATTCACATTCTGGGTTGTGCCTTTTACGAATATAATTCATTTCCTGTTTTGAATGCCATTTGTATTGCTCATCATAAGTCAACGATTTTTGTATTAAATTCAAAATGCCAACCTCCCTTTGTCCCTGCTATTTGTATTTTCGAAACACAAGCTATATAAGCCATGGCCGAAAAAAATCTAAATGATAAAAAAAAAAATTGTGCGTATTTTTTGTTTTGTTTTTGTTTACTGATACTGATATTCAGAGCAATGTATTTTTTGATTGACCTGAGATTGAAAGGGCCCCACTTTTCTTTAGCTGCGTTTTCAGGGAAGCAATCAGCGCTGGCCAGCGTCATCTTGAATTGATCCCGAGTTCAGAATATTTTCCGAATGCTGATATAAAAAGGAAGGAAAATTGTCAAAATATTAAGACCCAACGCTCTGATATTTACAGGTGCAGAGGTACACACACACACACACACACACACACACACACACACACACAAACGAACGCACGCATATATTATATATATATATATATATATATATATATATATATATATATATATATATATATATATATATGATGTATATAATATATATGTCGTGTTGGACTTTAGCAAAACGGAATGGTTTAGATTCCAGACTCTTCAATTTACGAAGTACAAGCTTTCGGTGAAATACAGTCTTCTCCTTCTTCAGGTTCCGTTGCACTGAGGAGGTAACAGCTAAACTCCGGTGTATATATATGTGCTCCACCCGGCGTCTGCTGTTTGTCTTTCTAATCCCTAGGATGACCTGACCACTGACCTTCAGCTCCGTGACCGTTTGTGCAAACCTTCGTTTTATATACATACATACATACATACATACATACATACATACATACATACATACATACATACATACATACATACATACATACATACATACATATGTATATATATAAATATATATATGTATATATATATACATATATTAATATATATATATACATATATATATATATATATATATATATATATATATATATATATATATATATATATATATATATGTATGTATGTATGTATATACTATACCCTAAGCTAATGATTCTGATATGCTATGACAGCTCTCATTTTATTTTAGATTATTAAGTTTATATTCAGCTGTCGATACTTCTAATGTTATTCCAAAATTTTACATAAAATAATGATTGTCTTCATATTATTGCCTTAATGAAAGCTTTTCGGACTTCAGTTTAATGGCCTCTGATATTCCGTGAGCAAAAATTATTAATTCAAGGCCTGAAATTCTTAGACTTGTTAAAGTCAATCGTATGCCTATAATCTTTCAAACCTAAATGGTTTTCTATATCATTAAACTTTTAATATTTTCCTCTCTATGATAGGAATAAGGGCAACCATTAATTAAAGTATAACTAGAGCTTTCTTAATTTAATATATAATAAGCTGAGATACAGAAAACTGTCATGCAGGTGAAATACATACTGAAAGGTAATTGTATACAAAAGAATAATTACCATTTAAATAACGTTGCTCTAAGAGACCAATATGTATTGCAGTGAGTGAAAAAAAATCGTTTGATGTATAATGATACCTCCATGTCAAATGATGGTGGTGGCTTTGAACGAAGTATTCGACTATCCCAAATTTGTTTTGTTTATGTTGCAAAACCTTCCTGAAACCTTATCACATTCACAGAAAATCCATCCATATAAAGAAGGGAATGTTATTACTCTAATCGATACAGTTGGTAATGTGAAAACAGCAGGAAAGTTTAAGCCAAATAATCACTTGATTTTAGACATTTTTAAAACGTTATTCTCTTGCCCACGTAAAGGCCAAGAAGTAGATCTGCGATGAAAAGAAAATAAAAAAAACATCGAGGTAATGAAAGAGGCGGTGAATTGGCTAAGAGTGGCCGTTTTCATTTGTACACCAGGGCGGCTAACACCTTTGCGACATGGCACTTTTCCCTTCAAACTGGAATTGTGGATACGTCACAGCACATATTATATAATAGTCATTATAAAAATATGTAACTTCATTGAGTGCTATAGTTACGAAATAGGTAGTAATATAATAAAATGTTTATTTCGTTTACAAAAATCTTCCTAGCATACACAAAACAGAGTAAAACTGACTCCTAACACGGCATCTTGACTAGGATTTTACTAAAAGAATATTGTACTGATAAAGACCTTTAATACGGGTTTTCAGAGTGACCACCAGTAGCACCATATGACACGAGTTTACTTATGAAATTACTCACCAGGTAACGTCTTTTAAGAAGATGAACAATGACATGAAAGCGTTCCTAAAAAACATAATGATGATGCGTGCTTTGTTTTTGTTAGTATAAGAAATGGCCTTGACTTATTTTCTTGTTTTATTTGATGTGCTGATGACTGGTTTAGTTAGCTATATATATTTTTTTTTTTAAGAAAACAGCGCGATGACCAATATCAAAGGTAAAACTGCAAATAAGCACAGACAAACACAGACGCCTATGAAAATATGATTTCTCTCTAACTTTGTGCGTGTGGACAGACAAAACACCAATAACAATAATAATCATAATGAGTACAGAATGAGACCTTTTTTGAGAATAAATCTTGGCACATTGTTAAAAATAAAATTTTTAAGCCCTACAAGAATTTTTGTCCTTATTATCAGAAGTCCCCTGAAAGCTTAAGGATTTTAATTATAGTTATATCAAATACCAATAATTACAGATAAGAAAAAGGTCCTATTTTATCCACATCTTCAAGAGGACAATGGTGATAACGATGAGACAGAAATATTCGACAAAATCACGCCGTAAATAAGGATTTTTGGAAAACCTAAAAGTACTAAAATTTGTGGGAGTGCAGGATACTTAAATATTCCAGAATTTTTTCTCAGGAATAAAAATGCCTTCGTTAAATTCCCAGGACGGACAATGTGACGAGCTTTTGAAAAATGCTAAACACTGACTGGCGTTTGGGAAAGTAGATTTACAGCATTAAAAATGACAATGGAAAATATGTGCTACCTTTTACTTGCTTTTGTTTATTCGTGGATGCGCTCGTAATGTCGCTAATATGTGTTCATTGACATCTTTATGACTGTTTTCATATAGGTGAAACAACACCTTATTACGAGTATATCTTCCTTTTGTTTGTCATAGTAACAAGAAATTGCACTTTTTTTTTTTACTTAATTCATGAGACTAAAGTAACGAAATTTCAGTCAACATATTAATTTTATTGTCTGTCTGTCACGAAGAGGCAAAGAACTTTTGTTAATCTGGGGTTTATAACCAATAAAGAAGGAATATATAAATTTCAAAAGGCTACTATTATACATTAGCTTTAAAGTTACAACAAAGAGATTATACCAACTACATTAATTCTTTTATCCGCCAAGCAAAACTGTAAACAAAAACACATTTATATCTCTATATCAATATATATATATATATATATATATATATATATATATATATATATATATATATATATATATGTATATGTTTGTATATATACACATATATATGTATATATACATACATAAAATATATATATATGTATAGTGTATGTATGTATGTATATATTTGTATATGTACATATATGTATATATACATACATACATACATATATATATATGTATATATATATATATATATATATATATATATATATATATATATATATATATATATATATATATATATATATATATATATATATGACAAATTACTTGAGAGAGAGAGAGAGAGAGAGAGAGAGAGAGAGAGAGAGAGAGAGAGAGAGAGAGAGAGAGCTCGTCGACTGAGTAACGATATTATATTTGGCACATCACGACTTAAGGAGACATTCCACGAATATATAATTAGTTCACCAAGCAGTAAATGTGTTAGAAGAGTTAAATTCTAAAGGAATATTAATGACGTGACATCAGTTTGATAACCAGATGTTCAGGAAAATGCTCGTATGATCAGCGACAATAAAGATATTTGCCCTCACCTTCTGTTTATTTGTTTGCAAGACCACAATAGCTTTTATTTTAACATTTTTTAATTATTCATTATTTTCATAAACGTTCATCACTATAAGCCTGTGCCTGAGTGGGAAATAAACGAAGGAACTGTCACCTTCCTTGGCAAGATTCGAAACACCAATTGAGAGGATCCAGCGAGGATACACTTGAGCATCATATTACGAAGACAGACAGAAGTCCATTTCATCTTCTTCATTCATATTTCTATCAAACCAAGATGCATTTTACCGTAGCTGGCTTGATCCATCTGCTTTGCCCATCGTATCATAAAGTTTTAGCAGTTATTGCTCTTTAGGGTGAAAAACATGTCTAGAGTCTCTCTGTCACTTCAACTAGATGTACAGTATATGGATTTAAAATAGGAACATCCATCACTTAAATTCTCCATTTCCTCACTTTTTAGTTTTCCGTAAAAGGAATCTACTGAAATGGCTTTGTCTGTCCGTCCACACTTTTTCTGTCCGCCCTCACATCTTAAAAACTGCTGAGGCTAGATGGCTGCAAATTGGTATATTGATCATCCACCCCCCAATCATCAAACATACCAAATTGCAGCCCTCTTGCCCCAATAGTTTTTATTTTATTTAAGGTTAAAGTTAGTCATGATCGTGCGCCTGGCACCGCTATAGGTACCAAAAACACAGGCCACCACCGGACCGTGGCTGAAAGTTTCATGGGCCGCGGCTGAGAGTTTCATGGGTCGTGGGTGAGAGTTTCATACAGCATTATAGGCTGTACAGAAAACTCGATTGCACCCAAGAAACTTTGGCGCAATTTTTACTTATTTTACACTTATCACTGTCAGCATTTATACATAAGGGATATAAATGAGGGTTCTTTCACCCTCCATGGCAGGATTTGACCAGTGATAATGAACTTGTGCACTGTGCTACGAAAACGGACATGAGTCTATTGAGAATAAAGTGATGATAGTCATTATACCTATTGGAGGAGTTAAGCCTGGAAACAATTTATGATAAGGTTCTGATTAAAAAAATAAGGCAGGAGACAGTAGGGTTCCAAAGCATGGGTTATGGTGCGGGTTTTGTCAAGAAAGAGCATATATATATATATATATTTTTATAAATATTTACGCTGTTCGCCCTCGAACATTTAGGGATAGAAATATCAGCCTGACTGAGACAGGGAAATTGCTTTGTCCCACGATAGGTAGCATTTAGGCATTTAACCCCATAGGCTGGAAAGTTTGTAAACAAAATATGTTAGGGCATTAGGGACCTAAGCCTCAGAGAGGGTTTACGCTCAATGACCCCTAGTTATGGTGGCCCTTAAGCTTTATTCTATGCATTCGACGATGCCTTTGTCAAGGTCGGATTGCCCGGGGCGGTATAAGCCCTCTGGAAGAACGAAGCGAGGTCGGGTCAGTCAGAGAGAGATCCCAGCGGTCACGGAACCAGGGTGACGCTGCGTGCGTGCCCGAACGATATTCTTTATTACTTTCTCTCCTACGTCTATCTTAATTAGTGAATTGGGAAGACTGCCAGAATACGACTCCTGAGGTTCCTCGTTTGCGCAGCGACTCGACGTTCACGGTAAGTCCGATTCTTGTTGAAGCTTCGTCGATTGACTAGTTCTTTTCTGTATTTCACATTTTTTTCTTTGTTTTCTTCCTTCAGCCACCACTTAGGGTATATGTGTTTACAAAGTCTAGATTAAGCCTAATTATTTTATTGTTAGCTTCAACCCCATTATTCCAGTAAAATACCTAGGATTTAGGGTAAGCAAAATCAGGTTAAATCTCGATGCTTTTGTATGCCTCGCGTCCGAATGTTTGGAAGAACCGTTGCGTTTAAAATCAAATTCATCTCAAATATTCTTTGTTAAGGTTAATAACCCTTAACTGGCGACCTTTGGCTAATTAACGTCTGTCTTTGAGGTTAACTTTTGGCTTCAAGTGACAGGTTACGTGTAATCTTGGTTTGCAGGGCCGTAAAAATTACGTAAATTGAATAATACATGATCAACCAAGACTCCTCACACGTAACATTGGCGACCTTGCGTAGAATCTAAAGTACATTTTAGAGAAAGAATCTGGAGAAAAGGAAATTAAAATTACATTAATTCCAAAAAAAATAAAAGTCAGATATCGAACTCCATTTCATTCTTCCAAACAAGGAACGAGGCATAATAATAAGCAGTAAAGAGAATAGTATAACAAGTGTAGCGAGAATTAGCGTAGGAAAGGGTGCAACTCGAGAGCAGAGCGAGTCACAATTTGTAACGGTTAAGACAAGGGCATTTTACCGTGTTCGGACCGTGAGAGAAGTCGTTCAAGTAACGAATCCTAGGGCCGAGAAAAGCGGAGCCTGTTACATGTACACAAAGTAATTTAGAAATCGCGTCGGCAATTCCGATCGTTATTGTTTGCATATAGCGGGAATCATTCAAAAACCGTGTCAGTGAAGTAGCAAACGAACTGAAATAGTAATTTTACAATAAAGGTACCGTTCAACAACGTAAATTTACGCAGGCAAGCGAGCATTTCTCTTTTCATTCTTTTGTGTAATGTCCGGGTGAGGAATACGATAACAAAAGACACAAAGTTGTTTGGTAATTTCGTTTTCCATCCTTAACGTAAAACACTATGCATGATTGGTATATTTAAAGTAAAATCTGGATACCTGCATTTGTTTCGTTCGTTGTTTGAATTTGTGCTAAAAAGAAAATACCCGCCGCGCGGTTGTTTTGAAATTGTTCGAACTGTTTGTGAGAGAACGGCCATTTTGGGGTTTCCTTCGCCAGGCCGAGGTTGTTTTGAAATTTAGGCCTAACGGGACCTTGGCCGCCATCTCAAAGACCTTGTTATTGTGACCTCTGCCCGAGCCACTCTGGGGGGGCATTCTTTTTTTTTTCCCCTTCGTAGCGAACCCACCTCGCAATATCTTAGCTAGGAAAAACCCAAAAGATAATTTAGGCAGGGAAAGTTAGGCCTTAGTTAGGAGTAATAACAAGTTCCTATACGAATACCTACTATAAAATCATATAAAGAAAATTTAAAATTTTTACGATAAACTTTTGTGACGTCGGCTCCCGGGAAAATTAAGATAATAAAGTAATCCCTAAGGAAGCCAAGACGACGCATCTATATCATTTTATTAAGATCCATGCCATTGTGCATGTATAAAATCTTTGTTTACATGTTCTCAAGCAGCAAGAAATTCGCTGATTGAAAAATTCTCTCTCTCTCTCTCTCTCTCTCTCTCTCTCGTCATTCAAGTAAGCATCCCTAACCTAAGTGTACGTGACCCTCTTCAAAGAAAGAACGGCCGACACTAGGCTAATTAATTCGAATACAATAAACCAAACAAAAGAAACACCTCTGTCCCACAATAGATGAGGACAAGTTAAGAGTAATTACGATATAGTGATAAACTGTCGGTCACGAGTGAGGCCTGCTATCCAGACCGAAGCAAACAGTAGTTTTCACCCTCTGAAAAAAGAAGGGGCCAGCCGTTGCCGGTACTGGGACCAGCCACTCACGAGGATCTTTAAAAAAAAAAAAAAAAAAAAAAAAAAAAAAATTCACTTTATTCCACAGTGCCAATAATTTGCAGCACTCATCACTTGAATAGCTTACTTCTCTCTCTCTCTCTCTCTCTCTTTTACCTTCCCTTTCTCTCTCATTCGATTGTTGCACTCTGCAGGGGGTGTAGAGTGCCTTTCCTCCCATATAGCCTAGTTGGACTCCAGTAGAGGGTCCCTAGGAACACATTAGCACCATAAGTGCCACCAAGCAAGAATCCAGAAAAATAAATAAAATAAAACCAAAAGGGAACACAGAAGAGAAAGTTCTTCTGGAACCTAACCTGCACCAGTGCCTAGGGATACTGAGTGCCACCAGTGTGACCTGTACACGGCACACCCAAACTACAGTGCCACCTTTTGAAAGGGTGCCACGTCATTATTGAAGAGACACTTCCTCGCTGCCCAAGTACGCCCAGTCGACCCGGTTAGACGCCCTTCCCCACCAGAACCATGGCAGCAGAGCATTATAAAACTTTCCTGGGGCTGGGGACGGCGGCAGGTCTCACCGGCTCGGAACTTACTACCTGGGTTAAGGAGCAAGTGGACGACTTGGCCAAGCGGGAGAAGGAAGAAAGACTCGAGCAGAGGAAGTATGAAGCCGAGCAAAGGCAATATGAAGAGGAAAGAGAAGAAAGAAGGAGACAGCATGAGTTAGCCTGCAAGGAAACTGAGTTAGCCCTAAGGGAGAAGGAGCTCGAGCTTGAGAGAGCGAAAATGGAGAATGCCGAAGTTATGGCTAGCCATCAAGCCTCCAGTCCTACACCTGCTGCATCAAACGCTCCAATTTCGAGCATCAATTCTCTAGTCCCCAAGTGGACTGAGGACGAGCCAGAAGCATGGCTGGAGGAGATCGAGGCTCTTTTCGATAACTACAGCACCACGGAGACGGAGAGAGCCTTAATACTAGCCAAGCATATGGAGGGAAAAGCCAAGGCAGCGCTTCGCTCACTGGAAAAGAGCCAGAGAGGCAACATGGCGGAAGTTCGTAGAGTCATTACAAAGGCCTACGAGATAACCCCAGAAAAATGGAGACAACGGTTCCGAGGTCTTGCCAAGGAAGTTGGCTGGTCTTGGACGGAATGGGCATGTCACAAAACCCAGTCCGGTACGCGCTGGTTCGACTCCTTGGCCTGCACGACGTTTGAGGATCTCTTCAATCGGACCATGCTAGAAGACCTTTTCCAATGTGTGCCAGGGCCCCTTGCAGTATATCTTAACGATAAACAGCCCTCCACACTTATGGAAGCTTGTCGCATGGCTGATTCATGGGAAACCTTCAATCAGTCGCATAGCACCTCTCAGAAGCGAATCATCCCTCCGGCCTACCTCTCGAACTCCACTCGCCCGAAGAATGGACTGCCTAGCAAGACCCTGTGCAACTATTGCAAGAAGGGGGGCCATGCTGAAGCTGAGTGCCGATACAAACTCGGCACTAATAAGCAGCCTAACCCTACCAGCCAGAACTCCGCTCCCGATTCATCTGCTCAGCCCTCTCCTCCAACAGTTACTGCAGGCCACCGAGCCCATCCAAAAGGCCCGTGCAAATCCTGTGGGGCTGCTAGCCACTACAATGCTGGATCTCCGGCCTGTCCACATCATGTCCCTGCCACCAAATTTGTCAACCTAATCAGCACTTCATTTTCTGCTGCTGGTCCGCACCGGATCCTTTACCCCGAGAGACTGGAAACCCAGTTCATCTCGGTGGCCCCTCTTCAGAGCACTAGCCTGCCCGTGACCCTTCCGGTCACAGTAGACACTGCGGCAGACATTAGCCTGATCACTAGGGCCCAAGTGCCAGCCGGTGCTGTGGTTGACGAAGAAACCCGGTGGGAAATGAAGTGGATAGAGGGCCACACCATCACCGTTCCTACGGTCCAACTCCAGGTTATGACACCTTGGGGCACGATACCCCACCGCCTCGGCGTGGTAGGTGGAATTCGGCCCGGAGTGGCCTTCTTGTTGGGTCGGGATCTTCTCTGCGGAAGCCCGTCACCAACGCCACTCCGCAGCCACGTTACCTCCTCCACGGAGGCCCCATCTAAAACTCTCAACCATGACAAACCTCCACCTTCCGCCCACCAAAGTGGTCCGCGGAAGGGGCGCCACCCAACCTATTTCAGGCCTAGCCCTCTCCAATCGCGAAGGGCTGGCCCACCAAGAGGTCCTCCCCCTCTGCGAAGAGAGATTCAGGAGGAGCAGTACCGCTGCAGGACTTGCAAGCGGGCAGACCACTCCACAAATTGGGAGGGCTGCCCAAGCAAGCAACGCCCAGCGGACGCCCCCGAACAAAACTCACCGAGAGGCTACGATCTCCCGCTGGGGCAGGAATCTCTGCCGCAGCCAACCACAAGTCGTCCGCGAGGTAGTGCACCTCCGGACCCCTCATCAGGCATGCCTGACCCTCAACTGCTGCCAGTGCCACTTGCGAGCACTGAGCAGTGCCAGACTCCGTCCGTCCCGGACGTTGAGCTACCAATGGAAAGGGCCCCTATGCCGGGTCTAAATCATGAGGCGAATCCTCCTCCGGGAGATTTAGGATTCCCCATGCAGTTGATCATCGCGACTGGAGAGCCTCCAGCACCCGAAACTTCTTCTTTGCAAGATTCTTCTTTGCACAATTTGAATCCAGGGGATGAACCCCTGGAGGATCGAAATGGTACCCCTCCCTTGGAAGACCAGGAACTGGCATCCTCGGACGCAGAAGTCGAGATCGCTCTCGCTCCGGTTGTCGCAGCAGCCGGAGTAGGGAGTCCTCCCGCAGCTTTCGCAGTTGCCCCTGACTTCGCGCCCGCTAGCCCTTCTGGCCTGTCCCCGGAGTTGGTGCTCTCATCACCTGCTAGGCCAGCTACTGATAGGCCTTGGAGGAAACCGAAGAAGAAGAAGAAGGGGCGGAAGAGAGCCCAGTAGTTGCCGAGCTATACGCTCATCCTGGCACTAGTGCCCTCTCGGCACAGTGCCCTAACATCTAAGAGTGATCCTGGCCCCTTGCCCAGAGGAGGTAGCCAGTGTGATCTCTTCCTTTCATTGTGCATAGCCTAGGCCACCTTAAAGTACGGTACATCAATTTAGTAACCTTGTTCGTTCCACTTACCACCGAGCCGCAGTAATCATGTAAGTAGCCTAACTAATTTCAGTAATCTTAACTATTGTGAAACGAGCCACGATGCTCGTGACACGCATGGCCTAAGACCTCAGTGAGGCACCCATTTATCATATGAGGCAACCCTCATGAATTAACTAGTAAATTTTAATTGTATTAAACATAAACCATGTTGTAATTTAGTTAGAATATTAACTCTTATGTTGGTGCTACGGTCGGGTTAGGATAGGTTAGGCTAGGGAATATCATAGAATGTACCACTAGGCTAGGTCTAAAACACATCTTGATTGTAGGAGGTAGCCTATAAAAACCGTGAGCACCTTCTAGTACTATTAGAATTAGGTTAAGTAGTGATTATAGCTCATATCCTATCTAGGGTTAGGTAGTTCTGTAGCTAGGTAGGCTAACCAGGACTAATCTGCTCAGGGGAAGGAGAGTAACCTACGAGAGGCGAACAGCTTGCTTAGTATAGACCTTCACGCCCGAAAAGGGAGTGAAGGCCCTCTTAAAGGGGGGAGCTTTTATAAATATTTACGCTGTTCGCCCTCGAACATTTAGGGATAGAAATATCAGCCTGACTGAGACAGGGAAATTGCTTTGTCCCACGATAGGTAGCATTTAGGCATTTAACCCCATAGGCTGGAAAGTTTGTAAACAAAATATGTTAGGGCATTAGGGACCTAAGCCTCAGAGAGGGTTTACGCTCAATGACCCCTAGTTATGGTGGCCCTTAAGCTTTATTCTATGCATTCGACGATGCCTTTGTCAAGGTCGGATTGCCCGGGGCGGTATAAGCCCTCTGGAAGAACGAAGCGAGGTCGGGTCAGTCAGAGAGAGATCCCAGCGGTCACGGAACCAGGGTGACGCTGCGTGCGTGCCCGAACGATATTCTTTATTACTTTCTCTCCTACGTCTATCTTAATTAGTGAATTGGGAAGACTGCCAGAATACGACTCCTGAGGTTCCTCGTTTGCGCAGCGACTCGACGTTCACGGTAAGTCCGATTCTTGTTGAAGCTTCGTCGATTGACTAGTTCTTTTCTGTATTTCACAT
>JANJGK010000012.1:24482749-24492749 GCA_039081455.1 Macrobrachium rosenbergii | reverse complement strand
TGATAATCATTTCGTTGCTGTTTTGTAATTAGGCTATGTTTCGAATGGATTCCTCTTGCCAGCAAATAAATACGTCCTAATGAATTTGCTCTAAATCTAATTATCAGTCCCAAGGAATCTATCACTTGCAGACTTTCAGACCTTGCAAAATCATTCACTACTGTTGGACATGTTTGCATTCCCATGTAATTAATTTACGAAATGTAATTATAATACGAAGAAAATTAAGCAACAATCCTGATTTCACGTTTAACTAAGCATTCCGGTAACATTGCCCTTCGAAGTGTCTGCTAATTATTTTAGAACTTTTTAACAACGATTTCATGGGCTCTGTCTACATCTAAAAAAAGAGTCCCCCCAAAATATATGAGAAGTTTATGCGAGTAAAATCAATGAATAATGAAGACTATCATGACTAAACACTTGATATTAAGGTGACTATTAATCTCCAGTGAACCAAGAACTTATCCTTTTACGTGACTTAGTGAAATGGTGCATATCACATGATTGCATCCATATATTTCTTTCAGTGCTGAGGTCAAAGTAAATGATAATCTGATTTATCTATTTTGAGCAGTATGTATATTATGTTCTGGATAAATTTTCATTTTTATTATATTTCTGTCCTCAAAACACGAAGAGCAAGTTTTTTGTTTCTTCGTTCAAGTATAGGATATGGAAAATTCACATTCTCTTACGAGAAAGGAAATTTTCAGTGTATACAGGCCCGTCATTCTGTGAAAATTGAATATGAAGACGAGATGCCTTGCCTGGAAGCGAAAGACCCTCCTGTACTTCGCAGTTCCCGTGAGTGTCCAGTCATCGGAGTTACTCAAGCTCAGCATATGTTTCTTTCCATGCTCACGGTCATTAAAAATCGATATTTGTACTGCAGGAGAGTATTACAAAAGGCGTAATCTTCAACAAAAAACAGATTTTCTTTTTTTTAGGCACGGTCCCAGGTAAAATTTGATGTCAGATTTCTTCTTATACAGAAAGGTTATTGAATCACGTCTAAGTTATTTGTGAATGCATACTTAATGGAAATGCTTGATAATCACCGTAACTGCGCAGCTACCTGATAGATTTTCCATGGAATGCTTATAATATTCTAGGGATACTGGAAATATATTAACTGAGGAAACTAGCTAAAGGAGGAGTAGTTGAAATATCTCTTCAGTGCTTGTGTACATGCAGAATAAAAAAACATATGCAAGAGGAAATATTAATTAACAATTTCTATCTAATGTTATTCAAAAGGGAGAGACATTCGTGCGTATATCGCAAAACGCAAGATTTGGCTAAGGGATATTTCGTAACTTGTTTTTGTTACTTTTTGTGTAAAATCTTAGTTTGAGCAACTATATTTCACTGTTTTTATGAAGTAATTTAAGTCTGGTTCAGTGCCAAGAATTTTGTCGACATGTTCTTAAATTTCAGTGTCAAGCTCGTCACGTTTTAGATCAGTCACGTAGCTTCTTCGAAGACTATCATTTAGCATCATGCACAATGAAAGAGTCGTTTAAGGTAACTAAAAAATTCTGGATATTGCTCTGATGGATCAGCTAAGGACACGAAAGCTGACTGACATTTACGAAATGATGATGAACGCATAACTAGAGTGCTATAATTCTAAGGATTTCACACTACTATTTCTGTCTTTCCTCCAAGAACATCTAATCTGTAAGTGTGCAAAAATAATTCACAGAATCCTGAAAAAGAGAAACAATGCTTTTAAACACAGGATGTTTTTTTATCTGTTTGTTGCGTTTACCCAAACAGCTGTAGAAGTAGGCAACCTTCACAATGGTCAAAAAGAAATAATACTAAGACAGTCAAAAATAAGACTGATACTTTTACAAAATAGTCTAGATTGTTTATTCCATACGCTACAGGTAGTGATCTAAAGTCCATTAATTACTATTCACCACTGCACTTGCTAATTAAAATGAAGGTATGGACTTTTTTTTTTCTCTTCCTATGGTGTATACGCTATGATTTTTCGAAATAATTCTGGAATGGTTATGAACATATTCTCGACATGCTGATATTACAAGCATCATCTGTACAGTGGTAAGTAAATTAAATTCAGTTAATAAACAATGAATTCTCTTCCAGAGTCTTCTTTCGATGTAAAAAATGATTGGCTCGATGGGTGAGGAGTTTTACAAAATATTGTTGGAAAAAGAAATAAGAGTAAACAGAAAAAATGTACAATATATGAAGCTGATTCTTATTTAAAATTTATGCCTCTTGTGACAGGTCTTGAGCATCACTGCTTCTTTTGCTTTGATAAAAAGTTCTTAGGAACTAAACAAGGAAAATATAAGTAGTTTATCATCTTTATTGGAGTTGCAATGATATAATTGCTGCATAATACAGAATGTTTCTATAATAATGTTTATGCAACTTTAAGAAAAGAATGATTCATGTCATTATGGAAAGTCACTTATTTACATTTAGGTATAAATCACCATAAGTCCCTTCATAAGAACAAAAATATGCATAAACAATTGCCATGAAATTGAAATATTTTATATGCAATAATTATCACCAATAAAGACGAAAAATAGTTATAATTATAACTGTTAGGCTGTATACTTATGAGTACCGTTTTGGTTCTGCTCCCTAAAAGTAGTTCTGCCTCGAGTACTGACATAATTTTGCAGTATCTTTTTTTTTTTATCCGTCATGGAAGCAACCGCTGGTTGTTACTAAACAAAGGATTTAATTGCCATTTGTATTTTCCCCATAAATACGCCAGTGATAAAATTCTAGTGTTCTGAGAAAGTAATTTTTCCTGAAAACCTCCCCTTCTTTACAGAAAATTGACCTGAAATACCAAATGAAGTCGAAGATAGAGAGAGAGAGAGAGAGAGAGAGAGAGAGAGAGAGAGAGAGAGAGAGAGAGAGAGAGAGAGAGAGAGAGAGAGAGACCGACGGAAAACTATAGATAGATGCATGAAGGCAGAAAGAGAGTGAAAGTGAGAGATTCTAACCTTAATTCCGTAACTCTTTCAATTTCTTCATAACAAAAAACTTTTAATCTCTCACAAATGAAAGGATCTCTTAGTCAAGGTAGGAATAACAATAAAGCATTGTAAAACATCCATCAGCTGGGGTAGTACTTGAGGAGCCGGTTAATATTTTTTTTACGTAATGAAAGGGAAGCGTAGGTTAAAAAAAGGTATATTGAGGGGCGTCCAAATTTACATTTCTTACAGTGAATCATAATGGTATAAGCATTACATCCCTTCAGTCACTTTGAAAAATAAATCATACCTACTGTAATATAAGCATTACATCCCTTCAGTCACTTTGAAAAATAAATCATACCTACTGTAAACCTACTTTCGCCTCAGGGCTTTCATAATCAGTTCTCCTCCAAAAATGAAACTTTATAAAAAAAATTAGATGGAAACTAACACGTGGGCTAGATTTGTAAACAACACGTGCCTGTGCTGATAAGGGCTTCTGCAATGTATTAGAGCTTTTATATTTTTTTTCTTGGACTTGTCTAATTTTCATCAGTGTTTCTCCATTTTATCGAATAACTCTGAATTTAATTTCTTTGTGTAGTTATTCCGGGACAAAATTTAATAATTTGTTTCTTTCTGAAAAGAAAGGAACTTATAATTCACATACGATAAAATGTTTAACCATCAACAACATTTAATTCCTACTTTTAGTGGTCAATAAATGCAACAGTATTGTAAAAAACGTTATATGCAAAAATTTATTTTTAAGTCAAAATTAATATATAAAAATTCATATCTTTACTTTGAATAAAAATGACTATTACTTGGAATCATAATTCGCAATTTAACTTTGAATAAAAATTACTATTATTTGAAAACACAGGTCTTAATTAATTCTTAAATCAAATTATCAAACAAACTTAAATCAGTAAAAAATATTAATTCATCAAGACACAGTAAGATGTGAAATAAATCGAAGCAAATAATTAGAAAATACAAGAACATACAAAAATACACAAAAACGAAATGTGTAAAAAATGAAATAAACTCACAAAAAATCTTACTTAACTGACTGGTCTAAGATCCACACATCAGTTTAAACAACACTCACTAAATTCCAACTCACTTTGAGTAACACGTCTTCATTTCAAATATAAGCTGTTAGCCATGGTTAAACTTGCAAAATTCACTTTACCCTACACAAGCTTGTGAAAGCTTTCACAGGTACCCAAAATGCAGCTGTTTCAGATTCACTAAGCACACTTTTCTGATAGGCATCGTCACTGGGAAAAACACTAATTACTACGGTTATCAGATCTCAAAAGCTAAGATGAATATCAATGACTACAATAAATTTACTATATGTTACAAACTTCTCTTTCTTGAGAGAGAGAGAGAGAGAGAGAGAGAGAGAGAGAGAGAGAGAGAGAGAGAGAGAGAGAGAGAGAGAGAGAGAGAGAGAGGGAGAGAACCAGCACAAAAGTTCTCTAGAATAAGAATGAATGATTTCTGTATCAACACCTAAAGAATATTCTCAATCATTTTGGGGCCAAGACCCATGGAATCTGCATGACGTCATGTAAAACATTTTGGGAACGAGATTCATGGAACATTCTAAAATGTTTTGGGACCGAGACATAAAGAACATTCTGGATTTACTATGTGTTACAAACTTCTCTTTCTTGAGAGAGAGAGAGAGAGAGAGAGAGAGAGAGAGAGAGAGAGAGAGAGAGAGAGAGAGAGAGAGAGAGAGAGAGAGAGAGAGAGAGCCAGCACAAAAGTTCTCTAGAATAAGAATGAATGATTTCTGTATCAAAACCCAAAGAATATTCTAAATCATTTTGGGGCCAAGACCCATGGAATCTGCATGACGTCATGTAAAACATTTTGGGAACGAGATTCATGGAACATTCTAAAATGTTTTGGGACCGAGACATAAAGAACATTCTGGACTTCCAGTCACATAAGACACGATCAGAATAATACATGATCAGAGCAATGTAATCTTAAACATGATGCAATTGTCATGTGCTCTTGCTCCCAGTAATTCTCAAAAAGGCGTACATGACTTTAAGGCAAGACGTTTTAGACGAGGTCTCAATGCGATCGATACAACATACACGTGGCTATTTGTATGATTGACATATTTATAAAATAGACGAAGAGTGCGAGTCTTTCCTTATCTTAATTGTCAACGCACTTATCTCTCAAGATGACAACTCGACAACACATGATCTGGTCTGACTTAATCTCCTCTCTCTATTACATTATTATTAAGAAACATTATTATTTTTAAATTATGCTGTTAAGTTATCTAAATCATTAATATTTGTGAGATTACAAAGACATTTTTACAAAACTATTATTAATATACAGAATACACTACATAATATCTCTTGTATATAAAAAAATCATGCGATAATTACAAAGCATATTCTAATATTCTTAAAAAATCATACTTTATACATTTTACAAGAGAATATCATGAGATTCCTCCCCCCCCACAGGAAATTAATTATCCTGTGTTTGAATCCAACGATTCACAACGGGATAAATAATCTACAAGTTCATTATTTTTTCCTGAAATGTGTTTCACTTTTACATTATACGATTGCAGGCACAAAGACCACCTCATCAATCTCTGATTCTGATTTTTCATTTTCTGAATAAAAGTGAGGGGGTTGTGGTCAGATAAAACTAAAAGTGCTTCATTCTTGGAACTGTTCACATATACTTCAAACTTTCTCAAGCTGTGATTAATGCTAATGTTTCTTTTTCTATTGCTTAGTATACTTTCTGGTGCTTTTTTCAGTTTCGAAGACATAAAACTAACTGGGTGTAAGATATTACTGTCATCTTCTTAAAGTAGAACAGCTCCAATTCCACAGTTGGATGCATCAACTTGTATCACAAACTTCTTATTGAAGTCTGGCGCTTGAAGTACTGGTCTTGACGTTAAAATGGCTTTAACCTTCTCGAATGATTCTTGACATTCTGGAGTCCAAACAAACTTTGTCTTAGGACTGGTTAAAACAGTTAAAGGAGCTACTACGGCTAAGAAATTTGGACAGAATCGGTGATAAAATCCAGCCATGCCCAAAAATCTTTGTAGTTGCCTGATAGTAGGGGGAGTTAGTCTTATGGATACCTTCTACATTAGCAGTTACAGGAGCAAGAAGGCCTTTTCCAACTTCAAATCCCAGATACTGAACAGTTGCCTTTCCAAACTCATTCTTTTCTAGGTTGATTGTTAGTCCTGCTTCCCATAGTTTCTTGAACACTTTTCTTAAAACCCTCAGATGCTCTTCCCATGTTGTAGAATAAATCACTGTGTCATCAAGGTATACACCTACTCCTTCTATGGATCCTAGCAGTTGGTCCATCACTCGTTGGAATGTTGCAGGTGCATTCATCAGATCAAATGGCAAAACAGTGTACTGATACAGTCCAACAGGAGTAATGAAAACTGACAGCACTTTAGTATTCTCATCTAAGGGAATTTGATAATACCCTTTTAATAAATCTATCTTGGAAACAAATTTGGCTTGCCCAATATTATCAAGTAATTGAACTGTAAGAGGCAAAGGATAACTGTCAGCCACACTGATGGAATTCGGTTTCCTATAGTCAGTACACATCCTAAATGAGCCATCTGGTCTTTTTACTAACAAACATGGAGAACTGTAATGACTTGAACTGGGTTCTGCTAATCCATGCTGTAACAAATACTCAACTTCTTTCTTTAAACATCTCTGTGAAAGGTGATAGGCGATATGCTCTCTATTTAAAAGGTTTTGCATCTTCTCTGATCTTTGTCCCATGCTTCGTCAGGTTGGTACGCCTAGGTACATCTGCAAAAAATTTCTGGGAACTTTTAATCACTTAATTCACTACTTTGCTCACCACTCAGATGTTTTAGTTTATCCTCCAAATTTTGTAATATAGAAGAATTGTTCATCTTGCTTTCAGCTCCCAATTCGTAGCCATCATCATCCTCTGTAGATGAAGTTGTCTGTGTTACAGAAACTTTCAGTTTTAGTCTCTGAGAAGTAAGGTTGCAAAAGATTCACATGCATCTTCCTCTGTCGTTTCCTTCTTCCTGGTGTTTCAGTCACATACGTTTGATCACTTAACTTCTCTATTATCTTATAAGGACCTTGGAATTTATTGGTAAGGGGAAATCTTTTCACTGGTAAGAACACTAGAACTTGCTGTCCTACACTAAAACTTCTTAGCTTAGTCTTAGCATCATACCTTCTTTTCATTTTCTCTTGACTTATTTTCAAATTTTCTAAAGAAAATTTTCTAATTTCTCTAAACATTTTCTTCGAGTTCTTCACATATTCTCCTTGGATCTCCTCTTGATTTTCTTCTCTCACTTCTCGACCAAAAATCATCTCATTAGGTGAACATCCCAAGCTTTCTTGAGAAGCATTCCTAACTTCAAACAACATTAAGGGTAAACCAACATTCCATTCTCTTCCTGACTCATAACAGTATTTTGTTAACAAACTTTTCAATGTCTGGTGGAACCTTTCTAAGGCTCCTTGAGTCTCTGGATGTTAAGCAGTTGATAACTGTTGTTTCACCCCTAACAAGTTCATCACATCCTGGAACAATTATGAAGTAAAGTTCGTTCCTCTATCACTTTGCACAATTTCTGGCATTCCAAATTTGGAGAAAAATTCCACCAAATTCTCAGAAATTACCTTGGCACTTATACTTCTCACTGGAATTGCCTCAGGATACCTTGTCACAGAACACATTATTGTTAACAGATATTCATCTCCAGTCTTTGTTTTCGGAAGCAGTCCAACCACATCTATAATCACCTTGCTAAAGGGTTCTCTAACTTCTATATGTTGCAGGGGGGCTTTATGAATGTTTTAATTCGGTTTTTCCGCTACTTGGCAGGTGTGACATTCTTGACAAAACCTGCTAACATCCTTGTGAAGTCCAAGCCAGAAAAAATACTTCACAATCTTTTCAACAGTCTTCCTGTTTCCTATAAGTCCAGACTCGTGTGCTACTGTTACCACTTGCTTCCTGAATGGATATGGAATCCAAATTTGATGATAGTTGCCCAATTCATCATTTCCTGGTATATCTGCACGTCTGTGCTTCCTCATTAGCAAACCTTCCTTTAGATAATAACAGGTAAGAGTTTGTTGCATCTCTTCTTGATCAACAAACTTGGAGCAAACTTCTAATAATTTCATCTCGCTTTCATAATTTTTCTTCTTCCTTGCTCTCTCTCTTTCCTCTCTTGCCTCTCTTGCTCTTTCTCTTGCTTCTTCCGCTGCTCTTTCTTCTTCTCTTTCTTTTCTTTCTCTTTTCTCTCTATCCTCTCTTTCTCTTTCAGCCTGCATTTCCAGCTTAATCAAATATTTTTCTGCTCCTATGAGTCTAAGCTCTACCTTTGCATCACTTTTCTCTTTCTTTTGCTCTTGCTTATTTATAAATTCTGCCTCAGCTGCATTCAATAATTCTTGTGCCTCTCCTAGCTCTTCATCTACTTTACCAGAGAATATATATATATATATATATATATATATATATATATATATATATATATATATATATATATATATATATATATATATATATATATATATATATATATATATATATATATATATATGTATTCTTACATTCTGGGGTCTGTTGGAGGAATGTACAGGGATTTTTTATCATGAACTGCCTTAAGGGGCCAACAGATAGAACCCAGAATATAATAAACGGATGGGAAAAAGGGATGACTTATCTTAATCATCAGTAATCAATCAGGGATTGGAAGGTCGCCATGGGAAATGAGTATCAAGTTACGTTAAACTGAATTTATTTACAGATGAAGCAATCAAGCAATTAATCTGTAAAGGATGATGATACAGCAAGTAAGCACATATAATGTGAAATAAAATTAGGCCATGCGTAGCAAATTTCCGATTATGGAAAGGGTGACTACGGCTGGAAGGAAGCTCAGGCTATATTGTGCGCAATGGTATGAAGGGGTCGGATTGGTGTCCCGGGACTGCAACTCAGGTAATTCTTGCTTATATCAGAAATGGCAGAACTTCTGAGTGGAACTGATTCACAAGGCTGGGACCGACCACTTGGGAGCAGAGTAGCAGGATTTCTGGAAGAGAATTCCAGGTTAGCATTCGAGACAAGGAGGTTCTCTCACACTAAATTAACTAGACACCATGGAGGAAATGATCAGTTGAATTTAATTAGCCCTTGGTAACACTGTGGAGGGAGTAATCTAATTCTGATCACTGAGGTAATTTAACTGGAGCTTAGGGGCGAATCATGGGCTGCTTTGTGGGTAGGTTTGCTTTAACAAAGGGGGCTTTGTTTAGGAGAGTGAAAATTTGGAAATAATGAAAATATGGAGAGAAGTTCACGAGAAGGGATAGTAACTAGCAAGGGATCGCGTTCCTAGACGTACCTTAACCTGTTCTATGCAGAGCTCTTGTAAGATGGTCTGGATAATCTGGCGATTGCAGTCATGCCAGAATGAAGGGAGAAAGATGAGGCGCTTTTTGCGTGTGCTCACTCGGGTGGTCGCGGAGCGTCTGGCTTGTTGGTTTGCCCATCTCCTTAGTGGTCTTGGGGTATTTTGAGTTGAACACAAAGGCGTAGGTCGAATCTGAAAGCAATTCCCGAAGCCAGTAATAGGTTCATACAGTAAGAGGCCTTATAGCTAAGTCCCTAAGGTTCAAAATAGTAGCCCCCTTTAATAGCGCATTCGCCCTTGTGAATTTAACAATTTCCCTACCCCAAATCAAGTGGTGGTTGGGACTAAGGAGCGGCATTGTTCACCCCCAAATCAGGCGATTGGACGGGGCTGGGTTTGGGGGGTGTGTAGGCCTACCTCTGTTCAAATGTGTCTTGACGTCTCCTTCCCGCCGCTAATTTCCCACTCAAGCTGATGACTGAGAGATGAATTTTTGAAAATATGGAAGAATATATATATATATATATATATATATATATATATATATATATATATATATGTATAT
>JANJGK010000012.1:24390249-24480249 GCA_039081455.1 Macrobrachium rosenbergii | reverse complement strand
CCGAATGCATTCTCAATTGCAGATGGAGTTGCTAGCTGTGGAATCAACTGTTCACCTTGTGCTTGTGACGTGGTCATAGCCACTGCCCCTCACCCAACGGTGTTCTACAAAGTGGAATCTTCCCCCATTTCTGTTATTGTGTAACTGCGTTCATCCATTGCCACCCAGAATCAAGTAAGTATCCCTGGGACATTTGTAGCTACTGGCATATCTTGCTGAGTATTCAGTTGCTTTGGAATTATCAGCGGAATAGCAACTGCTAGCTGGTCTGCATAATTAGAGACAACCCTGATATCATACCCCCTCCATTTTGGGCACATGAGAAGAACCAGTTCCACAGAGTAAGTACGTGTCAAAATATTTTGTTTAGGTTTATGCTAGGTGCAAAAAGTGACAGCAATCAGTGTTATGTAGTCGATAGACCACGTGCATGCCAAATTAGTTCATGAGAAGAGAGATCGTATTCCACAAGATTTTTGTGCTATCTCATGTTAGCTGCATGTTTAAGAATAGGAAGCTAGGGCGCAACTCAGTCGAAGAGTTAATGAAAAGGAATAGAGCCCCTATTCCGTCATCCATGTAATAAGAATTATTTGAAAGTCATGAATTCCCAGATAGGCACTCTGTAGGTGACCACCAAGGCTCTGACTCCAGCTATTTTTGCATCGCTGGATTTATCTTCACTCTCTCTCTCTCTCTCTCTCTCTCTCTCTCTCTCGCTTGATCGATAGGAAAAACTAGGAAGTATTTAGGAATCTAAATTTCCGCTCTCAGGACGAGAGAATAGTAATTCTGACATGGAATATTTAATTCCAGACCATGTGGCCCATCCCTAACCACCCACCATCTTTAATTTTGAGTTCCATTGGGAATCCCATTGTTATAACCGCACAGTGCCCATATATAAATCCCTTTCTTTCGCTCGCTAATTTTTATCTATACGTCCGTGCACCTCGCCACATTTTTGAAAGTAATAAACTTTTAATTCCTTAACTGAGTCGGATATTCCTCGGTGAACCCGTAGTATTCCTGCAAATTTATTTATTGACGAATATATCAGCAACAATTTCCTCTTTCATTCATTACTGCGGGAGCCTCCGGGTGTGGGAAAGAGGGCTGCCCAGACAAACAGTCAAGAGTCCCCCCGCGACCAGCCTGGCTCATTCATTGATGGCAGATGTCACGAGACCAGAAGTAAACATTAGCATACTATTATTAGTCATGTGCGAGTTAAGATTTGTTTTGGTAACGGAGAATAACAATTTCTTCCTCCCCAATGCATAACCTCTTGGCAGTCCGGACTGCCCCGTGCATGTTATAAGATTAAGCATATTGTCTTATGTTTGTGTACTGGAGATTTTAATATTCGATAGGATCAATGCACTGTTTTCATTACGCTACATTTAAAATTATTTGACCGCGCAAGAAAAATTTCCTTTACACACCATAAGTGTATAACCCCATAAACCTTTTTTTTTATTAGTTCTGCAGCATCTCTCCACAAAATAAAATATACATAAAGGCTTACGTTAGCTTGGGCTAAATTTTCGTTCATTAACAACCCTTGGGTCTTTTCAGACACCCTGAAATTTGAGTCTTATTTAGACATACTAATTTTCACTCATTAAGAACCACTGAGTCTTTCAGACACCCTGAAACTGAGTCTTTTCAGACAACATGAGTCTTTCAGACACCCTGAAGTTTGTCTTATTCAGATATATTAATTTCTCTCATTGCGAACGACTGAGTCTTTTCACACACCTGAAATTTAAGTCTTTTCAGACAACTGAGTCTTGTCAGACAAACTTGAGTCTATTCATACACCCTGAATCTGTTCATTTCGAACAATATTGAGTCTCGTCAGACATACTGAACCTTTTCAGACATTGATTTTCTAACTAGTCACGCCCATATAAGAGTTATCTCAAGATGTCTACAACATAAAGAGCCCAGTAAAATAAAGATTTCAAGTTCTACATGTCCACTGGGAAGGACATGGGACTGTCAGGACAAGCCCTGAGGGATTGGGTCCAAGAGAGAGTAGACAATGCCAAGGAGGAAAGAGAGGCAGAACGAAGGGAGAAGGAGGAAAGAAAGGCAGGTGAAGGAGAAAGAAAGAATATCCCAAGAGAAACGAGAAGAGGCAGAAAGACGGGAGAAGGAGAAAGAAAGACAGGAGAAAGAGAAAGAAAGACAGGAGAGGGAGAAGGAAAGAGCTCATCAGCCTCCAATGGCAGCTCACAACATGTGCAATGCACCAACACCCTCTCCTCATTCATCCCTCAGCAGTGTAGGCACCCTCATAAGAAAATGGGACGAAGCCGAACCTGAAGCCTGGCTCGACCATATTGAAAAGGTCCTGATGACCTATCAGCCCTCCACCAAAGAAGTGTCTCTGATCCTGGGAAAGCATCTTGAAGGGAAGGGTGCCATTGCATTCAATGCTCTCCCCCCAGCCGCCCCCCCCCCCCCCCGAGGATCAAGTTATTTCAAAAGCTTTTAAAATAACCCCGGACCACTGGAGGAAAAGGTGGAGGAATATGCTCAACGAATCACGCCAAACCTGATCTGAGTGGATCTTCAAAAAGACCCAGGCCCTAAAATGATGGTTAAAATCTCTGAAAGCCACTAGTGTGGAGAATGTTCTTGAACTCTTCCAGCTCAAGGAATTCTTATTTTATGACCTGCCAGCTCTCACCACTCATCTATGCGATAAGGCGCCTAAGACAGTGGTCGAGTGCTGTTGTTGAGCTGACATATGGGATATGCATCATCGCCATCTTAGTTCCCATGGACGAAAATTATATCCCTGCTCGCCTGCCTTAACCATAAGAAACCTGTTTGTGGGTATTGTAAAAGAATAGGGCACCCACTGAACAATGCCGCTTGAAGGCCAAGAATCTACGTCCTCAAATGGGACAACACCCCAACGAGCCACACCTGGGTCGTGGACGAAGCTAAAGGGCTTGCAAAGTCTATGGGCGCTCAGCCCAATGGGCAAAATGCCCTAATAATAATAAGGCAAGTATGCCCGCCCTTGACTTGGCAGTCACTGACCCAACATCCTTAGGTCCTCCAGCCCAGGGTCACACATACACGGCACCTCCCCGAGGTAGGTGCCCTACCAGCCAGGTCAAGGCATTTGATGATTCTGGCGCACAATTGTCCCTCATAAGGGAAGACAAGGTTCCCAGTGGAGCTGCCATTAACAGACGTAAACTCGTCATGATTGTAGGTATCAATTACTGTCAAGTTGAGGGTCACAAGACCTCACAGATCTGAAACCTGTGACCTTGCAGTAGCTAGACACGTTCCTGGAGGTTATGACATCCTCCTGGGGCAGGACTTCCAGTCCCCATCTAAGTTACAGCAATCCAGGGGTCCAAATCCCCCAAATCATTCATTAGCCATGAGTAAGCCTCAAATGCCTGCATTTGTTCCACTGCCAGTGCCACCTGAGTGCGATGTGCAGTGGCCCCCTCCATCAAGATTGGTTCCAGATCCCATTCCGGTGCCCAGCCCTGCCCCAGTGCCAGTGCCAGGAACCCAAATAGATCCCCCTCCAGGTGATCCACACTTGATTCACAATCTCTGCCAGTGTCACTTGGGTGCAATGAGCAGTGCCAAGCTCTGTCCGTCCAGAACGACGAACAAATTCCAAATCAAATATTAGTGCCTGACCCTGCCTTAGTGCCAGTGCCAGAGCAAGCCCCTGATCTCCATTCCAGAGATCCCAGTCCAGGTTCCCTCTCTTCTCCCGGCTTGGCTCTGCTACCAATGCTGGTAAGAGAGACGGATCCTTCCGACTACAGCAGAAGCTCACCCAATGGTGCGGCCTCACAACCCGTGCCTGAGCTGGTCACTCTAACCTACGAGCCTCTCATGCCTGCCACGACCGCTTCCTCTCTGTCTCAGTCTACCGCAGACACAACAGTGAATAAGGATTCTGCCATGTCTCAAATGGCCGCTGAACTCAAGGAACTGCGACAGATCATGGTAGAGCTTGCAAAGAAGGCCCCTGTGTCAGTCACCAAGGAAGCCGATGCAGGTGGCACTCAAGTACCCTCCCTGGGCTCGGCTCCACCGATTCCCCGACCAAGACAAACCACCAAAGCAAGAGGGGTCCATGGAGGAAATACCGCAGGCGTGGATAATTCCAGGTAGCTTCAAGAGAGCCCCGGGCTCTCCTGGCACCCGTGCCAAACTGGCACAGTGCCATCCCTTTTCCCTACGAAGACCTTGGCACCTCTATCCAGAAGAGGATGCCAGGGTCCTTCACCTATTTATTTCCCTTATAACTCTATCCCTTATTCTTTTCCTTTAACATTTCCCTTCCTCACTTTTGATTATTACTCATTTATTTTATGCCTTACCAAGCCCCATTTTACTTTAATCCCCTCTGCTAATGCAGAGTGCCATTCACAGATATGCCAACTGTATAAGTCCTATGTCTTCCCTTTCATGCCTACTGCAGCATGATACATTTAAAATACGATATGCCATTGCCATTATTTATTATTATATGAGTGCCAACTTGGCACAGTGACATTCTTGTAGGTGCTGGCAAATGATCCTGCCGGAGGAGTCGCGCCCTCTGCCTACCTTTGCAGCCTTCTTAGGCTAAGAAAAACCTAGCCATTTCCCATAGGCTAAGGACTGTAATTTCAGTATATTTAATCATTATCTTTTATTAACAATCATTGATTACTCTGAATCTGTTACCTATTCTCTTTGTGAATCTTTGCAATAAATCTCGAGTCTCAGACTCACGACTTTGTGTTATAGTGCCCGAATGGCACTGAACCGTTGCTCCAGTATCGTGGAAACACCTAACTAAGCGCACGTTTACCTCACTGTAATGCCTCTTCAAGGCAGACTAATTGCATGTGTGCAAAATTTGTAACTGAATATTATTAAGAGTGCACGAAGTATTTATAGAATTATTAACCTAGTATTAATTCATTGTTGTAACTGCACCATAACGTTATGAAAATATTCTGATTAATGCTGCCTTAACATAATAGGAATTTAATGATAAGAATATGTCATTCCTAGCTGCAAGAATTTATTCTGTGTTAACGTAAATGTCACAGTGTTGTTTTGCCTCTCGAAATTAATTACTATACAGAAGTTTAAGTTAAATTATTAGGCACCAAAGGGAAATGAGAGAGAAGTAAAGTAAAATATTTAAGTGAGTTTGCTTGCTGGTAATCATTCTCACCCGATCTAGGGTGTGAGTGCTAACTTGGTTGGGGAGGTGCCATAGGTGGAACTTCTTTCCAAGTAACCTCACTCGTTTTTGCAGCCGTAATGTAACTGAGGAAGAAATAAAATTCATTTCAATTGTTTTATTTACTAGAACTGTGGGTTTCCACTCACCCCTTCATAAACTCTCCTTCATTCCCCAAAATGGTTAAGCCCTTTAACCGTTCTCTCTGTTCAAATGACTTCCTAAGGCCTTGTTTCCAGGTGACCTTTTTAACTTCTTGGCGGCACCAGACAACGGGCAAAGGAAGAGCCAAAAAAGAGAGAAAGTTGGCGCTGCCTGCCATGGCAAACCCTCCATGAGGTTTAACTGGATGCCATGTGGTCTACATAGAAAATGTGATGAAGACTGACCTTTTGCGCCATCTACCTGGATGCTGAGGCGTAATCTCCGAGGTTATTAATAGACAATGCAATGGCGACTGAGAGATTGAAGTGAGCAGAACACCACTGAAGACAGATGTCCTTATCCTTGCCTGACCCTTGAACCCTCCGCGTGTTCGACCCTGAGCTTCGAACCAGTATACGTTTGTAGTGGCATCCCCCTGTAATTATCTCCTCCATCGCTGGCACCCTATCTAACGAGGACACCATGATCTTGACGAAGGTAATGTACTAGAACAAGGTTTCTTAATCAGTCACGATTCCTGTTATTTCTCTGTCTGATCCTAATTTCTTTTCCATTGTGCAATCACCTTCAGTAATTTGTGTTGGAGCATTCAGTGTTAACGTAATTATGGATTTAGTGTTGAACTGAGTTTTTGGCACCATTTGTGCATTCCCTCAGTTGCCTTTGAGTATCTTATTTTTGCAAGTAACTGTCTTGCATATATTGCAGATAGGTCTCGACTGAGGAATGACTCGACTTTATCCCATGTACAGTACTCCTACCCCATTTGTGATGTTTCCTGCTTTGTCTTTCTACGAAGTTGCCCTAATATTGAGTCAGATGCGTAATAAATACAGTAGATTTCTTGATGATGTAAAGAACTCCCTGCGTTCATCCGTTGCCTCCCAGAATCAAGTAAGTATCCTAGGGACATTCGTAGCAATATATATATATATATATATATATATATATATATATATATATATATATATATATATATATATATATATATATATATATATAAAGAGAGAGAGAGAGAGAGAGAGAGAGAGAGAGAGAGAGAGAAGAGAGAGAGAGAGAGAGAGAGAGAGAGAATATTAGTATTTGTGTTCTCTGGAAGAGAGGGGGAAAGTGATTTTCTGGACCGTCAACGTGATCTCAGATGGAGAAGATAGCGCGCTGCTCCCATAAGCGTCAAAGACATATTCAGCAGAGATGTTGTACACGAATTTATATTATTACGGACAACTCCAGTTTCTTTCCCTTTTGTATTTTCCAGTTTCTTAGCAGAGAATGGGATATGTTGTCTGTATTTTCTGTGATTTTAATTGGGTTGATTTTATATATATATATATATATATATATATATATATATATATATATATATATATATATATATATGTGTGTGTGTGTGTGTGTGTGTGTGTGTGTGTGTGTGTGTTTATGTGTGAGCTCGTTTGTGTGTGCATATATACTGTATATATATATATATATATATATATATATATACAGTATATATATATATATATATATATATATATATATATATATATATATATATATATATATATATATATATGAATTTGAAAATTTGATTTAATGAATATCAATGCCATATTGTAAATAAAAAAAGCAATTCACTTTACATAATTTTTTACTTGATTTGTGGAGAAGAAAATTTCTTTATGCTGCTGGTATAGTATGGTATGGCTACACGCCCCCTGTGTCGAATTTTTAAAAATGTAATACCTTTAACAAGCATCTCATTTTTCATAAAAAAATTTTTGACTTTTAATAAATAAGCCGCTGAAAAATTTCATTCTTATTTCCAAAGCCTAAGATTTTTATATAAAGCATTCCTGAGATTCACAGAATAAATGATATGTTTTGAAAATGAATTTGCTGCGAGATTGTGTCTGACTTCTGGTACTTCATTTCAAAGGGATTGTAAAAATCCCTTCACGAAACGTGACTGAAGAAAATGTTTCTTTTTTGGCGATAGGAATAAGTGCTCGGTAATACTTCTGTTCAACAACATTATTGTTGATTTAATTTGTAAAGAACGATGATGTTACCGAAGGCTTGCACTTTCTTCGAGTTACAGCGCTGCTGTAGGGAAAACTAAGGGTATTTGAATCTATTTTTGCTTCCATTTTTCAACAATAGACATATTTATCACGAAAATGAAATCAGTTAAAACATGTTGCTTGCAGCTACAAGTGATTTTTCTTTTTTAATATCCTGTAATGTTTATACGGTTGGTATGACACTTAACCTTTTCCAATCTAAGAAAGACACGACTCAGACTTTTTCACGGTAAAGAATTTCCATATCATGTTTGAAACGTTTTGAGGAATTTTAAAAAATGATTAAAAAAGCAGTTTTATAAAAACATATTGACATAATTACCGCAAATGCCTTATTTATCTGTTTTGAATGTCTTATTCCTCTATTCTTAGTATTTAGATCTAATGGTGAAGAATAGGTTTACAATGCTTAAGTTTATTAAAGTATAGATATACCAAAAAGGATGCACGTATTTATTTATTTTAGCAAAACCCAAGAAATAATTTCACCTTATTGGCTGCCCTTCCCTTTGACACAGGCACCTCCAGCCTAAATCCTAGTATTCACAATCACATTTTTTTAATACATACTCTACATTCTCCTTGAAAACATAAAAGGTATGGATTCAGAAAGTAATTAGATTTCTGATACTCACCTACCCACCACCGCCTTCGACCAACCACGTTTCTGTAGCTACCAGGTACACAATTCTCTTTTTTGAACAAAAGAGGCACAGTGATTTTAGATGGTGTGAGTTTAAATCATTGGACCTGCTGGATATTTGAAAATAGTCAGTCATGCGTGTCAGGGAATATTCGGACCACCACAATTTGATAATATACATGAATACATACATATATATGTATGTATATATATGCATATATATATACATACATATATATATATACACACACACACAAACATATATATATATATATATATATATATATATATATATATATATATATATATATATATATATATATATATATATATATATATGCACTCACGTGCATAAAAGGAAATTCCTTAATAATATGATGTTTAGAAAAAATTATATATATTTGGTTATGATTATTTATTTTCTTTTACTGGGCAAGCCCAACTTTCCGTCCTCTCTCAGGAACTGAACCCTGGTCTCGTTGCCTTTAAGGCGACTAAAAAATCTTTTCCTGCCAGAATGGGTGGCTTCAAAAGGTGTCTTCTTTTGGGAATAATCATATTTCTTTTTAAATTGACCTTGTATATTCTGGTTTAACATTTGACTCCACGTTTCCATATTGGTGTGTGGTATACAGGATGACTGACGATCGCTCTTAATAATTGGTTTTTGTTTACTTCTATCTAGTCTATGAAATTATATAAAGCATAAAATATGTGAAACTAATAACATTTTACCTTTTATTTTGCTCTCTTTAAACCCAGTATTTTTTAATGATTCACTGCCTTATCTAAATCCTTTATTTGCCATAACTACAACGAAATCTTTAAAAGCGTTGGAATTTTCTCTTTAATGTAGAAATTTAATCGTAGCCCGCCATGAAGTGGTCGAAATGTCTCACAGGTTTTGGTATTTTCACTTTTTAGTTTTCTGTAAAAGAAAACTATTGAGATGGCTATTTGTCTGTCCGTCTGCACTTTTTCTGTCCGCCTTCATATCCTAGAAACTACTGAGGCTAGAGCGCTGCAAATTGATATGTTAATCATCCACCCTCCAGTCATCAAACATACCAAATTGCAGCCCTCTAGCCTTAGTAGTCTTTATTTTATTTAAGATTAAAGTTAGCCATGTTCGTGCATCTGGCACCTCGATAGTGCCAACAACAAAAACCACCACTGGGCCGTGGGCGAAATTTTCACGGGCCTCGGCTGAGAGTTTCATACAGCATTTTACGCTGTACAGAAAACTCGGTTGAGCCGAAGAAACTCCGGTGCATTTTTTACTTTTCTCCTTTGCAGATGCAGTAAGTACTTTAGCCTTTTGTTGTATTAGTCTTCTTTTTATTTTTCCATGTTTAACAGCACAGCCGTCATGAGTATTTTTGTCATAAATATACCAATGTAGTACATACACTTATAGGCTATACTTTCATACACACACACACGCACGCATATACATATATATTATATATCTATATATATATATATATATATATATATATATATATATATATATATATATACACATATATATATATACATATATATATATATATATATATATATACATATGTATAAATATATATATATATATATATATATATATATATATATATATATATATATATATGTGTGTGTGTGTGTGTGTGTGTGTGTGTGTGTGTGTGTGTATAACCTGGAATATATAAAGCACAGGATAAGAAGTGGGAAAACTCTTGTACATATTATATTCTAATTAGTTGTGCCTATGAATTTCTTTTATGATCATATACTACTATTAATTGTTTATGGAATTTTCAGTTATATGAAGTTTTAAGGCGTACTTATAGCGATTTACATTGCAAAGAGGTATATCTTCATAGCCCTGCCTTTCATTTGTATATGTAACTAGCTGACCAACCCAGCACTGCCCAGAAAAACTCTGAAGGACTCAAAAAACTTTGCTGCACCTCCTCGTACTAACTGTCCCATTTATCCATGAATTATTGTGCTGACTGTCTCTTTTATCCAAACATTACTGCTCTGACTGTCCAATTTATCCAGGTATTACTGTGGTGACTGTCCAATTTATCCAGGTATTACTGTGGTGACTGTCCCTTTTATCCATAAATTACTGTACTAACTGTCCCTTTTATCCAAATATTACTCTACTGACTGTCCCATTTATCCAGACATTACTGTGATGACTGTCCCATCTATCCATGTAATATTGTGATGACTGTCCCTTTTATCCATACATAACTGTGCTGACTGTCCCATTTATCCAGGTATTACTTTACTGACCGTCCCTTTTATCCAAATATTACTCTGCTGACTGTCCCATTTATCCAGACATTACTGTGATGACTGTCCCATCTATCCATAGAATATTGTGATGACTGTCCCTTTTGTACATACATATTTGTACTGACTGTCCCATTTATCCAGGTATTACTTTAATGAATGTCCCTTTTATCCAGGTATTACTGTAGTGACTGTCCCATCTATCCAGTTATTACTGTGGTGACTGTCCCATTTATCCAGATATTACTGTGGTGACTGTCCCATTTATCCAGGTATTACTGTGTTGACTGTCCTTTTATCCAGGTGATATTACTGTGGTGACTGTCCCTGTTATCCAAGGATTACTGTACTGAGTGTCCCTTTTATCCAGGTATTATTCTGGTGACTATCTAAACCTTGATACAGAATTATTAATTACAGGAAAAAAAAAAGCATTTTCAATAATATATTTCTAGGGTATCAAGCACATGAAATGTGGTATGATAGACCCGTAGAGTTTATTTACACATGAAATTAGGTATGCCAAACCCGTAGAGTTTATTTACCACATAAGTTACAAAGGGCAGCGGGAAAGGGGTACGGGTTTGAAACCTACCCTATTATCTAAGTTGGGTCAAATGTTGGCCTCATGCCAAATTTTGTGTAGATCAGTCAAGAGGTTCGAATTTCTGTAGCACACTAACATAAAAATATACAAACATACAGACATTCACTTTTATATAAAAGATGGTAAAACTGGTATAATAAAAAAATGAAAAGCAATGAGTTTTTCTTTATTACAAAAGGGGAACATGTCTAAAATTACATAAGAGAGACATAACATATGACGAATTCTCGTCAAATACTAAATCAATTACAAATGAGTCTGTATATTTATTCGATTACAAGGAGCCTATAGATTTATCTATACATACATTTTGATGCATCTCTTATTTGTAGCCCCTCGGCATCTTCACTGACTTTACAATATGGTGGTAAGAAGATGGTCCTTTTTATAAGGCTTCTTTGTTTCTATCAAATTTACGTTTTATTTCTTAACGCTTGTAGTTACCCAGATGCCTTTATTGAGGTTCGCTCTTTGAGTTATTGTATGGTGACAATAGCCGTGACTTCAGTTACGAAAATAAATGACACTGACGATTCTTACACCCAGCTGAGTTTTCCTTCATTTTTTTCCTTGTAGATGATGAAGTATTGTTCATATGCAATTTTTAAGATAAAAGACGGATAAAATAGGGAAACAACGATAATTCTTTTCTCCTACGTCTGGATAGGGGTTGAACCATTTACATAAGAGAGCTGTTGCTTGCTCGCTCCATTTGTTCACAGGAACGTTCCTGAGAGCAGACGCCTCTGCGCATCTACAACTCTGGCATATTGTAGATGAAAAGCGGTACTAATCATTCTCTGGTTCTCTCATTATCATTCTGTTTTGATGGGTATATTACGTAAGATCTTCCAAAAGAACTGACGTGTTCGCTTTTCCCAAAGAAATACTTGAAATTCGCGTTTTAGTGAACTCATACAGCTAGTTACTAGACATACATGTCCAATCAATTTTCTAAGGATACTGAAAATCAGAGGACCTGATGATGTCGAATTTTTTCTTTGTGAATTCTCCAAGGAAATTATGGCCCGTCAATGATTATTCAACGAAGTTTATTTTTACAAAAATTTATATTGTAACCTCTATTAATTTCACAGCTATCAATATTGACTGAGGTCTCCATAGTCCTGAGTTAACTAAGAACAAAACTTCCTAAGTATTTTCTAAACTATTTCCTTTTATCACTTATTGTTTCGTCAAACTATCTGAGTGAGCTCATATGAGGAGATAATGCACTGAGGGTAGGGATCTTGAATACAAAATACACTATAGTAAGTATTATGATATTTCATTATTCTTACACCAGTACATAAATACATCATTTGTGTAAATGTAATTAAAATTGCACAAAATGTTAAGGATGAAAACTCTTCGAATCGTTAATGGTCTTTTCACTTCTGCTGTACATCACAGTTCCGGTCATATCTGGAAGGAGGCACAAAATTGAAGGCCACGCCAAGAAAATATTACCTACAAAACCGGTTAGCTATGTTCCTCCTGAGACCCAGTAAATGACATCACCTTGCAAAACACAAGGTGCTCTCTTAATAAGAACCCCTGGTATGTGAAAGGGAAAGAGGGGCCAAAATCTCAGTCACCATGAAGAATATATTTTTTTATATTTAAAGTGAATCACTTTCATTTGTATGTAAAATGTAAAATTACACCGTATATTCATTCAAGATTTACTGTAGATTTTACTACTTAAAAGACTCAATTTTTATCATAGAGGAGGAAGTTTTAGATATACGTATTAAACTGCCGTTATTGCTGTACGTTTCAATATAATTCTATCTAAAGAAAATCTTGAATGAATATGTGGTGTAAATTTACACTTTACGTACAAATGAAAGTGATTTACTTTAAGTATAAAAAATATATCCTTCATGGTAACCGAGATTTTGGCCCTTCGTGTTAATGATCTTTCCCTCTCACATACCTGGGGTTCTTATTAAGAGAGCACCTTTTGTTTTGCTCTTGCCCCCAATAAATGGAGTATCCATTGCCTGTTAAAACATGTGTGGGAGTAGGATTTATACGAAAGTGAATAAAACCGATCTTTCAGAATACGTTATTTTGAGACCTTCTGAAATGTTATTGGCTATTTTTCAATGTTGGATTTAGGTTTAAATACGTTCATAAATACCCTTAATCATCGTCGTTACATTTGTATCACTTACTAGCAGAGGGAAAAGAGGAAGGGACATTTTGAGTAAAGTTGTATATATATATATATATATACATATATATATATATATATATATATATATATATATATATATATATATATATATATATATATATATATACATATACATATATATATATATATATATATATATATATATATATATATATATATATATATATATATATATATATATATATATATATATAACGCTGGCCGTGCACGTAGTATGGATAATTAATGTTGATTAAGTGGAGCCTATTGAACCCTGCAACTAGTCTTCACCCAGGGATTGCTATCAAAAGACAGAAAGAGTACCCACAGGACTTTTATTCAATAGAATACGGCTTAAAGGGGTTTCACGAAGAAACAAAACTTGGTATATAAATTATAGGTATTTTGAGATTTATAATTCAACCAAATTACCATCAAAATTCTGATATGAATCTTGAATTTCTTCTATTTTCTACGATATTTTTCGGCAGTGGGTCCCTGGTTATCTCAGGGTTGAAACCTCAGTGCACATCCCAATCTTTCTTTTTACTTATAGGGAAGGGTATCGTTTCCCTTCACAGTTTAACATTTTAATGCTACCGCCTGTTTGATGTATTACGCGACTTAGGGTTTTCCAGAGTAAATGCTTTGAGTTCTTGGTAGTGATGTGGAGGTAGTCTGACCACTTGGTGTTCATGGTCTCTTGCAAGTTTATCAGTTACATAATCATTACCTTTACATGAATATTAACTCCATTTATTTAGATTACCTAGATTTACGCCCTTCTTTTTTGAAGAGTTTTCAGTATCCTCTTTTACTGGTACACAATGTCGGGGTTTGTCGATCCACACCGAATGAAACGATTCCAAGACCTTGTACGATGCATTATCCACCACTATACTGGAAGATGGCCTTATATTTGGAAGAGGAATTTATCAGTTTTAGAAACTTCAAATGTGTCAAGATGCGACCCTCTAAGGATGGTGGCGTGAGAGAATAAACCTCAATTCCTCCGTGGCTTAAGCTGCTTAAATGATTCAAACTAATTGGAGAATTGGTACGCTCGTCAAAACATAAGCCACGCTTCCAGGTTTATGATTTCATATTATTATTATTATTATTATTATTATTATTATTATTATTATTATTATTATTATTATTTCAATAGATGAAACCTATTCATATGGTTCAAGCACACAGGGGCCATTAACTTGATATTCAAGCTTCTAAAGAATGTTGATTTCAACCTCCCACGGCAGACCCCACGCTGCGGCAGTAACTGATCACGACACAGAGCCAGTGATTTTTCATCACCCTTGGGGAGACGTGAACCAGCAACATCTGAGTGGCATGTCACGACACTAACTACTATACCAGCGGACCAGCATTAACCAAAATTAATACTGATGATTTAAAAAACAAAATAAATTTCACCAGGAGGACATATATGCCGTAAATACACCTTTCTTAATTTGTCTTGTAATAAAGATAAATATCTGATAATCGCTAATGATACGTAAGGCAGGCAATAGTGCAATAAACCAAAAAAATGGCTCCAGACTTCCTCAATTTGTTGGAGTGTAGCAGAACGTCTGTCCCAAAGATGTTTAAGGGATTTTGTAGACAGCGCCTGGTATTTCTTGATAATCACTAATCCTAGCATTGGCCAGAAACATCTACTATTGACTTATATACATATATATATATACATATATATATATATATATATATATATATATATATATATATATATATATATATATATATATATATATATATATATATGCATATATATATGCATATATATATATATATATATATATATATATATATATATATATATATATATATATATATATGCATATATATATATTTCAAAGAATGGAGCCTCTCTACAAGCCACCTGTGTCCGTTTTTACTTCTGTAACATAGCAGAGAAAGAAATAAAATTAATTTCAATTGTTTTCATTACTAGAACTGTGGGTTTAAACTCACCCCTTCATAAACTCTCTCCTTCATTCCTCAAAATGGTTAAGCTTAACCCTTCTCTCTGTCCAAATGACTGCCTAAGGCCTTGATTTCCAGGTGACCATTGTACCTTCTCGGCATCAAGCAGCAACAAGGGAGGAGCCAAAAAAAGAGAAAGTCGGCGCCACTGCTATGTAAATCCTCCACGAGGTTGACTGCTGCCATGTGGCCTATCTAGAAAAAGTGGCAAAGATTCACTTTTGTGCCACCTACCAGATGCAAACGGCATAATCTCCGAAGGTTATTTATAGACGGTGCAACAGAAATTGAGAGGGAGAGGAATGTGCAGAACACCACCACTGACAGAAGTCCTTAACCTTGCCTGACCCTCCAACTTTCCACGTGTTCGACCCCAAGGTTCGAACCAGTATACCTTTGTAGTGGCATTTTAATTCCCTCCTCCATCACCAGCGCCCTATCGAACGAGGACACCATCATCTTGATGAAGGTAATATACTGGAATAAGGTTCCTTAGTCAGTCACGATTCCTGTTATTTCTTTATCTAATTTTTCATTTATTTTCCATTTTGCGATCACCTTCAGTAATTTGTGTTGGAGCATTCAGTGTTAATGTAATTATGCATTTAGTGTTGAAATGAGTTATTTGGCACCATCTGTGCTTTTCCCTCAGTTCCCTTTGTGTATCTTATTATTCGTACAAGCAACTGTCTTGCATATGTATTACAGATAGGCCTCGACTGTGGAACCACTCGGCTCTCTCCATGTGCAGTCCCCTCTAACCCCCATTGTGATGTTCCCTGTTATGAAGACATCATTGGTGTAGAATATTTATTTTGTGTAGGATTCATTCATTTAGCCGGCCCTTATTATTACCTGTCCAGTAATTCGTCATTCTTCTGATCTGTATTTGTTATGTAACTATAACTAGTTAAGAGAACCCTTGAGTTTACATAATTTTCCCTCACATGAAGAAGGCCCTAAGCCACAGATTTTCCTTTGTATTTCTACGAATTGTCCTTCTATTGAATCAGATGTATAATGAATATAAGGAACTTCCTGCGTTCATCTGTTGCCACCCAGAATCAAGTAAGTATCCCTGGGACATTTGTAGCTACTGGCGTACCTTGCCGAGTATGCAATTGCTTTGCAATTATAAGTGGAATAGCAACTGCTAGCTGGTCTGCATAATTAGAGACAACCCTGATATCATACCCCCTCCATTTTAAGCACGTGAGAAGAACCAGTTCCACAGCATAAGTACGTGTCAAAATATTTTGTTCAGGTTTATGCTAGATGTGAAAAGTGACAGCAATCAGTGTTATGTAATAGATAGGCTACGTGCATGCCAAATTAGTTCATGAGAAGAGAGATTGTATTAACAATTCCGTGAGATTTTTGTGCTATCACTTGTTAGCTGCATGTTTTAAGAATAGGAAGCTAGGGAGTAACTCAGTCGAAGAGCCAAATAGAGGAAATAGACCCTTATTTCAGATAGGCACACTGTAGGCGACCACCATGGCTTTGACTCCAACTATTTTTGCATCGCTGGATTTATCCTCTCCTCTCTCTCTCTCTCTCTCTCTCTCTCTCTCTCTCTCTCTCTCTCTCTCTCTCTCTCTCTCTCTCTCTCTCACTTGATCGATAGGAAAAGCTAAGAAGTATTTAGAAATATAAATTTCCGCTCTCAAGACGAGAGAATGGTAATTCTGACACGGAATCTTCAATTCCAGGCCACGTGGGCCCATCCCTAACTGTCCGCCACCTTTGATTTGTGAGTTCCATTAGAAATTCCATTGTTATAAAAACCGCATGCACAGCACTCATATATAAATCCCTTTCTTTCGCTCGCTAATTTTTATCCATACGTACGTGAACCTCGCCGCATTTTTGAAAGTAATAAACCTTTAATTCTTTAACTGAGTAGGATATTCCTCGGCGAGCCTGTAGTATTCCTGTAAATTTATTTATTGACGAATATATCAGCGAGAATTTCCTCTTTCCATGCATTACTGCAGGAGCCTCTGAGCTTGGGAAAAGGGTAGGCTCAGGTAAAAAAGCCGGACACGCGGTCAAGAGACACCCCACCCCCCCGCCCGCCTGACTCATTCATTCACGGCAGATGTCACGAGACCAAAAGTACACACTAGAGTACACGTATGAGTTAAGGTTTGTTTTGATGACGGAGAATAACAATTTCTTTCCTCCCCCAAGCATAACCTCTCGGCAGTCCGGACTACCGTGTGCATGTTATAAAATTCAGCATTTTTGTCTTACCCTTGTGCATTGGAGATTTTAATATTCGATGGGATTGATGTACTGTTTTCATTATGCCACATTTAAAATTATTTAACAGCTCAAGGAAAATTTCTTTACACACCATAAGTGTGTAACCCCATAAGCCTTTTTTTTTTTTATTTAGTTCTACAGTGTCTCTCCTCAAAGTAAAATATACATAAAGGCATACGTTAGCTTGGGCTAACTTTTCGTTCATTCTGAACAGCTGAGTGTTTCAGAACCCTGAAATTTGTCCTATTTAGATATATCAATTTTTAACTGAGTCTCTTCAGACATCCTGAAATCTGTCTTATTCAACCATATTAATTTTCATTCATTCTGAACAATCGAGTGTTTCAGACACCCTGAAATTTTTCATATTCAGACATTAATTTTTAACTGAGTCTCTTCAGACATCCTGAAAGTTGTCTTATTCAGACATATTAATTTTCGTTCATTCTGAACAATTGAGTGTTTCACACCCTGAAATTTGTTTTATTCAGACATATTAATTTTTAACTGAGTCTTTTCAGACACCCTGAAATTTGTCTTATTCAGACATATTAATTTTCGTTCATTCTGGACAATTGAGTCTTAGAGACACTTGAAATTTGAGTCTTTTCAGACAACTTGAGTCTATTCAGACACCCTGAATCTGTTCATTTCGAACAATATCGAGTCTCGCCAGACACATTGAACCTGATCTCTTGAAGAGCCCTGAGTCCTTTCAAACATATTGATTTTCTGACGGGTCACGCCCATATAAGCATTATCTCAAGATGTCTGCGGCATCCAGAACCCAGCAAAATGAGGACTTCAGGTTCTACATGTCCGCTGGAAAGGACATGGGACTGTCAGGGCAAGCCCTGAGGGATTGGGTCCAAGATAGAGTAGACGATGCTAATGCGGAAAGAGAGGCAGAAAGGTAGGAGAAGTAGAAAGAAAGAAAAGCCTAGGAGAAACAAGAAGATGCAGAAAGACACGAGAAGGAGAAAGAAAGAATAGCCCAAGAGAAATAAAAAGAGGCAGAAAGACAGGAGAGGGAGAAAGAAAGAACTCAGCAGCTTGCAATGACAGCTCACGACAGGTGCAACACACCAACACCCTCTCCTCATTCAACCCTCAGCAGTGTAGGCACCCTCATAAGAAAATGGGACGAAGCTGAGCCTGAAGCCTAGCTCAATCATATTGGAAAGGTCCAGACGACCTATCAGCCCTCTACTGAAAAAGTGTCTCTGATCCTGGGAAAGCACCTCGAAGGGAAGGGTGACATTGCATTCAATGCTCTCCCCACTGAGGATCAAGAAAATCTTGACCTTGTCTGCCAAGCCATTATAAAAGCTTTTGAAACAACTCCCGACTGTCGGAGAAAAAGGGTGGAGAAATAAGCCCAAGGAATCAGGCCCAACCTGGTCTGAGTGGATCTTCAAAAAGACCCAGGCCCTAAAATGATGGCTAGAATCTCTGAAAGCCACTAGTGTGGAGGATGTCCTTGAACTCTTCCAGCTTGAAGAATTCTTATTTTATGCCCTGCCAGCTCTCACCATTCATCTATGCGATAAGGCGCCTAAGACAGTGGCCGAGCGCTGCTGTTGGGCTGACATATGGGATATGCATCATCCCCATCTTAGTTCCCATGGACGAAAATTATATCCCTCCCTGCCTGCCTCAACCAACTCCAAGCAACCTCACAAGAATGGGCACCCCCATAAGAAACCTGTGTGTGGGTATTGTAAGAGAATAGGGCACCCACTGAACAGTGCAGCTTGAAGGCTGAGAATCAGCCTGAAGCCCACCTCTACACCCTCAACTGGGACAACACCCCGAGATACACCTGGATTGTGGAGGAAGGGTAAACGGCCTGCTCCCTCCTTTGGGACAGTGCTAGGTAAAGATTATAGCCAGACTTATTGCCCCGTTTGCAAAGTCTATGGGCACTCTGCCCAATGGGAAAAATGCCCTTATAATAATAAGTCAAGTATGCCCACCCTTGCCTTGGCAGTCACCAATCCAACATCCTTAGGTCCTGCAGCCCAGGGTCAAATTTATGTGGCACTTCCCTGAGGTAGGCGAGTTGCCAGCCAGGTCAAGGCATTTGATGATTCTGGCGCAAAAATGTCCCTCACAAGGGAAGACAAAGTACCCCGTGGAGCTACCATTGACGGACGTAAACTCGTCACGATTGAAGGTATCAGTCACTTTAAGATGATACTTCCCACTGTCAAGGTGAGGATCACAAGGCCTCATAGATCTGAAATCTGTGACCTCGCAGTTGCTAGGTACATTCCTGGAGGTTATTACCTCCTCCTGGGGCAGGACTTCCAGTCCCCACCTAAGTTACAGCAATCCAGGGGTCCAAATCCCCCAAATCATTCATTAGGCACGAGTAAGCCTCAAACGCCTGCATTCATTCCACTGCCAGTGCCACCTGAGTGTGATGCGCAGTGGCCCCCCCTCCATCAGGATTGATTCCAGATCCCATTCCGGTGCCCAGCCCTGCCCCAGTGCCAGTGCCAGGGCCCCCAAATAGATCCCCCTCCTGGAATTCAACACTTGATTCACAATCTCTGCCAGTGTCATTTGGGTGCACTGAGCAGTGCTAAGCTCCGTCCGTCCCAAACGACGAGCAAATTCCAACTCAAATATCAGTGCCTGACCCTGCCTTAGTGCCAGTGCCAGAGCACGACCCTGATCTCCATTCCAGAGATCCCAGTCCAGGGCCCCCTCTCTTCTCCCAGCCTGGCTCTGCTACCAATGCTGATAAGAGAGATGGATTCTTCTGACCACAGCAGAAGCTCATCCAAAGGTGTGGCCTCGCAACCCATGCCTGAGCTGGCCACTCTTACCTGCCAGCCTCTCGTGCCCCCCCCCTAATGCTTCCTCTCTGTCTCAGTCCGCCGCAGACGCAACAGTTAGTAAGGAGTCTGCCATGTCTCAATTGGCCGAAAAAACTGTGATGGATCATGGTAGAGCTTGTAAGGAAGGCCCTTGTGTCAAATACCCTCCCTGGGCTCTGTTCCACCGATTCCCCAACTAAGACAAACCATCAAGGTAAGAGAGGTCTGTGGAGGAAATAACATGGGCGTGGATAATTCCAGGTAGCTTAAAGAGAGCCCCTGAGCTCTCCTGGCACCTGTGCCAAAATGGCACAGTGCCATCCCGTTTCCCTATGAAGACTTTGGCACCTCTATCCAGAAGAGGATGTCAGTGTCCTTCACTTATCTATTTTCCTTATAACTCTCCCTTATTCTTTTCCTTTAACACATCCCTTCCTTACTTTGATTATTACTCACATTTATTTTTTTTACCTTACCAAGGCCCCATTTTACTTTAATCCCCTCTGCCAATGCAGAGTAACATTGACAGATATGCCAACTGCACAAGTCCTATGACCTCCCTTTCATACCTATCACAGCATGATGCATTTAAGATACGATATGCCATCGCCCTTAGTTATTATTATATGAGTGCCAACTTGGCACAGTGCCATTATTGTAGATGCTGGTAAATGATCCTGCCAGAGGAGTCACGCCCTCTGGCTACCTTTGTGGCCTCCTTGGGCTAAAGAATGAACCTAGCCATTTTCCATAGGCTAAGGAATGTAATTTCGGCATATTTAATCATCAACTTTTATTAACAAATATTGATTACTCCGAATCAGTCACCTATTCTCTTTGTGAATCTCTGTAATAAATCTTGAGTCGCAGGCTCGCGGCCTTGTGTTATAGTGCCCAAATGGCACTGAGCATTGCTTAAGTATCATGGAAACACCTAACCTAGACCAAGTTTACCTAACTGCAATGCCTCCTCAAGGCAGACTAACTGCATGTGTGCAAAATTCATAACTGAATATTATTAAGAGTGCATGAAGTATCTCTAGAATTAACCTAGTATTAATTCCTTGTTTTAACTATACCATTACATTGTGAAAAATATTCTGATTAATGCTGCTTTAACGTAATAGGAATTTAATGATAAGAATATGTCATTTCTAGCAGCAAGTATTTATTCTGCGTTAACGTAACTGTCACAATGTTGTTTTGCCTCTTGAAATTAATTACTATGCAGAAGTTTAAGTTAAATTATAAGGCACCAAAGGGAAATGAAAGAGAAGTACAGTAAAGTCTTTAAGTGAGTTAGCTTGCCAGTAATTATTCTCACCTGATCTAGGGTGTGAATACTAACTTGGTTGGGGAGGTGCAACGAAAGGAGCCGATCTCCAAGCCACCTGTGTCCGTTTTTACATCTGTAACGTAGTGGAGAAAGAAATAAAATTCACTTCGATTATTTTAATTACTAGAACTGTGGGTTTCCACTGGCCCCTTCATGAACTCTCTCCTTCATTCCTCAAAATGCTTAAGCCTAACTCTTCTCTCTGTCCAAATGACTGCCTAAGGCCTTGATTTCCAGGTGACTGTCGTACCTTCTTGGCATAAAGCAGCAACAAGGGAGGAGCCAAAAAAAGAGAAAGTCGACGTTGCTGCTATATTAACCTTCCACGAGGTTGACTGCTGTCATGTGGCCTATATAGAAAATGTGACAAAGATTCACCTTTGCGCCACCTGCCAAACGCAAACGGCGTAATCTTTGAGGGTTATTTACAGACGATGCAATGGAAATCGAGAGGAAGAAAAACGTGCAGAACACCGCCGTTTTTCATAATATATAAAATTCCATGTTTGGACTGCCTCTCTTTTTATATTGGCCAACCTAGCAAAGATTTAGATGTACGTATAAAGCAACATAAGTATTCAGTCAAAACTGGACAAGCATCCAATGCCATATTCATTCATTTAAGTGAAAACTCTCACAGGATAAATTGGACTGAAAGTTCAGTGATTGCCAGATCGAAAGATTTCTTTTCAAGAAATCCATTGGAGTCCACTATTATCCAGCTTACTTCCAGTTGTAATTTTAATCTTAGCCCTGGCATGTATTATTTGGATCCCTGTATTAGAAAAATGTTCAAGAATGACGTAAAAGATAAAATCACTGACTTAATTACAAGTTAGTTACTTGATATATATTTTCTATATATCCGTATGTTTAATATAAAAATTTTTTTTATTTGTAAAAATGTTCATCTTGCAAAAAAGTTATTATTATTTACAAAAAAAAGAGAATTATTTTGTTGTACTAAAATTTTTTAGGTGGTCAGTCACGACCCTGCATAATCTTTTAATTGTCCTGTCCCTGCTTCTGAAAGGTTGATCCTAATCCTTTGTAAAACCTTCTTAAATATTTAATCCTGTTTTGGCAGTTCTACTAATTATTCAATTGTGTTGGATTCCAGGTACATGTTTCCTTTATAATCCCCATCTGTCATTTATATGAGCTTTCTTTGTAAACTTCCTTTTAAATTTCTTTGGTCTGCTAAGTAAAGGACCTAGCGTCGAAAGGCCTCGCAGTGCTCCAGTGTTACCGTTTCCTTCGTGGATTTTATCTTTATTTATATATTCATCACGTTCCATATTTTCGTGATTCAGTTATACATACATACATATATATATATATATATATATATATATATATATATATATATATATATATATATATATATATATATCACCTTAAATAGTTTACCTAACAAAATATCATATCAACAGACCGTCACATCGCGTCAACCACCTTACACTCACCAGTATACGTAAACTCTTTTGCTTCATGACCACCTCCTCACTTCCAACCACCACCTTCCCTGTCTCCTTATTCTCCCTCCAAAAACTTCCGAATTATACATCATTTTCACAAACCAGTTATTTTCCAGTGCATTCACGCGAAGAGCAAACTTGAAACACTATGATTAATCTTTTTACCACTTCTTCACCCTACGAGTATCTCTATATTTCTCGTGTTTCAGCTCTTCGTACGATACTTCTATTACTCAACAATTGAACTAAAATATTTTATATTTCGACTCTGGTAAAATATATAGGAACTCGAACAGACATAAATTTACTTTCGTCTTGACAACATGATAGGCTATGCAGTAACCTCAGTTTCTTTTGTGAGGTGGTTAGAATTCTATCGAAGAAGAAAAAACTTTCTCATTTCTTTCCCTCTCCAATACAATACCATTGCAAAATATTGTTTATACTTATATATATATATATATATATATATATATATATATATATATATATATATATATATATATATATATATATATATATATATATATATATATATAGATGTATGCGTGTGTGTGTGTATGTGCCACAAAAACTGATATGCATTGAGCAATTTCAACCAAACTTGGTATACATATGATTTACTATCTGGAAAAGAATACTGTTGGGGAGGGGGGGGCAAGACATCACTGGCATCAAAGGGTGGGTTGTGGGAAGGGGGTGACATGTAAAAATAACCAAAACGACAGGTATTAGTGTCTAATCCATAGTTTTCGAGGTGCTGAGGTGAATAGTGACACTCTCGATGCCCTTCAAGTTCAAGTTCAGCCCCGATTGGAAGGGGGGTGAGAAGGGGGTGGGAAGGGGGTGACATGTAAAAATAACTGAAAAGGACAGATATTAGTGTCTAACCCATAGCTTTCAAGGTTGCTGAGATGAATAATAACACTCTCAATGCCCTTTAAGGGGATCGGCCGGTTTCCGACTTTTTTAACGACAGGTTGTTGATATATAGGGGGTTTGTTAAAGGATATTGTGTGGAACTTCTGGGGAAAAAATTTTTGTTCAGTGACCTTAGGTTTTGTGACGCCAGAGCATTTTTCGGCCAAAAATGGCCATTTTCAAAATGCATCTTCTCCTTTGCTTTTTGGTTTTAAGGGATGTGATTTGAACCACGTATAAAACACATATGGACCTTCGATACAAAGCCGGGGATTTTTGATTTTTCAATTATTTTTCGAGATATGAATTTTTTTTTTTTTAATGAAATTTTCCCAGAAAAATTACAGAAAAAAAAATTGCCAAAAATCAGAAACTCAAAATATTAAAAATCCCTGGCTTTGTTTTAATCTACCATGTTTCCCCATGTTATATTTAAAATTTCATTTAGATTGGTCCAATACTAAGGGAGGAGATGCATTTTAAAGGCGAAAAACTTATGTTTTGAGAAACGGGCCTTCAAAGTTTTAGTTACATAAAAAAAGTAAAAGGGACTTCAAAGACTGTGTTACAATTAATTCTATGGTTTTAATTTTTATTTTTGGGTATTAATTAATGCAAAATGATTATAAATAAGAATATTAATTGATTATTTATGTGCCTAAGACACATTCTTATAAATTTTAGGTTCCTGGTCCCCCCCTGTCTGATCTTGCTGCAAGGTATTACTCTAGGGTATCATAGTTGCCTACACTTTTTTATTAGTGTCTCGAATCCATCCCTTGCCAAATGGATCCTGGGAATTACTTTACATTCACAATTAGGGATTCGTGATTCAAGTAATTCATCAAGTCTTGCTTCACTTATTATGATCATTTTATTTTCAGGATCATCTATAATATCAGCCTCCGAGCTACTGCTTTCTTTTTCTAAAATATCTTTGCCCTTTGGTAGTGACGAACAAATAAAAAGGCATTTAGGGGTGGATGTGGTTGGTCTCTGGTCAGCAGAGATCGCTGCCTGCGCCGTTTGATGGGCGACAGCTCTCTCTCTCTCCGTCGCTCCATTCCCCTCTATGGCACTAATTTCTTGAACTCTTTCTTCTACTTCTCGCCTGGACTTTTCCACTTGGCTTTTCCGCATTCTAGAAGCATGAAGTGAACTCTTGGACCTTTTAGGCACGGTGAAAAAACAAAAACACCGCAGAAAATACAGAGTTCAGTCAAGGCTAGCGAGCATGAAAAACGTGTCCTTCTAGCTTGGAAGTTTATAGGCAACTCTCGGCCACAATCGGCGTCATGGTATGACGTGTGCGTTGTCATGGCTAGGAATAACTAAAAAGGTGCCGAGTAGGATATTATTGACATTATACATTTCATTTCAAAGGAAGTTTTCATAATATATATCGCAAAAACTATACCAGACTAAATCATTTGCGCTACTGGTGTTTTATGGGTATATAGTTATTGTTACATTTTAGGCCATAACTAGAGAAATACGGCAAATTTTAGCATAATATTTCGTGGACACATTCTTGAACCCTATACGAAGCCATAGAATTTTTTTCAGCAAATCGAATTTTTTAAAGATTATTGGGTTTTTTTAGGCGGCCGATCCCCTTAAGTCCAAGTTCAGCCCCAATACAATAGGAAGGTGGGATGAGAAGGGGTGGGAAAGGTGTGACATGGAAAAATAACGGAAAATGACAGATTGTGTATAATCTCTAGTTTTTGAGGTCGCTGAAATGAATAGTGACACTCCTAATGCCCTTTAAGTCCAAGTTCAGCCCGATAGGAAGGGCGAGCGAGAAAGAGTGAGAAGGAGGTTACATGCAAAAAATAACCGAAAACGATAGATATTATTGTCTAATCTATAGTTTTCAAGGTCTCTGAGATGAATAGGGACACTCCTAATGCCCTTCTAGTCCAAGTACAGCCCTGATAGGAAGGTGGTGGTGAGAAGGGGTGGGAAGGGGGTGACATGTAATAATAACCGAAAATGACAGATAGTGTCTAATCCATAGTTTTTGAGGTTACTGAGAAATAGTGACACTCCTGATGCCCTTTAAGTGCAAGTTCAGCCCCAACGGGAAAGCAGGTGTGAGAAGGGGTGGGAAGGTGGTGACATGTAAAAATAACCAACAAGAGATATTAGTGTCTAATTCATAGTTTTTGAGGCTGCAGATATGAATAGTGACACTTTCGATGCCCTTCAAGTCCAAGTTCACCCCCAACAGGAAGGAGAAGGGATGGTGTGAGAAGGAGTGAAAAATAAACTGTCAAAAATGACAGATATTAATGTCTAATCCATAGTTTTCGAGGTCACTGAGACGAATAATGACACTCTCGATGCCCTTTAAGTTCAGGTCCAGCCCCAGTAGGAATGGGGAGTGAAATATAAAATTTCAAAAATGCTGAGCAGTGTAACTGATGCAACTATCTTACAGGAAAGGGAGAGAGTGAGAGAGAGAGAGAGAGAGAGAGAGAGAGAGAGAGAGAGAGAGTAGAGGGGGTGTCAGGAGGGGAAAGAGAGAGAGAGAGAGAGAGAGAGAGTGAGAGAGAGAGAGAGAGAGAGAGAGAGAGAGAGAGAGAGAGAGCGAGAGAGAGCAGAGGAGGTGTTAGGGAGGAGAGAGAGAGAGAGAGAGAGAGAGAGAGAGAGAGAGAGAGAGAGAGAGAGAGAGAGAGAGAGAGAGAGAGTTTATCAGTTGTCATTCAGGGTTTTCCCGGGCAGTGCCGGGTTGGTCAGCTAATATATATATATATATATATATATATATATATATATATATATATATATATATATATATATATATATATATATATATATATATATACTGTGTATATATATATATATATATATATATATATATATATATATATATATATATATATATATATATATATATATATATATATACATATATATATATATATATATATATATATATATATATATATATATATATATATATATATATATATATATATATATATATATATATATATATATATATATATATATATATATATATATATATATATATATATATATAGAGAGAGAGAGAGAGAGAGAGAGAGAGAGAGAGAGAGAGAGAGAGAGAGAGAGAGTGTGTGTGTATATATATACATAAAGATCTACTTACTTTCTTCCTGGCTCAGGGATCCACTACTAGGGTCTGGCTGATGGACAAGGGACTTACCATAACAACCCTAGGTTCTGACTGCAATTGCTAGGTCAGGTAGAAACTCAGAAAAGAAAATAGTTTGGCTGAAGGCCTTACTTCAACAAGGAACTGTTGCAGATAAAAATTTGGGTTTACTTTAAGTGGAATATATTTACATTAAACACTTAAACCAGAAGAATGGGGAAATGATTGGCAGGTAAAATTTTACAGCAATTTTAAGATACTGCAGATCTAGGGTTAATCCTCTTTGAAAGGGACACTGTAGAGTAGCTTGCAGTGGCTATGCAACGGCAAGGAGCACAAGACAAGCAGTTGTTTCCACAGCTAACAACACTGTCTGCAATTGAGAACGCAAGCGGTTACACAGGAAAAAAGTGATTTTGGGTGAATTGAGTGTCACACATATGGAGCCAATGACTCGATTCTAGTGAAAGATGCTTATGTTGAAGTTACACACTGTACTAGCTAAGTCAGGTCTTTGTGAGAAATTGCACTTAAGAAAAGAAAATAAAATTCAGTGAAAGATCAAGATATGTGACTGTTGAAAGAACCTCAAATCAGGACTTTACCTTATGGAACAAAGGAGGGATGGAGGAAAATATTATGGGATTGCACTGGTAAGTGACTCGTGGGGGGCGGGGCGACCAAAGGTGGCTGGAGGGATAAGCTCAAGAAGAAGCAAGCAAGGGGTAAGTGTGTAGAGCTGCTACCAAGAGGGTTTCTGAGAGTGATGCTGCTGGAACCCTTTTTTTATGACCTCGATGGATTATTTTTCCTTTTCTCTCAGATGGCGCTCGGAGCGCTGGTGTCTGCCCTTGGGGGTCAAGATGATGGCCAAGCCATATGGGTTGTGACCTTCCATTTTCCATGTCAAGGCCTAATGCGGGCCTTCTAATCCAGTTGAGCCTGGCAACCACGTGTTCACTGGTTGCTATGGGGGACTCAACTTTTCTCCCAGGTTTCATCCCAAAGCTGGTGCATCTGTGAGGCAGGATTTTCGTCTCCATTCGCCTTCATCTGAGAGAGGTTTTTCAAAGTAGTCACCAGGTCTAGGAAAGATTAAGAGATTTACCAAAGGGGGAAGCATGGAGAGAATTAAGAAGAGGCTGGTTTTCTCACGCCCTTCCTTTGTTAGTTATCAGTATGAACAATGATATCTTTTACGTTATAACAAAGATTGGAGGTTGAGTTGGCTTACTGGGTCTCCCTCGTTGCAACTCCCCCACTAAATTGACAATTGGACCTTGAATTATGTGGAAATATCAACAACTAAGTTAACTCGACTGAACAAGCTAATGTCTCTCTTTACTTCCCTTTTCTGATAATATCAAATTCAAGAAGATCATTAATTTTGCAAGTCAATCAGTTGCACAACAAAACTCACTGATTTTTAAGCTTTACGTTACCTTGGAAAACGTTATGCTGCAAGTCAATTTCTTATATCTCTCTTGTCATTACTTTAAAGCAGCATTGTATCAAATTCAAAATTAAAGTATTCTATGAACTAATATTTCATGAACATAGGTAACAACATGGAAAATAATAATAGGATTATTACAACGTTAAATTCTAAGGTTAGTCATTCACTTAATTAATAAGGGTAACTTTGATAGTCCAAAGTCATGCTGTTAGGGTGCCTTGAGGAGGCATTACAACAAAGTACTCATGGGCTTATGTTAAGTGATACCACGATACTCGTACGTGGTGGCACTGTGCCAGGCGTGGCACTAACAACACGTGTGCCTTGTGGCACATGATATACAACTAGGCGTGTAATTGCACGGGTTTTGTGTGTCGGGGACTCGGGACTTATATTACAAGGAAAAGATGAACGACAAATGCAAAAGTCGTGACTGTTAAGGAAAAATTATGATCAGTGTACCAGGATTATATTCCTTAGCCCATGAAAAATGGCTAGTTTCATTCTTCAGCCCAAAGAACGTCAAAAGGCAGTCAGAGGGCGTGACTCCTCTGGCAGGGCATCTGCCAATATCTATGGTAATGACACCGTGCCAGGTGGCATTCATGCAGTAGTGGCCGGAATGGCTCTACTTTATAAAGTTTCAACTTTACCACATAAGTAATTGCATGAAAGGGAAGTCAAAGGACTTATAGTACAAAAGGGTCCGGTAATTTGCACTCTGCATTGGCAGAGTCGAAAGCAAAGTAAAATGAGTAGTCGTTATAAGGCTTTACAAAGGGATTCATGAATGGGCAAGGTTGCCAAGAAAATATTAAATTAAGAGATTGGAAAGAAAAAGAAAAATGACCAAAGTGGTAAAAGGAAATATTACAAGAAGTTAAATCACAAAGGTATAAGAAGAATAAACAGGGGAAGAAACTTGGCATCCTCCTCTAGATAGAGGTGCGAAAGTTCTTCGTAAGATAAAAGGTGAGGCACTAGTGCGGGGAGAGCTCAGCAGCTCTCTTTAGGGTACCTGGAGTTATCTGTGCTCGTGACCTTTCTTCCATGGACCTCTTTTAGGTTGATGGTTTGCCTAGGTAAGGGAATCGGTGGAACCGAGTCCGAGGAAGACGTGGAAGTGCCACCTGTTCCGGTCTCTTTGTCAGCCGAAGCAGGGGCATTCATTGGCGAAACGGGAAACCTTCTGTAAAAGGTTATTCAGAGAAAGTGAATTGTGGTAAAATGTCCTCTAAACCTGAACTGAAATAGATGTAGGATAAATGAAGAGGAAATTCGTAAGGGGAGGCTTGTCTGTACTCCTAGAAAAGAAAATTATTAGGATTTTTTTTCTAAGATGTGTACTTAAGTCATGGGACGTTGAGTTGTTACTGTTAAAGAATTAATGTTTCCAATTGTAGCACATCTGGTAGTACAGCTATGCTCTTAAGTGATACGATATGATTGCAAAGGATTTCGTTCAAAATTCACGAACTGGCAACTAGCAGACTTTTTTTATCTATTTCAATGTGAAAACACGATTACTGCACACAATAAGGCCATAATATGTTTCATAAGAGTGAAATCTGTCATATATTTCAAAACTGTAAGAAAATCTCATGTGTAGCCAAATTTTTGAAAAACACTTACGAAACATTTTCAAAACCTTCGTTCACTTATCGCCAATGCATTTGACAAAAAAAAAGTCATCATCAAAAAAAAAGTCATCATCAAACCTCAGTTCAATTGTCAAATAAAAAAAGAAACGAAAAAACTTGTCATACCATTAATGTTGTTTCCAATGCAACCATAAAATTTAAAATAGTCTTATTTGATTGTTTTTACTCCTCAACACTGAAAAAATGCAAATAATTAAATACAAAAGTAGAATGCATCCACAGATATCAACGGGTGAGTGGAGCATGTGTGACGCAACCATTATGGTGTAACATAGGTCTACAATGAGTAGCGACAATGAAATTATCTTGAAACCATTTATTTTATATTTGTTAGAGGAATGTTTGGATTTTCATGAAAATAAATTATTTAAGTTATATTTCTTAACTACTTCAAAAATTATGGCTTACTAGCAAATACAGTATTCGCCTGTGCAATTATTCTTTTGTTAACGCCAAGATTTTGTTCCTAGACCTAGGTGAGTTAGATATTTTTACTTAACACTTATCATTCACATCTCTATATTAACAATTTCTGGCCAGAAAGCATATGAAGTTATCTGCACACTATTGCACTTCAAGTTACCTTATAAATGAATAAATTATACACCAGAAGCGAGCAGAAGGTCTTTTAAGAAAATCATATTTTAAGCCAGTTAAAAAACAGGTGTTACATAGGCCTTGATATTAAAACTAATAAATAATCCGATTAAAAGCCATCTTCTCCATATAATTAAAATCATCATCATCTTTTATTATTCAAAGAACAGGTAATCTCTAAAAATAAATTCTTTAGTAACAGAGATTACGTTTCAGGAGGCTTAGATTATTTTTTAGGCCTATAAATCATTTAGGCAGCTTGAACACAGCCAAACTTCAACATTCAAAGAAAACTTGTTGTAATTCGTATTCGTATTTTGAAAATGTTATTATGACTGTTGAGCTTATTAGGTCTACTTCATAATGCTGCAGAGGTAGTTACGTTGACCAGCCCGGGGAGCATGTTAAGCGCTGTCATTGACGGTAACACTAACCTTATCACACCGTGCTTTGAGCTAAACAATAAAAAAAAAAACACACACAAAAAAAACGTGCAAATCACACAGGTTACGACTTACACCAATGCATAAAAGGGGTCATATTTATATAACCATAAGGAAAATAGTGCTAGCCGTGAATTCGCAAACTTGTCGACATGTAAGGCATTGGAAATGAAAAAAAAAAAAAAAAAAAATTAACACTACTTGGCAACGTTACGTTGAGTCTGAGATTTTGGACGATACAAAAAGAATCACGTCGCCTCAGATTTGAGCATAGCTGTACGTTAGATTTGCGCTGGTTAATGTTTATGTAAATAAAAAGAATTGATATGCATTAAAAGATTACCGGAAATAATTACCAGACTACTGAAAGTTGTGTCGGATTCTCATTAATTAATTGGAATAATTACCGCACTGGCTGGTTCTGAGATATTTTTGCTTTTTATTTATTTCTTTTTCACTTTATATTTCCAGTTGCTAGATCTTATAGGAAAATTTCGAAGGTCGTTCTTGTAAAATGCAGCTTTACATTACTCCGGTAATTATCTACTTTGATAAATAAATTTCTCATATCGAGATGAAACCTAGGACTCTGCAATGAAAGGCAAGGGCTCTACATGCTAGCTCACACTAGTCATAAGAGAGTTTGGAACCTATGTAGTTGCACAGATCCTGGGGCTCCACCTGAGCGGGTCCCTGCCCAATTTACTGCCAACGATTTCCTCAATTTACCAAACGAATTGCCATCAACTGAGTCATTGGCGGGTCGTAATGTTGGATAAAACTTGTTGGTGGCAGGAGTTGCAACCTGTCCAGGTATAGCCTTAGATAATGTGTAAGTACTTAAATTCTATCTTTAAGGTTAAAAGTTTCGTACTCTACTACGACCTGTGTGGGTCAGTGCCTATCATTTGACAGTCCTGGGTGCGAGCTATGCGCGAGGTAGAAATTTATTTCTATTGCACGTGATATTGTGTGTTTATATCCATGTAATAGATTCCTAATTCAAGTATACGAAAATAAGTGTATCATATCTAGATCGACAGCAAATGAAAAGTCTGGTCTTTTTAAAATTACATTACATGTTCTAATCTGAAATGAATATATTTTTTTCATAGTCATACAAGTGACTGGAATGGACAATAAAACTAATGATCCAGTAAGTACTGGCATTTTACTAGATAGATGCACACTGGAATCGCAGATGACGTTGTTTCAGTTAAGAACAGGTTTGCAATGACAGTTCTTAAGGCACTGTGGCGTGCTGGTAAATCCTCTAATGGACAGAAAATGTGCAATGATGTAACTTATCTATTTATCTCACTCTTATAAAAAAATCGAATTCAAGATGGAAGTCTGTGATTCAAATATCCTTTCAGGTCTTCGAATGTACTGAAGAAATTGGAATACATAATCTTTATTTGTAACTGATAAAAACTAACATTACGTTGATGCGTATTTGTGCAGGTAATTTTTGTAAAATTAACATTATGCTATCAAATTACGAAAAACATCAGTTCTTTTTAAACTGGCGAGAAGAGCAATAAGTTTTATGCAAAAAAGTAGAAGCATGTTCTAATTAAAACTGTATTTTCTTCAATTACATGCAGGTTCACTTCAAAAATTGATTGAAGTATTATGTCAATGTTAATATCAGCAGTTGTTTAGTGGAAATTAAAAAGCCATAAAATTACTCCATAGTGACTGAATATTTTTTAATCAGTGTCCGCTTAATATTAAACTTTAATGTTCTGAATGATGTCAAAGCTTAAATTTGCTGTTTATTAAAATTAAGGTGCATATGAAAAAATAAAAACAATTAATAAACACATTTCACTGAATGATTTTTGCTTTGAAATATGCTTATTTTTTTATCATTTTATCAATAGGTTCTCTTCTTTTTTTACACGATGAAATACATCACGCCGTGCTAATGAATTTATTAAGTTCCTTGACAGTTGACGAGGAATTCAGCAAGTGACAGTTTATCCATTCAGAGGAGAACATATTAGGCAGACTGTAATGAATCGTTATGAAGAATAATAATATTTTGGCACTTCCTGAAATTCACTTATCAAACTTTATTTGTATTTGGTGTATTATTTGGTTGTTACTTTTCAGGGTCTGAATTGTTTTCTGGTATACCTGCTACATTGTGAAGACAAACAAACAAATTAATATACCGTGTATTCTTATAAGTATACAACTTTTGCACCTAATTGATTAGTTTTATAAAAAAAAAAAGAGATTATCATTTGCTAATATTTTTTCAGTAATCTGCTGAAACAATGGTAACAAACTTCTGCGCCATATAGGTTAATAACTGTACGTAATCCACTAAAGCAGTTTTACAAAAGGCATGAAACAACCTAAATTACGTCAAGTACTAATTTAGAATAATTTACTTCATTACTCTTACTTAAAATAATCTTGTTGAACATTAAAATCAATTAGAACATTATGATGAAATCGTAATGACTCAGTATGCTTATACCAACAAATTAATATTAACTGAAAAAAAATATGATCATACAAAGCTTATAAGCAAACTGTCCAGTTATTCAGCATTCCGAAGGATAGTTTCAGAGTAATGGCAGTAATATGACCTACTTCGTAGGCTTCATGGTTGCCGTCGCTTTCTGAGAGTGACTGGAGCGTAAGTTATTAAGGGCTTGGAGCCTTGATTGATCTCCAATTGTGTTACCATTAGCATCGTCAACTCTGAAACGTTGCCATGGATCTTCTAATCTGGTGTTGTATGGAAGTGCAAGGGCAGGGATGTGAGTACCTGAATAATAGCGGAAGCGCTCACTTGATTGCTGAAATGCAGGATTAGGTTCTTCAACAGCGCTCTCGCACAGATGATCGCTGCTGAGTAAATCATGAATCTCACGAATTGTAATAGTGGAAAAACTACGCAAACACAGAAGCAATATTTTTATTGAAAACGTAGTAACTTATCTAAATGGAGAGGAAGGTGTTATAACTTCAGTTCTTGCATGAATACGCACATTAGATATTACTCCGATCTGCTGGATGGCTCCTGAATATTAACCTTGTATCAGTCTTGATTACCAGATGACCATTTCCAATAATCTGACAGGTAACTGATTCTATAACGTTTATGAATATCATAAGAAAATATTTATTGGTTACACAGACGATATCTCCCCATTAATCACAAATTCCGTTCATTGTTGTGACAGAATCTATTTTTGTATTTACACTTTGTAGTTCAATACCTACGACGTCATACTTTTATGCCTATTTTTGGCAGTTTTGCTTAGACCTCGTTTTATTAAGGCTTAATTGGTGTTACGTTTTCCTGCAATCGGTTACCTGAAAAATACGGTTATAACTAAAAACCATAAAGATAATTTTCTATAAATGGAAAATCATCGCGTTTCTCAGATATCTGAGTAAAACTCCAGATTTGGATAAACTTTCCGACGAGACAAACAGTAATCTTAAAAATTTTCCGTGAGAATAGTGTCTGTGACAACTCTATGAGAAACTTTTATCTATCAACGATGTACTTTTTCCCGTTAGTAATTATTCACCCATACATAAGTCTTATACAAACGTGTTTCACAGCAAACTACAATAATAATAAGAAAAAAGATTCCCTGTGTCCAGGAACATCTAGAGGAAACTTCCTTTCGTCGTCCTACCATCCTATTGTTTTCACTTTATACATAATCCTCCAGTTACCTTAAAAAGATAATTTCTGTTTTTACTTAATAAGAGCAGCTCTTACTACCTCAATAAAGGCTTTGGCGTGAGAGAGACATGAATTCATCTGTTACATCAATATTTCACTTTATTATAGCTTTACGACCACGCTCATATTTGACACCATATGCACTAGTTTGATATTCCCATGAATTATATAAAAAAGATACTAATTATTGTCAGCTGTATTTCGTACACAGCGTAAGCGCATGGAAATCCACGCAAATCATAGAAACTATACTAAATTATTCATGTTCCAGTCTTATCTTAGTCTGGAGAGCATTCAGCTGCTATGTGAAACAGACGCCCTTTTAAGGAAATTAAAACAATAACAGTAATTTTGCGATAAAAGTATCTGGCGCTATTCCAGCTCAAAGGAAAGCCACATAGCGTTATCTTTTGCATGTCTGAAATTGTACTGTAATTACCCCGGTGCTTTTAGTTACCTAGAGCACGGTCAGACAATTTCTTTGCCAAGGAATTGGTCTAATTTTTGCTGATCTGTTTTTGCAGAATATAGACTGAAAGATTGATTCAATGAGCTGAAAATTTAAGAGGAAAAATGCAACAAAGGAATTATGGAAACAGTACTTGACAACTTGAAATTAATAGATAATCTAATTTAGCTTATAAGAATCGAATGGAACCCATTTAGGGAGAGGTTTTCCCTCGAAATGTGTTTTCAGGCCCCCAAAACAAATAAACGTTAATGACAAAATAAAAAAAAAATAATAACATTAATTAGTGCAGTTAAAGAGAAAAAAAACGCCGAAAACAAGTAGAATATATCTGATTATTTTCAGAGAAAGATTTTCAGTTGCCTAAATGAAATTAGTTTTTCTTTCCCACTTGTGGTAGGCTGCAAATGAAATCCCAAGAAGTACGTGTTTATGCTTTCGTTAAATAATACTTTCGTTAAATAGACATTCTCTGATAGCCTACTAGAGCAATACAGACGAGAGATGTAACATTTTATGTTCCTGTGGCAGGTATGTTGTAAAAATATGAAGGAATGAGCTTCAAGGCCGAATGAATTTATAATAGAATCCATTACCGCCGTGAACCGAGGGTGGTTTTTCTCAACTTCGAGTGCTACAGGGTTCCATTAGGCAATTCGGTTGGATTCCACGTTGAAATTTCATGGTGAGCAAGAAAAACATCGTGTTTATATGATAATAACTGAAGTCAAATGGCCCTTTCTCCATAAGACCACACCCCCACCCGTGTTTATTTTTCGGGAATCAATAGTCCCCAGAGTGGAAGGTTAGGATAACTCTTCGTTCTCCCGTTTTCCTCATATTTTATAATTTCTCCTCTTTCAAGATACAGGTACCTATACGAGCACCTTTCTTTCAAACACTTCTTCTTGACAAAACAGGATGAGTAGTGACCACGGACAAAGCAAAGATGTGGTCGAATTTAAAAGAAAATGAAAGCGATGAGTTCGTTGATGTTCACTCATAATATCTTTTTAATCTTAGTGAAATTATTTAAGAGATATAAAGAGAAATTAAGTAAACACTTATTTAGATACAATAAACTGCAAGATTGGTTTTTACGCAGAGGCGAGAGAAAGCGATATCATTATTGATGATTTGTTACCATTTGAAGATAAAAAAAATATTAACAGTGCAACTCCATTCGCAGTTATACCTGTATGGTAATGAACTTCATCCTCGGGAAGTATTAACGTATGACGGTCGATGTGGATGTGGAAAATCAATATGGCGGTGGGGAAATCCTGTTGCACCATTTCTATGGGATCATCATCATCATCATCATAACCACTACGTCAGAGATCGGCTCTTGCGCGGACGGTGCTAGGCAACCAACACCTCTTCTCATATGCTTGGGTTCGATCCATTTACTTCCGACAACACCTCCTGCATGAACTTTTGGAATATTACTTCCGGTTTTCTTAACTTTCTAGTTCTCTCTCTCTCTCTCTGTCTCTGTCTGTCTGTCTGTCTCTCTCTCTCACGCACACACATAATAGCCCATTTCTCTCTTAACGTTAATATTTTCTTTACCTATATATTTTACGCTGATTTTCATTACGTAATCGTAGGCACCTGCATTGGTAGTATTCCTTTATTATGTTCTTCACTTCATTGCTACACAAATGCAACATTGCTGATCTTCAGTAAGTGAAGCTTGGCAACAGTAAATTTCGTCTGGACTTGGAATGCTTGTCTTCAGTCAGTGAAGCTTAGCGGCAATGAATTTCGTCAGGACTTGGAATGCTTGTCTTCAGTCAGTGAAGCTTAGCGGCAATGAATTTCGTCAGGACTTGGAATGCTTGTCTTCAGTCAGTGAAGCTTAGCGGCAATGAATTTCGTCAGGACTTGGAATGCTTGTCTTCAGTCAGTGAAGCTTAGCGGCAATGAATTTCGTCTGGACTTGGAATGCTTGTCTTCAGTCAGTGAAGCTTAGCGGCAATGAATTTCGTCTGGACTTGGAATGCTTGTCTTCAGTCAGTGAAGCTTAGCGGCAATGAATTTCGTCAGGACTTGGAATGCTTGTCTTCAGTCAGTGAAGCTTAGCGGCAATGAATTTCGTCAGGACTTGGAATGCTGATCTTCAGTCAATGAAGCTTAGCAACAGTGAATTTCGTCAGGACTTGGAATGAAAATCTTCAGTCAATGAAGCTTAGCAACAGTGAATTTCGTCAGGACTTGGAATGCTGATCTTCAGTCAATGAAGCTTAGCAGCAATGAATTTCGTCAGGACTTGGAATGCTGATCTTCAGCCAATGAAGCTTAGCAACAGTGAATTTCGTCAGGACTTGGAATGCTGATCTTCGGTCAATGAAGCTTAGCAACAGTGAATTTCGTCAGGACTTGGAATGCTTGTCTTCAATCAGTGAAGCTTAGCGGCAATGAATTTCGTCAGGACTTGGAATGCTGATCTTCAGTCAATGAAGTTTAGCAACAGTGAATTTCGTCAGGACTTGGAATTCTGATCTTCAGTCAATGAAGCTTAGCAACAGTGAATTTCGTCAGGACTTGGAATGCTGATCTTCAGTCAATGAAGCTTAGCAGCAATGAATTTCGTCAGGACTTGGAATTTTGATCTTCAGTCAATGAAGCTTAGCAACAGTGAATTTCGTCAGGACTTGGAATGCTGATCTTCAGTCAATGAAGCTTAGCAACAGTGAATTTCGTCAGGACTTGGAATGCTGATCTTCAGTCAGTGAAGTTTAGCGGCAATGAATTTCGTCAGGACTTGGAATGCTGATCTTCAGTCAATGAAGCTTAGCAACAGTGAATTTCGTCAGGACTTGGAATGCTTGTCTTCAGTCAGTGAAGCTTAGCAACAGTGAATTTCGTCAGGACTTGGAATGCTGATCTTCAGATAGTGAAGCTGGGCAGCAATGAATATCGTCAGGACTTGGAATGCTGATCTTCAGTCAATGAAGCTTAGCAACAGTGAATTTTGTCAGGACTTGGAATGCTGATCTTCAGTCAATGAAGCTTAGCAACAGTGAATTTCGTCAGGACTTGGAATGCTGATCTTCAGTCAATGAAGCTTAACAACAGTGAATTTCGTCAGGACTTGGAATGCTGATCTCCAGTCAGTGAAGCTTAGCAACAGTGAATTTCGTCAGGACTTGGAATGCTGATCTTCAGTCAATGAAGCTTAACAACAGTGAATTTCATCAGAACTTGGAATGTTGATCTTCAGTCAATGAAGCTTAGCAACAGTGAATTTCGTCAGGACTTGGAATACTGATCCTCAGTCAATGAAGCTTAACAACAGTGAATTTCATCAGGACTTGGAATGCTGATCTTCAGTCAATGAAGCTTAGCAACAGTGAATTTCGTCAGGACTTGGAATGCTGATCTTCAGTCAATGAAGCTTAACAACAGTGAATTTCGTCAGGACTTGGAATGCTGATCTTCAGTCAATGAAGCTTAGCAGCAATGAATTTCGTCAGGACTTGGAATGCTGATCTTCAGTCAATGAAGCTTAGCAGCAATGAATTTCGTCAGGACTTGGAATGCTGATCTTCAGTCAATGAAGCTTAGCAACAGTGAATTTCGTCAGGACTTGGAATGCTTGTCTTCAGTCAGTGAAGCTTAGCAACAGTGAATTTCGTCATGACTTGGAATGCTGATCTTCAGTCAGTGAAGCTTAGCAGCAATGAATTTCGTCAGGACTTGGAATGCTGATCTTCAGTCAATGAAGCTTAGCAACAGTGAATTTCGTCAGGATTTGGAATGCTGATCTCCAGTCAGTGAAGCTTAGCAACAGTGAATTTCGTCATGACTTGGAATGCTGATCTTCAGTAAGTGAAGCTGAGCAGCAATGAATTTCGTCAGGACTTGGAATGCTGATCTTTTTGCACATACTTCACCTTTTTTATACTGCTCTTTTCAACAAACATTTCTGGCTATACATCCAAATAAAACATAGAAGAAATAATTCATGAAGACAGGACATTTTTGAAGTCCTAATTTTTATTAACACAATTTTATTGTTAGGCAACACAACGTTTGAATGTGTTCAGTATACTCGTATAAGCAGGTAATAAAAACTATTTATTTCATTTTATCAGCTAAATGAGAAATATTCTCATAATTTTTTGCAGATGCAAAGTAATGACAGTATAGTTTCTAGACTCATTATAAAAAACCAATGTTTTAGGTTCCTTCGGATTACAATCATTGCGTCAGTCTCATGGCTACAAAAAATTTTAGTTCTTTTATAATGTTCATGTAATAACCACTTAACTCTAATGGTAAAAACGAAAGTAAACATCGTTACCTTCACTGGTTTGCAGGAAGGCTATGTGTTGTTATATTTTGACTACAGTTGAGAAACCTTTTAAAGGTTGCACATCTCCTGTACTGTATATTGCGTTAAAAACCATAACTTGTCTTATGCAATGTGTTTTTATTTCCCTTGACCTTTATCGCAAAAGTTACGTCTATGTACCTGCATATATATATATATATATATATATATATATATATATATATATATATATATATATATATATATATATATATATATATATATATATATATATATATATATATATATATATATATATATACATACAACTTTATGCTCACGCAATGCATTAATACCTATAAGCGTTTTCATTTTTAAATGTTTCTGTTCATCGCCTTACACTAACTTTCCACTATCTAGAATATTACAGGTATTCCAGATTCTCCCATTAATTCCTCTATTACTTTTTTTTATATCATTTTTGTTACTTGACCGCTATTGGAAATAGCGGTTCCATTAAACTTTGGCATTTTTCTCATCAGTGTCCAATCTTGCAAAATAATTCAGAGGTAATTCTGAGGATAAATCTATCACTCCTCTCTTTCTTGCATGTAAATTCCAATAACCAGTAGTTTTGTTTAAATAATCTTATCATTAAATATGTCTTTAGGTAATATTACATTATTTCATACTGAAAAAGCTCCCCTTTTTATTTTGAGTGAATAAAAATGACATACTGTCAGGTCTTCAATTGTCAGTCTTGGAATGACAAACACAATTAAAAATTTCAGCTAATATTTCGTGCCGATGACCAAACGGCGATGATATTTTAAAAACAAAATACAAGATATGAAAAAATATGTTTCCAGGAGCTCTAATGAGCGAGGGGTGTATCATTCAAGACAGACATGGATGAACTCCAGACTACTTAATTCGAGAAAAAACAAAGATTCGGTTCTGGAACTTCCAGACGACAGTAACATCGCCGCTTGGTCACCGACCTTCGAACTACCGTGATTTGGGGAAACTGGCAATTCCCTCTTTTTATTCTGACAATACAAATAAATGAAAGAAAGATTGCTGGTCAAATACACCATTCGGCGTATCACGGGATAAGCGAAATTTTCATTTAACGAGGCGCTACTTTGAAATAAAACGCAGCCACTTTAAAAGTTGTCGAGTCTGAAGGTAAGAAGAACAGTCACTTCATCTGATCAGTATTAGATTTCCTCTATACAACTCTCCTTAAAAATAAAAACTTAAAGTTTTCTATTATCTGTCTTTCTTATGAAGAAAGCTCGGTAGTTTTTCCTTCATAATGTAATAACGGTTTGTTTTCTTAACTTTATTCCCTTAGCTGTAATCTTGTTTAAGATGACTAAAAAAAAAAGATACTTCCTTCATAGGCGTCAGGCCAAACGACTGATATAAAAACCATAAAAAAATAAAAAAAATCAAAGATTAGAATAAAAGACTAAAGTTCCCTGCTTGGTTACACAATATGTAACGAGGGGAACAGCATAATTAATTGGAAACATATCATAGATGGGCCAATTATTCAATTTATCGCCAATAGCAGAACTCAGACAAGTTCCTAATTATTATAGTTATGATGAGGTCTTAATAATTATTAAAGAGGATTTCATCACTCACTGTCAATCAAATGTTACCACGAAAAAAGAATGACCTTAAATTCACTTATCGTCGTTTAAAATAAGCTGTAGTGTTAACTACTTTTTTTTCGTGCTATGTTTAATTCACGACCTATTGTAGAAGGTAATGCTGAAACTAACGAGACTGATACTAATTCTGAACTCTGCACAGATATACAGTGTTAAAGTTAATATTTTGTAAAAGCAATTATTCTTATACTTAGACCTATCAACTGATTTTCATAATACACTTAAACATACATCATTTTGGCACGCAGATACATACGCTAACTCAAAACTAATTTTGGAAGGATTACAGACGAGGAGTCTTATTTACTGAAGGTAATAAATAATGAAAATTCACAAGACAATTCAGCAACACAACATGACACCACCATGGCAGGCAAATAAACCCATGGGACTAAATCAAAATCAATAAAAGAGGAAAATTCATAGTTAAGAAGATAAAATTCAACTAACACCCGGGAATTTGGAAGGTCATAATGGTAACCAGTATGCACAGTTTCATAAGATGCGAAGAATCGTATTATGGTGACAGATGTAAATCAAGATGACTATCAATTGTAGTTGCAGGGAAACGAGAAGAACTCAATCCAGGAACCAGTTAATAAGAAAGGTGACAAATAACAACCCTATTGTGCTATCTGCTTGAATGTGACGGAAAAGTTCCCTCTATCAATTGCAGTTGCAGGGAAACGAGAACTCAATCCTGGGACCAGTTAATAAGAAAGGTGACAAATAACAACCCTTTTGTGCTATCTGCTTGACTGTGACGGAAAAGTTTCCTCTATCAATTGTAGTTGCAGGAAAACGAGAAGAACTCAATCCAGGAACCAGTTAATAAGAAAGGTGACAAATAACAACCCTATTGTGCTGTCTGTTTGAATGTGACGGAAAAGTCCCTCTGCATTTAACTGAATTATTTAAATCACAGATCACTCATATGTACTAAATATTATTCTGAGAAGAAGCACATTTGACTTCCGGCACACGTATTGGGAATTGCATACATTTACACTAGCGCATAGACAAAATTGGTAAGGGTCTAGAGTAACTCACCCGACCAATTAATTAGGTTAAGTAAATTTTGGCTATATTAGGTTAAAGTAAGTCAGGATTAATTTTTGCAATTTGGTTAGGTTAGCCGAAGAAAGGGAGTTATGTATTTTGGGTTGATAGACACATAACATGCACTTTTTCTCCATTTTGTTGGGATTCACTGTGTCCCTAGCCAATAAATTTGCTCTGCATTATACCTCTTTTACAAATCCCATCATTTCACAAACAAAGTTGTCAGTATTCCAGTCCGACAAGAGTAACTACTTCATTTTTTACCATCCGTTCCACTAGCCATTCATTTAAACCATCTTCAGCATTTCCCCTTTATCATTTTGCTCAGATCGTCCGTTCTGTGAAAAAGCAATAATGAATGCTATGAACACTATCATCAGCAACGCAATAGTAAGTTTATTTATGATATCTATCGCTTTTTGGAAGTATCGCGTACAGTCACCGAAAATCATTTGTCACTACGTTAACAAAACGACGACGTATAATAATTTGAGATAAAAGTTCATGCCATTTAACAAAGCAAATTAGGCACTTGAAAAATTAAGAAAAACGAAATAAGAAAATGAGAGTATAGAAACTACAGTGGCTGTGAAGCTCACACAGTCTCATCCAAAACTAGGAAAGGATGATGACGATAAATTGAAGCTCTCGTGTAAGAGAGTGAAAACATTAATAAGAAAAAAAAAAAACGAGGAAGAGGTATATTTTATGATGCAAGGTCAAGGTCGTCAGAAAAAAAAAGCCCAAGGAGTGTCTCTGTTGTTCGCCAGGGTCAGAAGTCCACACCAGGCCTTTTATTCCCTTTAAAGTTTCACCGCAATCAGAGGCCACTTTGCTCCTCTCGGCACCGTATGTTTATAGCCTTTTTAATAGCTGATCACTGATGAGTTGACTATCCCACCAGTTTCGTGCTGAATGACCATCAACCTATGTTTTAACTGTCACTTGGGGTCAGCATTCTCATGTTCATGTTTACACTTCCTTCATAGGTGCATTAACAAGATATCGTTGAACACTGTTTACGGTTAGTGCGCTTTTATAATCCTGTGTGAATTTGTGGAGGAAAATATTCGATTACCTATTTGAAATGTTCGAGACTTCATAAATCTTTTATATAGTGGGCTTTTACTAAGGGCTATTTGTGGCTTACAAATCTTTGGCTATCCCCCTTGCAGGATGGAGGAGATGCTTTTGTTGTTACTTCTTTCCAAGACATTCCAAAGGCTTGTTAGTCTGTTTGTTCTCTCTGTTCATCAATGTGGTTGACACATTTTGTTATATTCATTCAAGTTTTTATTTGTTAACCTTCCTGATTTTGAATTTACTTTCTGCGGTAAAACTGATTTAGCTAATGTATAACTGCGACGTCTATCCCCTTTCTTAGTTTCACGGGTGATGGCTGTCCGCAACATAGCTGACATTGTTAAATCTACTTCAATGGTTTTATGTCGATGCCTGTACTTCTTTGTAGTTACAGTTGGATTATATTTGCGCCTTTCTTTTCATATTGAACGTATTTTTCTTACGCTAATGTTCTTCTTACTTTAGAATTCTTCTCGAATATGCTCCTTCTGATTTTTTTTCGAAAAGACTGACTCACACAATCCATCTGACGAGGTCCTTTCTTTGCATCGCCAGGTAACCAGAAACTTGTTTTATACCAGTTTTAGTTCAGACGTGCCATTAAGTAAGGGAAGTCTCCTTAACTCTTGCGGCTACACATTATATTTTCCAGGCCACCAAATTCCGTAACCAGAACGTTTGAAAAAAACAAAAAATGAGCCGTTTCTTTGGTGCAATCGTGGTTTCTGTATAATGCTGTATAAAACTCTCATCCACGGCCCATGAAACTCTCAGCCGCGGCCCATGAGACTTTCTGCCACAGTCCGGTGGTGGCCTGTGTTGTCGGCACCTACAACGGTGCCAGACGTACGGTCACTGCTAACTTTAACCTTAAATGAAATAAAAACTACTGAGGCTAGAGGGTTGCAATTTGGTATGTTGATGATTGGATGGTGGATGATCACCATACCAATTTGCAGCCCTCTAGCCTCAGTAGGTTTTAAGATCTGAGGGCGGACAGAAAAAGTGTGGACGGACAGACAAAACCATCTCAATAGGTTTCTTTTACTGAAAACTAATGAGCAAACCCCTCCAAGGAGGATACATCAAGCTCTTCTCGGCCTAACCAAAAGTTTTTTTTATACAAAATAATATTTCCCCTAATATCTAATAGCTTGTTGCCAGTCACGATGCCTGCTGTTCGCAGACATGCCCGTAAGTATTTGTGAAATCCTTCGAACAAATAAACAGACAAACAAGCGAAGAGACAAACAAAGAGAAACTAGCTAACCGAACCATAAGCATGGTCTCCTTTAATAGAGGTAATTGCTATGTTTATGTGCCTCAGTATAGCTAATCATTAGAACTAATTTCTTCCTTTCGTTTTCCCAGAATTAAAGTGGCGCTGCTGTCTTCTGTTCTTCAGCTCTTCACTAAAGGGCGGGTATTACATTGCCTGCCCATGGGACTTGCATGGAAATATTTATAAAAAATGCTGTTAAATGATATTAAGTCAGTACATTTTTATTTTTATTTTATTTAGTTCCTCGTTGGGTGAACGGGTTCCGTTCTCAGCTACCACTCTGTTGGCCGCGAGTTCGAATCTCCGACCGGCCAATGAAGAATAAGAGGAATTTATTTCTGGTGATAGAAATTCATTTCTCGCTATAATGTGGTTCGGATTCCACAATAAGCTGTGGGTCCCGTTGCTAAGTAACCAATTGGTTCTTAGCCACGTAAAATAAAACCTAATCCTTCGGGCCAGCCCTAGGAGAGCTGTTAATCAGCTCACTGGACTGGTTAAACTAAGGTATACTTACTTTTGAGACTACATTTGTCTTAGCCTAATATTTGAAGCATACCTAATTTACTTGTGATTCAGTTTTCTGTCATTTTTTCATCAACACTTCGAGTGAAAATAAATGTTTCTTTTTGCTTCATCATGGTTTTATTTTAATTCTCCTTATCTTCTACCGCGAGTCTAGACCATTTAAGTAAACCTCTTCCTGCCACCACTGTTCTCTTTTTTCTTATTCCAGGCCCCAGTCAACTTTTGTAAGCCAGCTTCATTTAACAGCATGTTGCTGGTATCCAATGTATCTGACAAAAAAGCAAATACTCTCAGGAACTTTCAAACTCAGTCATTTGCGCTTGACGGTAGCTGTATATTCTGGAAAAAACGTCAAGCAAGCATTACGCGGCGCTAAGCTTTCCCAGGCAGACACACTCAAAAACATTATCCATATTCCTCGGACTTCCCGTCACAAAATGTCTGCCTCCTAGGATCAAGCTTAAAAAGAACGGATTAACGTTACCGAACGTACTCCATCAAGATTATGGACGTTCTCTTTCGCAAACTTTGATAAACGTTGCGAAAAGCTTGCCTTTAACTACAACCCTGTTTGAAACTTTCTTTCCTGTGCCTGTACTGGCACTGTCGAGTATGATGTTCTTGTCCACACTGTTTTGCTGTTTGTTTCATTTATTTCTTATTTAGTTTCCTTTCTGTTTGTGTGTGTGTGTGTGTGTGTGTGTCCAGTGCTGTTCACTTAGATCCTTCATTAATTTTCATGACTTGGCAATACGCAAGCTCATACCTCTTTCATATCGTCTGGTGATAAGGATTTTTTCGGTGACAGACGTACGCATATTCAAAGTTAATTTTTTTTTTTTTTTGTTATGTGAAAGTTATCCAAGTATTAAAGTCATCAATGTCAATGATTAAATATCAATTTTATATCAATTTTGATGTATAATGATTTCTTAAGATTCCTTACATTGTTATGCATCAAAGCACAATAAGTAAAAAAAATTATATATATATATATATATATATATATATATATATATATATATATATATATATATATATATATATATATATATATATATATATATATATATAATTTTAACATTAACGTTAAAGAAAATTAATAAGGTAGCGAGACGAATAGACGTCAAGTATCCCTGAGGTACCCCTTGACAAGATAATGGCATTTGCGAGAATTCGCCTGGTTCTGCTCCTCTTCCATCATTCGCCGTCTTTATTGTTTCCAGCGCTGTCGTTTCCAGAGCTGATTACTCTCGCCATAAACCAGGTAATGCTCGGACATGCCTTCTCCTTTCAGCAGCCCTCTCCCTTGTCCCGTCCGTCCACCCTTCTGTCTCAGATCCACCTCCTTCCCTGTACAACAACCCCCCACCCTCCTTCTACCCCCACCCCACAAGCCCCAAGTCCGTCCATCCTCGCCTCCCCACTCTACCATTTTAAACGGATCCAATAGGCGGTTGGAACTGTTCACTGGCACGTAATCCATTTACGGCCATCATCATTATCCTGATGCCGTGTATGCGTGTGCGCTCGAGTAAGTGTACGTATATGCGTGTACGCGTGTTTAGAGGTACCCATAATTAATTACAATTAGGGAAGCGCCACTAAAGGGAGAAAAGACGAACGAAAGGAACAGAAAAGGAGACATCAGCGATTATATTGATAAGGCATTCATCACAGAGGAAGGGTTTTCATAAAAAAAAAAAATTCTAATCAAAACATGTCTTTTTTTTTTTCCTCCACATTTTTTTTATACATTTCTCTTGGCATGATTACCTAAAAGTTATTCCCATTGTACCGAAGATTTCGGAGGATTATGATGACCCTATCGTGGTAACCTCAAAAGTACCAGGCTTTCACTTGCGACCATATTGCGCTTGCCTAAAAAACTCGGTTTTTTAGCCCAATAAAATTGTAGATGAATTGTTTAGAAATTTTAGTATACAAAAACATACTGTATATTTTTAGTAATATATATATATATATATATATATATATATAGATATATATATATATATATATATATATATATATATATATATATATATATATATATATATATATATATATATACATTAAAGCCATTTTTCTTTTATACTAGATTTGATAAAGAGCACAAAAATCGACAGGTTATTCATCAAGGTTTCGAAGACGCCATCTGCCTTCCAGATTATAGATATGAATGTGGGTCTAACTGGTGGTAAGGTAACATGTATCTAATAGTGAAAGGGAAAAAGGGGAAATAAAACATGTAATACAACTCAAGAAATAAGAAAGTGCCAGATCCACTATTTTTTTGTTCGCAGAACAGATTTGTTCTTCAGGTCTTATGGGGAACAATTCCAGACTGGACCCAGCAACTGACTGTAATGTCCAGACCGGTATTAACCCAGTATGTATCCACCCTTGTCAAAGTCCTGGGTAAACTCTTGCTAAGTAAAGTCGACGGCCGCGCGAAGATACCATTTATTAATATAATTTGTTTACCACACAATATAGAAATGGGTGTATATAATAGTTTGATCCCAGAGGGGCTAGTACTAAACACGGCGTCCTAAGGAGCTTCCGTTATGTTTAGCACAAGCACCTCGGAGTAGGTGACGCGTCAAGGTGTATACATACCGGGTTAGTACCGTCCAGACCTGCGTAGGTTCTACCTTCCTCTAAGAGTATCCGAAACGGCGGTTGGCTTTAGTGACCATTTCGTAACATATTAGTATGCTGTACCTTTAATGTCAGCAAGTACAGTATATTGACTTCTCCTAACTTCTCTGTGACATCAGGGGATTATGAACTGTTCATACCGAAGGTAGTCAGTGGCATTACCGCAAGAATATCATATTATATCACCGAGATTTTACGAAAGAATAATCACTGCTGTGAATCAGACAAACCCGTACATAATAATTAATAGCTTTGCGTATTTGAACAATAAATAAATATTAAATTGCCTCCACCATGAAACTAAGGTATTGTGAACCATCATTATATAGTTTAAAAATAATGACCTTGACTTGGACTTGCGGGAGTAAAAATATGACGGCCCCCTTTTTTCTACAAAACCTCGCTAATCCTATTCAGTTTGATGAGTAATCACCAGGATTTCCTTGGTTTTTTTCGAAATTTCACATGATTGCTTAGCTAATTTCTACAGCAGTGTAAACGAAAGATCAAAGTACCACCCGAATTCCAAGATGAAACCTTTACTCAAGGACTGGATCCAGCCATAAAGTCCGGAAGGGCCATTAGTTGATTAATCCGGATTGGATGCCAGTCTCTGGATTGGCTAGTATAATGGAGATCTATTTTGTTTTTGTTTTTGGCGTGCCCTTACTTTTATCAGGACCCCCAAGTGAAAAATATGGCAAAATATATGAAGCGGAAAAATATATAACCTAAAAATAGCACTTGCCTGAACAGGATCGTCTGCTCAGTGAATTAGTTGTATAGCTATTCCGGAGAGCATTATCGGAAGTCTGTTTATTACGTTTCATACAAGAATATCATGGCTGAATAGATGAATATCCCCAGTGGCAGGTAATCGATTAACAGCCCTCGTTATTGTCTGCAGAGATGTCTACAGCTCCTGTATCCTCTGTGCTGTAATTAATTGAAGAGAGAGAGAGAGAGAGAGAGAGAGAGAGAGAGAGAGAGAGAGAGAGAGAGAGAGAGAGAGAGAGAGAGAGAGAGAGAAGGTGAATGTGCTACAATTTGCTTTTGAAATAATGATCTAGGTATAACTCATGCAGTTCATTCATAACAATGCCAGAATGTATCTTAAAATTTTTGCCTTTGAATGAAGTTTCGTATATAAACTATTTCAGTGAAATATCCTTTTTCGTATTGAACTCAACTCGCCATTTTATCCATTCCAAAGATGGAAGATATTCTGTCAATCCTGCGGGACTTACATCACCTTAATCCTAATAGTACAGGGATGTCAATACATCCTGTTGCATGGTTGGGATTTTTATCACCACACTTTTATATATATATATATATATATATATATATATATATATATATATATATATATATATATATATATATATATATATATACACAGTATATGTATGCATGTATTGGCAGTTGATGGTCATTCGGAGCTTTGACTATTATTTTAAAATCTTTGTAATCAATGTTGTATTTACATTTTTTGGCATGATCTCTTATCCTTGAGAATTCGGGGTTTGATAATTTTACACCCGTTCGATAACTTACGTCATGAGTGGAGCCCACGTACTTCCCAAGGTCACATCTGGGACAATTAAACAAATAAATGACTCCCAAGGGCATCAAAGGGTGAAGTTTTTTTTTTTTTTTATTTAAACAAGGATCCAATCGTCACTGGGATACTGGGTGTTAATTTAAGTTCAACAGTAGGTAGCCGTTTGTTCACTGATTGTCGTAAGTCCTAGTAGAAACTTTTATCGTGAATTAACTGGAAACTTGCATAAAAGGATAGTCTAGGAACTGTTGATATTTCAACTTTTGGGTAGAAAAGCGTAGATGGAAAGCAATTATTAAAAAAATATTGCTGGAGAGATAAAATTTCACTAGGGAAGCTATTCCAGTCTGATGTTAAGCTCAAGGCCCTGTGGAAGAGGTGGATAGAGAGTTTAACTTTAAATTAAAGAAACAATGACAATAAAAATTAGAACCCAGGCCAATAAAATTTTTTTCCTAGAAACCGTTGTATTAAAATGGTCATCGTAACTAGAAACTATTATATCTAAAAAGGGCAGTTTATTTTAATTTTCCTACTCAATCATAAATTTTGTTTAAATGCATTTTATTGGTATATTCAAGAAATTCATCTGCAAGATCTTTGCTCCTAAACAGCAGGAAGGTGTCATCAACATATCTGCTGTAAGAAAGGAGGTGGCAAACCAAAATACACTCGTCTAACAAGCGCTCCTCCAGGGAGCACATAAAAATATTCGCGAAGGTAGGACCTAATGGAGATTCCATGGCATACCATAGTTCAGAATATATGCTTTCCCATTAACAACAAAGGCTGTGTCCAGTACAGCCAACTGTAACAGTTTTTTTTTTTAAATCCGTGATGTTAAAATTATAAAAAAAAAATGGTGTCTGGGTTAGCAAAAATTCGACATAAAGTAATCTCAATGGTTTCTTCCACAGGGACATTAGTAAAACGAGATTCAACATCTACGCTAGCAATATAAAGAACTGAGTCTTGAGGTAAAACCCTTTCCTTGAAATTAACAGAGTTTTTAATACTATAACTAATAGTTGTAAAAGGTGCTAGAAGTGACACTAGAAATTTATCCAACGTATAATTAGGAGTGTCATTTGAGTTAGTATAGGTCTCACTGGAATACCTTTGTGAAATTTAGGTACCTATACATCACCCCGTAAGAAGCAAAGGTGCTGTATAAAGATTCGTAAGTATCAACAGTTATAATATTTCGATCTTTTAGATATCTTAAATATCGATTTATTCGGTCCTCGACTCTAAAGATAGTGGAATACTGAGGTTCTCCTATTTTTTGAAATTTCGTTCGTCTCCCAAAATAGTCCCCATTTTCTGTACATATTCCTTTTACTTAAGATTGCCGCACCCTTTCCTTTGTCCGGTCCAGTTATTACCAGTTCATCATGCTTACTCAGTTCCTTAAGGGTGTTTAAATCACTGCTGGAAAAGAATGGTGTCCATCTAGTAGTTAAACAATTATAGATTTTCTGAGCTAATCCTTGTATTTGAGTACGCAAGCCCGCCAAAAAGACAACAAAACTGCGTTCAGTCTGACCAATTATAAGGTATCAAAAAAAGAGGAATTTTTGCTCTCATTGGTCTTCCTTGCTTCAAGACTTCATATAATCAAATTTACGCTTATTTGAAGTCTTTGTTTTCCAGGTTACTTAATCTTCGTCTCGACACCGACGTGGCTGGAATGCGTACGCAAATACAATTAAATTGCATTTATGCTAGAACGGGCCCTTGCTCTTGCGAGTAATTCAGATATATATATATATATATATATATATATATATATATATATATATATATATATATATATATATATATATATATATATATATTATACACACATATATGTATATATTATGTATGTATAAATATATATATATATATATATATATATATATATATATATATATATATATATATATATATATATATATATATAAATATATATATATATATATATATATATATATATATATATATATATATATATATATATATATATATATATATATATATATATATATATATATACATATATACATATAGACTCTGTGTCTATGTAATTTGTGTCAATAAAATCTCCGACAATTGCCCTTGTAAATAAGTGTACTATAGTCCAAATCATTTTCTTTAAGCAGAAACATTGTCTTGTGAATAACGACTAACTTGTGTTGTTCGTTACCAAACAAATGGGATTTCAGCAATGTTTGCCAGTCGCGTTTATTGCAGAGAACAGGACTTTCGGTAATGTTCTAAATTCCACTACATCTAGCCCACTTCATTATTCCAACCCGATTACCAATCAAGTAGGCCGTCCACCTAAGGCAAACGTATGGAACAAGATTAATGCCAAGAGCGAGTTTCCGATAATGTCAATAGTTGAGCAAACAGCCGGAGATCCATGGTGCCGTTACTGCTAGCAATCTCTCTCTCTCTCTCTCTCTCTCTCTCTCTCTCTCTCTCTCTCTCTCTCTCTCTCTCTCTTTCTCTGAAGGTGGGAGAAATAAGTATTTGGCATCTCTTCGGACGTATTTCCAAACTCTTAAATAAACGAGTCTTCCAGCTCGCTGCGAAACAGCTGAAATGTGCGGCGGTTCCGCCCAGTGTCTGGTATCCGTGCACGGATTTTGAATGATTGGATGATCATTATTTGCAACGTTGATTTCGATGTCGGCGAAGTGAATCGACGCCTAACCGTTCGAAATTGCATTTGCCACATCTTGTTAAATATTCATTCACCGGTTAATGTCTTTACCAGAAAGTGTGTCGTCCCTCCGCCCGACTGCTCTTCAATTTGAGTATTTGTTAGTGCGCGGCATTGCGACGGCAGAGTTGTTCGCCTCTTTTGCCTCTGCCCCGATGTGTCTCGGCTTTTTCATATTTGTGTTTGTGACGGTTTTCACTTTGCTGATTTGAGGTGTATTACGGAGGAAAGAGAACTGCTATTTTTTTTTGTTTTTTTTGTTTTGTTTTTTTGTTTTTGATAATATGAAGTATTTTTGGAGGAATGAGTTACTGTTGTGAAAGAGTTGGTTAGTGTTTCACTCTGTTGATTTAAAAAAGTGAGTAATTGTTTAATTTTGTTGATTTAGAGGACTTTACGAAGGAGCGAGGCGATGTTTCCACTTTCTTGATTTAGAGTATATTATTGGGAAGTCAGCAAGTGTTGCAACATAGCCAACGTGTAGTATTTTTCGAAGGAGTGGATCGGCGGTTACACTCTCGGAGAAATTGAATATATTGTATATCTAGGGAAATGAGTCGATCTTTTCACTTCTTTGATTCAAAGAATATTTCGAAGTGTGTTGGGGTTTTCGCAAAATTGAAAGGAAGCATCTGAGCATCTAACTTCATCTGAGAGTTGGTATACATTCTGGATGAACATATATACATAACGAGAAACACAGAAAACACCATTTTTTCATCCCCTGAATCTTTTTTCTGCAGCATACAAATCTGGAGAATTCTGCAAGCGTCCGGATGCTGAAATATTTATTGGATATACAAACTTAATCTCACTTTTTCTGAATATTCATCACAGTGGTAAAATGCAGCATATCCTTTATATTTTCCCGAGGTATATAAACAAGATATATTTACTTGTGCAGTAATATCAGCCTACCCTCATCAGTGAGAAACCTATGATCTATCTCAGACAAGGGTGCGAGCTATATAAAACTGTGTCTTGAAAAAAATCCAGTTGGACTCCACTGAACTAAGCGGGGAAATAAACGGCTGATAGTCAGTCAGCTGTAGTGGGTTTCTAGATAGGGTGAAAAAGGTCATGGAGCTAGCAACTTCATCTTGATATATCTGCCGAGCACAGAAAGTTAATAATTTCCCGAGCTGCATCTTCCAGGTGGTAAAGGGACGTTTATGTACATACGTATGTATTTATGTATGTATGTATATATATGTATATATGTGTATACACATGTGTGCATGAATGTGTCTATGTGTTCGTGCACTTTTCTGTACGTGAATTTGTTGCTACACATAAAGATTTATTCAACTTATTCCCACGTAATTTTCTTAACTTTCAGTAATTGATTTATTTTTCTTTCTACTGCCACACTCGGATATGACTTGGCCATCCAACAATACCGTCTAAAAAACATTGTTAATGTGGTCTGGTTTTTCAAAGTTTACTAATATTAACCGAGATTAGTTCTTTTCTAAAAAAAATGTTTCAGTTCTTCTCACTATCTTTTGTAATCCTTTGATAGGTTTGTGTATCTTTCAGAACTTACAGGACACAAACTTTTTTGTTCACTGAGTATTTAAACAATTTAATTCTACTACTATATTTTTATACATTAGTTAACCATCACGTTTATTTTATTTATTTAAGTTTTGAGTGAGGAATCCCACCGATTGTGTTCGTGACAGTAGAAAAAGAAAAACCATGATAGCCGGCCAAAAAAAAAAAAAAAAAAAAAGCCGAGAGAGAAAGACAGAGAAAAGGCGACTTTCCTCAAGCGAGAAGAGTCTTCTATTTCTCTATGCAAATCATAATGTCCTCGTTTCTGTCTGGCAACACATCCTCATCACTTTTTATTGCCGGTCTTATTTCTATTCATTCCTTATCACCCTTCATGTTGGCGGATAACTGGGCCATTCCGACAAATCCTTCCAATATGTTCCGAATCTTTGTCGAATCACACTGCTGAGGTGCAACGAAGAAGGATTCAGTGGACAAAATCTCGCAGCGAAGGGAATCCGAATCCTTTTCAGTTTCATATTCCTATTTGCTCAGTGGAGGAAGGTAAAACGGGGGGAAAAAACAGAGGAATAAGAAAATTTCCATCTTTGTTTAAAGGCGTCCGTATCTCCAGATGCTGGAGGTGATTGTCCAGACTTCAATAAAGGCAACTTTGAGTTAAGTTTCACATGGTTTAAATATTACCGTAGGAGAAATCGGCTTCAGCTATAGTAAATGTATAAAGCTTACCAGCTACTAAACAGAATGGTCTAGATTACTTTACCGGTAAGGACACTTAGAATAACATTCTTTGCATTTGTAAACCAAACGAGAACGAATGGCTGCAGGTCATTCTTTTGTATCTTGTTTATTTATGATTTTTGCGAAAAAGACAAGATAGGAGAGAGAGAGAGAGAGAGAGAGAGAGAGAGAGAGAGAGAGAGAGAGAGAGAGAGAGAGAGAGAGAGAGGAAAATTCCACCCCCCTCCTTGAATCTCTCCGAGCGAGAGTGGGATCTCGAGCAGTTCTCCGAATCGTTGTCTCGAAAAGCTGATAGCGAAGCGAGGCAGAGAAACAACTTGGGGCCAGATGACCGAGATGCTCGTAAAGGAGGTATGAGATTCTAACTCTTGGCCCTCTGACGCGGATTGAATCCTGTATCACGCCCCGGCAGGAGATTTATATCCTTTATACTTGGCACTTGAGACTTTATTATCGACAAAAGGCTCGAGATTGATTACGATCGGGAGCGCTACCTGATTCCCTTCATATCCTCCGGGGAGAGACAACGTTTTTTCTTGCCTGCATTTTTATGATCCGGTTTTTTTCTTTGCTTCTCATGCGTCGCTTTTCTTTTTGTTTAAGCAATCAATTTTTCTGGTGCGTAGAAAAATCTAATGCGAATCGTTGATTGAAAATCTGATTACTCAAGATATTTTCATTTTCCCTCATCTAGAATAATTTTGAAATCAAAATGTTACCATCTGATAGCAAAACTAATAATTATTTTCCTTCCAAGGTATACTTATATATATATATATATATATATATATATATATATATATATATATATATATATATATATATATATATATATATATATATAATTCTGTACATGAATGATTCAGCAATTTCCAAGTGACTAGAAATGAGGCAATAATGTGCATCAGTAATTTGTATAAGAAAACAGAAATGAATTATTTTACAACCCAAACCTTTCAGCAAGACGGAAAGGTCCATATCATCATTTCACACTATTGAAATACACTGACGAAGGTTATATGTTCTCCTTCTCAATAGCATAACCAGAAAATTAACACTTTTTAACAACCGCTAATCTGTTTTTCCACGAACTTTGCAATTGCTTTTGCGTAAACGAAAGTTTTTTTCCAAACGCAAGCACACACACACACATATATATGTATATATATATATATATATATATATATATATATATATATATATATATATATATATATACACACATATATATATATATATATATATATATATATATATATATATATATATACAGTATATATATATATATATATATATATATATATATATATATATATATATATATATATATATATATATATATATATATATATATATATATATATATATATATATATATATATATCAGCAATAGAAGAGTTCCGTGGACATCGGAGACGAATAATATATAAATATTAAAACGAGGGCTTTAATGAATAGCATCTTTATTAGTTGCGACTAGTTTCGGAGATTTACATTCCTCCGTCATCGGGCAATCTCTAATGTAATATATGTCACATTTAAAATCAATGAAGTTATAAAGTAAAACAAAATTACATACTATAAGACATAATAACATAAACAAGCGGCAAAATCTTACAATATAGAGATACAAATGAAAAATGTTTGGTGTTAAAAAGAGTAGAAATTAAAAGTATAAAAACACAGCATTTCAACAGACCTTTCATTATTACAAAGAGAGGGTTTGTCTTTTATGGTATATAGAGACTCAACCACTCCGAGCTCCATTTCGTTGGTCCGGCAAATAAGGACTAAAAAAAAAAAATCTAAATTTATAGGATGGTCATATTCTTCAGAGTGTTGACGAATGGCGCTAAGTGATGGTTTGCTCAATGGGCTATTCTTCCTAACAGATCTTCCAATATGTTCGAAGATGCGAACCCTGAACTGTCGTTTTGATTTTCCGATGTACGTTGCACTGCAGCAGTGACACTTGTACTTATAAACAATAGATGACTGCAGCTCAGTTAGTATCACATCTTTGAACCTGAAGAATTTTTGGAGTGTAGATTTTGGCTTAAATACCACTCGAAAGTTTATTTGCATTAAAGGACCTATTTCCGACAAACGCGATTGGAAAGTAGGTAACTGCTCTGTTGACAGTGACCATTGTAGGTTTTGGAAGTAATAATTTTTGAAGCTCCTTTCTTATATACGTGTTCGTAAATTTTTTGTTAAATCCATTGAAATATAAGCACTGCTTTATGAAATTAGACACTAAGTCCATACTAACATAATTTGAACATAAATTGAAAGCTCGTAATCAAATTTCTCTTGAACTGAATGGAAATAAATGAGGACATTCTGGTGGTCAAACCCGTAGAAGTTCGTTTCCTATAAAAAGATGTAATAATAATAATATATATATATATATACAGTATATATATATATATATATATATATATATATATATATATATATATATATATATATATATATATATATATATATATATATATATATATATATATATATATATATATATTGTCAAGAATAAACATCCCTCCCTTCCTGTATATTTAATTCTGGCAATCAATTTTGAATTAATCTGTTATTCCTCTGCCTCTCGAATTGGGCGTCTCAGGGAAACCGCGCTTATTTGAACCAGTCAACAGCCATTAGTAGGCCTCCGTACCTCCTTAACCCCCCCAACATCGCGTGATCCAGAAAACAATACCAGACCCCCTTTCCCCCCCATCATGCGATGGGGAGACATGTAGGGATTGGGAAGAGAAAAAGGGCATTTAGAGCTAGGGAACAGGTAGTCTTTTAATCTGTAGGCATATAATGATAAGTGTGCTTTTCCCATGCCCTCCTTGCTGGCCTTGTGACATGCTTGCAGGTACGGTTGGCCCCGCCAGACGCCCGAATACGCTCTGCTTTTGAAAAGCAGGAGAGAGACGTGCTTCTGACTTCATCTGCGGCGGACGCGCTGTGTTTTTCTCCAGCTCCGCTGATTAGACTGACTTCAAAGGGACCTGGAATGGTTGTAGGCGCCAATAACAGTCATAAAAGGTTCGTACGTTTGCAAGTAGTCAAGACCAGCCCTCTCCCCTCTTACTTAAACTTCTTAAAATTTCCATTTCTTTAAACTTTAACCTCTCCCTCCACAACGCAATCCTCCCTTGTTCACCTACCTGTATCCCATGCCTTGCCATTTGCATACCTTGAACTCGAGTAAATATCCCATGATAATCAATTATCCCTCCACCAGTGCAATTTAAGGGCTATTTAAGTTAAGCTGTAACAGTGTTCATTTCATCTTGGTGTGAGTGCAATCACGTGTTCATCGTTAAAGCCATCTGATTCACCGATTGTATATATGTGACTTCAATAGAATCATCTTCTAGGCTACGTTATGTTTTGTATTTAAGAACGTGTATTGGGTGATCTGTCATAGGAAGATTTCCTCTCTCTTAGTTTGAGCAGGGCTAACTCAGAACGTCTCTTTCAGGAGGGACACGTGGCACGATCGCAATCCATGCTTCAATACCCCGCCTGCCACCCAAATTCTGATAATTCCTGGTCGCAGTCAGTTACCATTTCCGTTGTGACCCAATGTTCATATGAACTATTCTTCCGCCCTGGAGCTCCATCATTTGTATTACCTGAGACTATTTCACGTAATCAGGGCAAGACTGAATGTGACTATTAACATTGAACTGATTGTATTGCATATTGGCCCCATTTTGATCCACTTGCTTGTTGCCAAATCATTACATTATTGTTCCGTGTGTCCTATTCTAAATCTGCCCCTTAGTGGTTATGTTGTGTCATGTCTGACTGTTGATTTGCTAAGTTTCTGTAAATAAATCCCTGTAAATTGGTAAAAGAATTCTAAATTTCCATACGGCGACCTTCCCCATTCAAGTATAACTCCAGGAAATTCTGAGGTAAGTTTTCATATAACTTATTCCCTTGCTCATAAACTGGACTGTCTTGGTTTTGTGGCAGCATCAATTATAGTTTTGATTAAATTCCTCACCAAGGTGAAGTCCAGTTTATGACAATATATATAAATTTGCCTTTTGCCCCTATAGAACTGGTGGCATTATAAAGGCACAGACTTCCGGTTCCCATCAAGTCATAAGAGATGCGGATTCTGGTCCCACTCCATTTTTCTTAGCCTCAACAGACTCTGATATCTATTTACAGCGGGATGGCCAGGACCAATTCACATATTCTACAAACGTAAGCCTAGCTATACACTGCTTAGCCCTGGCAACCATTTTGGTTTAACTCGCCTTCCCCGTGTAGTCTAGACTTTTCTTAAAAATGAAAATGATTTAGTAAGCGAACCTTTTTCATATAATTTCCATCTTAGGTTTTTTTTAATTGTGTGTTTTTTTATGGCACTGGATAGTTTATTTGGGCAAAAATGATTTTTTTGTAGCAGTCGATAATCATTTTATATAACCGCTCTGTAAAATCATCAAGTACACTTGTAAAAACATTTAATTATGAAATTCTAAAGTAACACTACTTATTTTTGATTAGGAGAAGAAGGGATTATCTTTACAGAGAAAAAGCGAAGTTGAAATTGAAACCTCTGCCCTCAGGTTACTCTTCCAGTAATTAAACTCTGACAACGTCTGTAGATTGTTCTTTGATATACGAAAGTACCTCTTGAGAAAGAGATTAATGTAATCATTCAAGTTATTCAGTGAAAATGAACGACACGAGGAATTTTTTCTTCCTCCTACTGCTGAGAGGTTCAAATTACGTATTTCATTCTTATTTTTATAGAAATTAATTTATTTGCCATTTTTATGGCAACGGGGAAGGATTATAAAAAAATAGTTCAAAAGAAAAAGTGTATCTGCTCAATTCACTAAATTACACTTGACTCTGTCCTATGTCTGGATGTCTTCTCCATTTTATTGCCATAGATATTTCAAGTTTTTTATCACTTATCCAGTTACACGCCTACTACTAAACCATATCATTAGTTATAAACTTCAAAAGATACTCTTTAATAATATGCATTTGCTAAAAACTGACTGCGATTTTTATTCTAGATTAAAAGGTTATTACTGTGTACGTTACAGACTGCCAATAAAATGCCACTATTTTTTTCTGTTGCCATTAATTATGACAAGTAAACTAACCCTTTCACGTAAGATCACTTTGCAACGGCATACTTTGAAGTTGTTGCGCAACTGATGGCGACAAACGGGACAGCGCTGTAAATGAGGTCATATATTTTAATTCTAAGAGGATTACAGACTGGGAAATGGAAAACAAAGAGCTCATTTCAACATAGTCGATTGATCATAAATCTCTTCGTGCGTGTTTTGCCTGTGAAAAATTGTTTGAAAAATTAATTCCCTTTCAAAACGATGGTGAACATCTCTTTAACTAGAGCAGTGACAACAACGTAACGGAGACCAGTATTGTGTGCGTTGTACAAAAAATGTTTTTTCATTAGTTTTATGTCACAGAGTTAGTAGTCTTTCGTTTCCGCATGTGCTGCATCTGTATACGCAGCTGTTGTTTTCCTTTCACTATTCTAGATTTTAGCGAAATCTAGAAATAAATAGCCAGAGCAACTTCTGAAGAGTAGAAAACAGTTAAACTATTGAGATGGTTTAGGTCAACGGTGTCATTAAAATCTTTATTTTAACAGTTTTTTTTGTGGGAGGGGTGGGGGCGTTACTGTTGGGTGTTATAGTATTACAGTATTATAGCATTACCGTTGGATATCAGTACTGTATAAAACCAATTAATGAGGTTCAGTGCAATTGTTGGAAATCACTGGCCCAGCCTATCCCGGTTTGATAAGTCTTTACTATTAAAACTTACTTATGCAAGTCACTGTCCCCTTTGTTAATGAACAAGGTTCCTATTTGTTCTGTATTATTATCATGGGCCGTTTTTTATGAAGACCAGCCTCAGAGATTAAACCCTCCCTTGTAAGCCAGGGGCCACTGACTTGAAATTCAAGCTTTCGAAGAATATGGTGATCATTAGGAAGAAGTAAGAGGAAGTAAAGGGAAATACAGAATGAAGAGATCCTACTTATTAAAAAAAATAATAAATAGATAAACAGATAAAAATGTATTAAAAAGCAAGAAGAATAGTATTAGAGTAGTAATGCACTGCATTTTCGCTTGAACTTCAGAAGTTCCAACTTCACGACATCCTCTGCGAGGCTGTTCCACAGTCCAACAGTGTGAGGAATAAAAGTCTTCGGAAACTGAGAAGTTCGACGGTGAGGCATATTTACTGCATATTGGTGCTGCTGTTCAGCTAACCTGGTTGCTCTCGGCAGATAAAGGGGATCAGGGATCAATTGCGAATGTGAAAGATCTCTGTTGAAATACAACTTATGAAAAAGTGACAAACGAGAGACCATCCGTCGATGGTCCAAGTCATAACTGCTACTTAAGTTAAGTATATCTTAGTTTAACTAGACCACTGAGCTGATTAACAGCTCTCCTGGGGCTGGCCCGAAGGATTAGACTTATTTTACGTGGCTAAGAACCACTTGGTTACCTAGCAACGGGACCTACAGCTTATTGTGGAATCCGAACCACATTATACCGAGAAATGAATTTCTATCACCAGAAATAAATTCTTCGTTAGCCGGCCGGAGACTCGAACTCAGGCCTAGCGAGTGCTAGCCGACAACTCTACCGACTCCAACAACTCCACCGACTCTCCCTACGAGGAACTCATAACTGCTACTATTAGGAAACAAACCTACCACCAAAAACCCACTCTATCTAAAAGAGACAAATCTCTGGTAGAAGCAGACATCCACACCGGAGAACGGTACTCCAGTAAAGAAAGTACAAATGACCTAAAACAGGTTGCATGATTTTATCATTGTTATAAATATATGAGGCCTTACGAACAATACCTAACTTTCGTGCGGCATTTGCTGAAACTTTCATTAGATGTTTCTCAAAAGTTAGATGTTAGTCAAAAGTTACACCTAGAATAGTTAAAGCTTCAGACTCAATCAGTAAAATTCCATCCACCTGAAGGGGAGGGTGGTGTGGGAAATCTGTAGGGGATCTGCTAATCAACGGTGTTTTGGTTTTATTGGAGTTCAGCCTTATACCACGCCTACTACACCATTCCCTGATCCAGTCCATGTCTCGATTGAGGCTGAGGGCAGCTTCATTTCTAATTAGTGGAGACTACTGCACCCACAAGTGTTGCATCATCGGCATACTGACCTATCTTGTTTTCCAAGCCAACAACCATATCACTTGTATACACTAAAAATAACAGTGGATCAAGAACACTGCAGTACCGTGTGGAACTCCAGACCCAATACGTCTTGGTTCACTGAAGATTCCATCCACAAGTCAAGTATATCTTAGTTTAACCAGACCACTGAGCTGATTAACAGCTCTCCTAGGGGTGGCCCGAAGGATTAGACTTATTTTACGTGGCTAAGAACCAATTGGTTACCTAGCAACGGGACCTACAGTTTATTGTGGAATCCAAACCACATTATGACGAGAAATGAATTTCTGTCACCAGAAATAAATTCCTCTAACTCTTCATTGGCCAGCCGGAGAGTCGAACGCTGGGCCAGCAACTTGCTGTTGCCTACCTGTAAGGAAACCTCGAAGTATTCCTAAAACACATCCACCCACTCCAAGTTTCTGAAGTTTATAAATAAGTGCCTTGTGTTACTAAATCGAAAGCAGCACTAAAATCTATTTGAATTACTCTGCACTCAAAACCCTTATCAAAGTTCTCTTGCAAATGACATGTCAGTTCTAAAAGAACATCGCTGGTACCCAGCTGCTTCCTGTACGCATATTGACTATCAACTAACAATCCTTTAGATTCCACATACTTATATAGTGGCTTAAAAATAAGTTTTTCAGCAACTCTGGAGAGCACAAGGAGAATAGAGACTGGCTTGTAGTTACTGTAGTGTGCTGATATGCTGCTCTTTGGAACTGGCGTTGTATTACTAAGCTTGCGCTCATCCACAAAGATACTATGTCGACATGAAAATCTATAAAATCTAGTAATCTTGGGAGACAACACACCAGAAACGCAAATTATTGAGATTCCATGGTAAATAAGTCGGTATGAGGAAAATAACCTTGAGAATATTAATGAAAATAATAGAAAAATAACCCCAAGTTAATCAATCTGTACATAATTATCACTTGTTGATTGATTACGAAATTTAGGTCTTGAAGACCAAGCGCCGGAACCCATCAGGATTATTCAGCGCCGTAATGAAGGTGAACGATATAAATCAATGATATGATTGATAATTGATTGATTGCTTGATTATAAAATTTGATAATGAATAGGTGAATGATGACACTAGTAAAACTCGGTGTTGAAATATGAACGTTAAAAATGAAGAATGATATTAGATAGAGCCAACAAAAAATAAGTATGTATTAAACTTTTATATTCAAAATATATACTTAGTATAAGAATAAATATGACTAAAATCTTTATTGAATATACTGAAATCATATCTTATTAAAATAACCAGATTCTTTCAGATAACCCATAAGGTTATCTACCTCTGAAAAATAAACAAATCTTGAAGCGAAACAAAACATTACCACCAGTATCCATAGAATTACCAGGAAGACTTTTTCCTTAAATCAAAAAGGAGAAACTTTTGTATTCAGCAGAAGGACTTGGTGGCAACATTTAATTGAAGTAAGGGTCCAGGCACTACGAACAGAGTCACGCACTCACAAAAGAAGCACAACCAGCATTTAACATTAAACATTACAGTCTATTTAAGTACACTATGAGCAATGCTTAATAAATTATAGAATGGAAGTAGGGCCATAGTGAGACCTCCAGACCCAAGTGTATGAATCACGAAGGACACAAAACGCATCCTTATTTAATCGACGATCCTGTACTCCTTTATTTTTACCGTTCCTGTTGGTACCGTGATCATACATGAAAATAATAAAAAAAATAACCCAGTTCCATGCCTTCGTCCATTTTGAAAAATTAAATTAACCAGAGTTCTCCAGTTGTGAAACACACATTTGAGAAAATATATAAAAGATATACTATCTTTTTTTTATCTGACATTGGAAGTAAAATATTAAATTAATGGACACAAGTTTATTATTTCTCATTTCTAACAGCGATGTATTCAGCTTTTCAGGCCTGGCATATTAGACATCAGTCCTTTTGTTCCTAACATTATTCAAGATTTTTGAAAGATAGGTTAACAGGAAATAAAAATTCTTCATTCCGTTCAAGTGAACCACATTTTACAAGATGAACTCGCTCTTTATCTGATGTTTCAGTGTTCAGATTAGCAGGATCATCTTCAAATGGTTCAAAATCTGCTTCATCATGTCTCTCAAGTTTATCAACTTCCGGTGATCAGATACGTCAGTTTTGGAAATTTAGCTGATAACTTTTGCGGCACCTTAGCCTCCTATCTTTTTTATCCTTTTATTTATATGCAGAAAATCATGAGAAAATGTGATTTAATAAGCTGTACACAATTAAGGTAATGACACGATCTTTCTGATTGTGAGATCTAAATTGTGATCTTAAAGCCATGAAAAACGTCCTCGTATCCAGTGCCTCCTTTTGTGTTCCATGGAAACTCAGAGGAAGGCAATAGTTAGATTTCTAAGAAAACATACAAAAAGAAGACGGCCCCCTGTAAGATATTAAAGGACACATTCTTTGAAACTCTGGAATGTGGAAAGATTAGTTATTTTATTTTGGATTTCCACAACTTGTGTGCAAAGATAACTGATTAACTTATGAAATATTTCTGCTGTCAAGCAAAAACTAGGGGACTTTCCGTCACTGAGCGCTAAAGGCAGTGAAAAGAGGGAGTTGGAGTGGTTGGACAGCAAGGGATATAGAAAATAAAGGAGATGAAGTACAAGGCTACCTGGCTTAACACATTGTCTTCCTTGTGTCGTTGTCTACTGTTATACAGATAAGCTTAACACACTGATGCTAGATCTGTGGTTTAACCATGTGGATTTGGGTCTTAGAGTCGGGATGCAATTTTGATTTTTTGGTTTTTCGCTGTATAAAAAGTTCCCGTGACGAACGGTCAGTTTGGGACTCAACAGAAAAATTGACATACAGTGTAAGTATAAATATTTACTACGAGTCAGAAGAAGATTTTCGTTCAAGTTATACATTGCAATGTTATTTAAGAGAAATGGAACTGCCCAAATCCGTAATGGAGTAAGATCCTAAGTTCTGCGGTGAATAGAAGTATAGGTAGAGAAAGCAGAGCGTTCTAGGGAAGAGGAATTTTTATATTCTTTGTATTAAAATGAAAAACATAAGAAAATTCTGTTTCTTGTACAGTTTCTAATAAATAGAAAATAAGTAGTTACTTTGTTAGTGACAGATAGGAAAAAATGGATGGATATATCAGTTTATTTAGTGAATTATTCAATCTTAAGGAAAGTCTATGATGGCGAAACTTAATTAAAAGTTTTGAATAAGGAAATAAACAGAGTACTGAAACCCCGTTTTGCATAAGACAGATCACGTAATTGCTTTTGAGTTTACAAAGTTGGTTGATCCGAAGGAAAATAAGTTTTCACTGTTCTGAAATCCTTAGCAACTGTGGCGTATATTTCTGTTACATGTGATTCGTTATGCTAGTGATAATTAATTTTAACAGTCAGTGCCTAATGAAATAATAGCCCTATGAAGGCAAATGGACAAGAGTGTGAATAGACGGGATAAAAAGCAAGAAAATTTAAAATGAAAAGGGTAAAGAAGTTAGATTATAACTAAAGCCAGTCATTTGCCAATAAGGAAAACAAGATACAATGCAGAAGGAAATGAAAACGCCGCTGAAGAACCTAGTTTGATGAACTTGCCAGCGGCAAAAGTCATGTATAAAGATACCTAACTGACGCGAGAAAATGCAGAGAAAGGAGATGGAATTCCCGGACCGGGAAAGGCCACCGCCATGAGGAAGACGAATGAATATGAAGAGGAAAAAGCAGTTAAATGAAGAAAAGCTGTGAGGCCTTTCTAAGAGACCGGCTGCCACAGGATGCGGAGGTTGTGGTTGAAGACAAAGTTCCTAAATATATCTTCATACAGAGTTAACGTGGCCTTAAAGGTACGAGAATATAACCTCAGGAGATAGAAATTTAGTGCATTTGCAATTGGTATCAGATGAAGGTTCTGGAGGAAAAGAAAATGTAAAACAAATTGTGTGCGTTGACGCTTTAGCATCAGAGTTCTTTTTGACCTAGGTTTACAAAAAATCAATGACCACTTCCTCTCTTCATAGAATTATAACTGAATAGTAGAAAAACAGACAAGATAAGGAAATGTTCCATTTATTTCTTCAGATAATAAGAATTGATCATTTTAACAATTTGCTCTCTTAATCCTCAACTGGATTCCAAAGTCAATATACATCACAATATAGAACAGTAAGGTTAATTGATAAGTGTATTAAAGAGCATTGCATAGCCGATCGCATAAACATGCGTCATTATGGAATATCGCAGGATTTTCTAATTGACTGCTATTCTGGACCGATTTACGGACCGATGCAGGTCATGAATTGCTTTGCAAAAGAACTCACTGTAGAGACAAACTTTACAGACAGAAGACACTGATTCATTACTTAGTTTTTCTAAAACATTTGCGGCCCGAATCCTAACAATACAATGATAATACATTCATTGAGTAATATAAGAAGGAAATTAATATCAAGCAACATGAATAACTGGCGGTGTCTTATTTTACTAGCTTACATGAACAACTAACCAACGTCGAAGAAACATATCTAAAACAGTTGGACTGATCCTCTACTTCCGGTGAATTTTGAATACTAAAAAAAAAATCCACCATGAAATCAGTTGATGCTCAATTTTATCCCTAAAAATTTGTTTTACATTTTCCTTTCCTCCAGAACCTTCACCTGGGCCTGCTACAAATGCACTAAATTTCTATCTCCTGAGGTTGTATTCTCATACCTTTAAGGCCACGTTAACTCTGTATGAAGATATATTTAGGAACTTTGCCTTCAACCACAGGCCCCGCATCCTGTGGCAGCCGGTCTTTTAGAAAGGCCTCCACCGCTTTTCTTCATTTAACTGCTTTTTCCTCTTCATATTCATTTGTCTTCCTCACGGCGGTGGCCTTTCCCGGCCCGGGAATTCCATCTCCTTTCTCTGCATTTTCTCGCGTCAGTTAGGTATCTCTATGCATGACTTTTGCCGCTGGCAAGTTCATCAGACAGCGTTCTTTAGTGGTGTTTTCATTCGCCTTTTGTTTTGTAACTTATTTTCTTTGTTGCCAAATGACTGGCTTTTGATATAGTTTAGCTTCTGGATTTCTTTTACACTGAATTTTCTGGCCCTTTTTCCAATTTATTCATACCCTCGCCTTTTTCCTGATAGTGTTACTATTTGAATAGTCACTGTTTATGTGTGTGTATATATATATATAACATGTATATATATATATATATATATATATATATATATATATATATATATATATATATATATATATATATATATATATAACATGTATATATATATATATATATATATATATATATATATATATATATATATATATATATATATATATGTATATAGATATAGATATAGATATATGTGTGTGTATGTGTATATAAATATGTATATGTATATGCATATATATATAAATATATATATATATATATATATATATATATATATATATATATGTGTGTGTGTGTGTGTGTGTGTGTGTCTGTGTGTGTGTGTGTATGTGTGATGCATATATATAGATAGACAAATAGACAGCCATTTGCCTTTTGCCCCCATGAAACGGTGGACATTAGAAGAGTTCAGACTTCCGGTTTCCGTTATGTCGTAAGAGATGGGGATGCTGGTCCCACCCCATTTTCCTTTACCTCGGCAGACGCTGGTGGCTAATGACAGCCGAATGGTCTGGAGGGTGGTAGCTAGGAGTAATCCACAGACCCTGCAAACGTAAGCCGAGCTATGCGCCACTTAGCCATGGCAACCGTTTTGGTTGCTCTCACCCTCCACAGGTAATCTATACTTTTCTTAAGAATGAAAATAATTTAGTAAGCGAACTTTTTCATACAATTTCCATCTTGTATTTTCCTTAATTGTGTATATTTTATGGCACTAGATCGTATATTTGGGCAAATAACAATTTTGTGTAACATGCAATAATTATTTTATATAATTGTTTCGTATAATCATCAAGTACTCTTGTGAAGACATTTAAACATAAACTACATAGTAATACTGTTCTAACTTTTGATTTGGAGAAGAAGCGATTTTCTTTACAGAGACACAAGTAAAAAATGCCCCCAAGTTTCTTTGGCGCAATCGAGTTTTCTTTACAGCGTATAATGCTGTATGAAACTTTCAGCAACGGCCCATGAAACTCCCAGCCACTGCCCGGTGGTGGCCTGTGTTGTCACCTATAGCACGATCATGGCTAACTTTAATCTTAAATAAAATAAAAACTACTGAGGCTAGAGGGCTGCAATTTGGTATGTTTGATGATTGGGGGGTGGATGATCAACATACTAATTTGCAGCCTTCTAGTCTCAGTAGTTTTTAAGATCTGAGGGCGGACAGAAAAAGTGCGGGCGGACAGATAAATAGCCATCTCAATAGTTTTCTTTTACAGAAAACTAACAAACGAAGTTGAAATTCATAAGTCTCCTCTCAGGTTACCCTCCCAGTAATTGAACTCGACAACGACGGTGGATTGTTTTTCGATATTTCACAGGTAGGCCTACTTCTGGCGCAAGCCATTAATATAATCATTCAAGTTATTCAGTAAAAATGAGACACTAGGGATTTTTCCTTCATTTTACTGCTCAGCGTTTCAAATGATTTCATTATTTTTGTAGAAATTAATTTATTTGCCATTTTTAGGGCAACGGGGAAAGATTGTAAGAAAATCGTTCAAAAGAAAAAGCATATCGGCTCAATTCACTAAAATACACTTGACTCTGCCCTATGTCTGGATGTCTTCTCCATTTTATTGCCGAAGATAATTTAGGTTTTTTATCATTTCTCCAATACTACATCTACTACCAAATCATATCGATAGTTATGAACTTTATAAGATGCTCCATAATAATAATATGTATTTGCCGAAAAATTATAGCGGTTTTTTTCTGGACTAAAAGGTTGTTACTGTGTACGTTACAGACTGTCAGTAAAATACCAGTATCTTTATCGTGTGCCAATAATTATGATAAGTAAACTGATCCTATTACGAAAGTCCACTTTGCAACGGCATACTTTGAAGTTGTTGCGCAACTGATGGCGACAAACGGGACAGCGCTGTAAATGAGGTCATATATTTTAACTCTAAGAGGATTACAGACTGGGAAATGGAAAACAAAGAGCTCATTTCAACAAAGTCGATTGATCATAAATCTCTTCGTGCGTGTTTTGCCTGTGAAAAGTTGTTTGAAAAATTAATTCCCTTTCAAAACGATGGTGAATATCTCTTTAACTAGAGCAGTGACAACAACGTAACGAAGACCAGTGATGGGGTGCGTTGTACAAAAAATGATTTTTCATCAGTTGTGCGTCACAGAGTTAGCAGTCTTTCGTTTCCGCATGTGCTGCATCTGTATACGTAACTGTTGTTTTCTTTTCACTATTCTAGATTTTAGCGAAGCTCTAGAAATAAACAGCCAGAACAACTTCTGAAGAGTAGAAAATCAGTTAAATTATTGAGATGGTTTAGGTCAACCAGTTAACTGTGTGGAGAGTGGTGGGTGGGGGGTGGGGGCGGGAGAGTTACTATTGGCTGTTACAATATCACTCTATTATAAATTACAGGTGGATATCAGTTCTATATAAAACCATTTGATAAAGTTCATTGCAATTGTTGGAAGTCACCGGCCCAACCTATCCCGGTTTGATAAGTCCTTACTTTAAAAAAACACTTGTGCGGTTCACTGTTTTATTTATTGAAGAACGAGGTTCCTGTTCCTTCTGCATTATTAATATGGCTTGTTTTTTTCTTATAAAGATTACTCTCAGGGTTATAAGCCCTCTAGGTATAACAATGTTTTGCAAACTGCCCTGGTGGAGTGTTCATGGCACCACTTTCCATAAAACGGAGCCTAGGGAACTGATTCCCTAAAGTTAGTTTTTTCCTAAATTAATTCCAAAAAATTTGTGTTAAGTTATTCCTTTCCTTAAATCATTATTTGAGGTCACCGCTAATAAGAAATTTCTGTTATGAACCACTGCTACAAGTGATTATTGTTATTTGTGTATTGATATCCTTAAATAACTGCCAGATGTTTTAGTATTCTGAGAGATTACTGCAGGATGATCACTATTTCACTACAGTTTTTACCGGATGATGCTATCCTCCAACACTATTGCTCCAGTCCCTAAACCGAAACTAGGGAAATAGTTTTTGGGTCCAGGTAGTACAGCTGGTAGATCACAAGATAAAAAATAGTTAAATTCGAAACCTCTCTATATTGCATCCTGAGGACATAATTTCTTCTAAACTTTGTAGGGAACTATTATTATTATTATTATTATTATTATTATTATTATTATTATTATTATTATTATTATTATTATTATTATTATTATTATTTCTGGTATAGTATAACGCTCCCAAAGCATTTTTGTTGACAATTTTCCCAAAGGCCATTTCAGTATAAATTACCTATGTTAGTGCCCCTTTCTCAGAAATTAGCTCCATTGGTCATTTAACCTCATAATTATCTTCGGCACTTGTTGGAACATATGAAATTTATTTGAAAATGTTAACTGTAAACCGTGTTTGCGTTATAAATCATTCGTTCAAAGCTGTTAGTAAATATGTGGTTGGTTGGCTGGTTTGCTTTTACTGAGTCAACAGGATCCTTATTTATGGGCATTCCGTAAGCGTGCTAAAATGATTATGGGATAAGATGCCTACCATGACCTTTGGACTCATCCAAACAACCAGGGCAAACATAAGGATACAATTGTAGAGGTGACGTTAAATTTATTGTAGCTGAAATGAGTAATAATGATAACAACATTACCACCTACTATATATTTCAGGAAGTTTGAGTCATCGTTTTTTGCCCATATCTTTCAAACCAATCGATTGATTAGTATGGTACTTTGAAAAAGTTTCCCACATCTTCCCCTAATTTTTGATAAAAAATCCCGTGTCCAAACACAGATTTTAAAGGCACTTTACTCTTGAATTTTACGACATAGCCAAACCCAGCCAGTCAAGATTTACGAATCCATTCGGATAAGCACTTTGGGGTACTTATCCCTTCCATCACCCACCCTTCTTCATTCTTTAAACCTCACTTCCCCGTCCGTCTTTTCATTCATTCCCCACTCATCTCTCTCTCTCTCTCTCTCTCTCTCTCTCTCTCTCTCTCTCTCTGTCTTCGCAATATTTATTATGCAATGGAATGTTTTCAGACATATATCAGCATTGCAATTTTTCGACTGAGCAATGTGGGATGAAATGAGCTAATGACCGGGTTAAACGGCGGGCTTGTTATTTGCGTATCCAGTAACTACAGAGAAGGTTGTCTCGTCGTTGTTCAGAGTTATGGCTTACATGTTGAAATGTCCCCGTGGATGCAGAAATGCATTTGCTAAACGTCTTCTTGAAGTTTACAGCCGGGACAAAGCTGCCCAAAAATTAAGAATAAATCTGAATAGGTAAGATATTGCTTACCGTTATATTTCAAGGTCATGTATTTAAAGGAATAAGGGAAAGATAAAACTGATTTACTGAAATACATCTATGATATCGTGTACATTGTCTCAAATGATTAGAAATTTTTCTGTGATTTTAACCCATTATTTTTTATTATATACAGTATGTAGAACAGTGAATTTAGAATAAACATGAATAACTTTTCATAACAAAATTATGCAAACAAAATAAAAACAATCGCCTTCATGAAGAAAGTAACATATGCTACGGGGCGTAATGACGTCAAGGAAGAGTAGGGAGAAGAACGGTGGAGTCGAAGAGAAAAGTTGAGGGCAGTGAGGAATTTACTATAAGTAGATACTCAGGCCAAGTTCAGTGGTTACCAAGCTCATATGTCTGAAAGCGTTGATCAGTTTGCTGGCTACCCCATCAAATTCAAGAGTAAAGTGTCTGAAAAAGCTGAATTTGGAAATTGGATTTATTACCAAAAATTAGGGGAGGATGTGAAACACTGTTGCAAAGTAACACACCGATCCATCAATTAATTTGCCAATATCATTCAAATTAATTGATGGATAGGTGTGTTACTTTGCAACAGTGTGTTTCACACCCTCCCCTAATTTTTGGTAATAAATTCAATTTCCAAATTCAGCTTTTTCAGACACTTTACTCTTGCATTTGATGGGGTAGCCAGCAAACTGATTAACGCTTTCAGACATATGAACTTGTGTACTACTGAAATTGTCCTTAGTATCTACTTATAGTAAATTCCTCACTGCCCTCAACTTTCCTCTTCGACTCCACCATTCTTCTCCCTACTCTTCCTTGACGTCATTACGCCCCGTAACATGTTACTTTCTTCATGAAGGCGATTGTTTTTATTTTGTTTGCATAATTTTGTTATGAAAAGTTATTCATGTTTATTCAAAATTAACCGTTCTTCATGTATAATAAAAAATAATGGGTTAGAATCACAGAACAGTTTATAATCTCTCCCTTATTCCTTTACAGATATTGGCAAAAAACGATGACTCAAACTTCGTGAAATGCATAGTAGAGTTCCTGTGTGAGCAATTCATTTGCAGAGTTATTCATCAAGAAGGAGACGGATGGTGGTTTTTTTTTTTTATCCTCATGAACATTACAATGGCCTAATATGAATGGCCCTTAGAAGGGTTTTTAATTTCTCCCTATGGGTAGTCTATCAGACCCATTACCTATTTATTGAACGTAATCTTGGTATCTATTTTGTTATCCTGTAAATTCCTAGACAGCTCCTAACTTCCTAAAGTGACAATCCCTTAGTTGAACTGGGATGGGCCTCCTTTGATTGTAGTCATTACAAGACAATCAGGCCATTTGAAGTAACGTTTTCTTTTTCCAATATCAGCAAAAATTCCTCATGGTGGCCCTTAAATGACTCACCATCAAATTATGCAATTATCATCGCTCCTATCAAAAATAAATTAACTGAGCATCATTTGAATATACTTATATGACTTTCAGTGAATAATCCTCTTTAGCATCTAAGATGTGCTTACAACATAAATTAAGAATTGACTGAACTGTTCCTTGATAGCTTTCACATTAATGTTACCAGAGTTTACCAAAAGAGGAATCCTTGACTTCTTCATCATTTGGCTAAGACCCCCTTATGAAGATTCTGAGCTCCAGATAACCTACAAAATGCTTCCATTAGTTCCAAAATTAGGAGGTGAATAATTGTCTTAATACTTCCATTGGATGGAATCAATAATGAAATCAATGGTGCAATCCTACTGAACTTGGGTAAAACATTCTTGATATACAAGGAGGGAATGCGTCCGCTGGTTAATCTTATAACCATTTGATGCTATTTAACGCGTGAATAGATACTTAAAACAGAATAAATGCTTCAAACTGAATAAATGCTTATAACTATCAGGTATAGTCAACAGAGTATAATAAACACGTATGTTAAGTTCGGTGTGTGAGCTTGTGGGCTATGACCTTACAGATTTGTCACCTTGCCACAAAGGCAAGGGAATTTCTTATAGTCAATTATGGATTTTTTTCTCTTCAGAAACTATTTACAAATGCAAGCAGATTTACTTTATTTTCATTGTCATCAATAGAATTACCAACCACTGGGTGGAATGAGACATTAAATATTCGCAATTTTTCTTTTCCAAAAAAATGCACTACGAACGAACTGCAACGGCATCATAAACTCAAATTGTTAACTTCTCTATTTCTCTCTTGGGCTTGAAGTGCTCTGTCCTTTTCCGGCTACCGTTGAGGCTTGGCTAATGATAACAATAATTCTGAGAAGATGAGCAGGTAAAGAACTCTGCATTGGTGTGACAAGTACAACTGGTATGATAGCTCTCTATCTCGCTGCCTGTCATCATAGGTATTTGGCGTCCGATAACCATCTTAATTAATCGATCACAAAATCACTCTCTCTCTCTCTCTCGTACAGATAATAGGCTGATGATTACCTACATAAAGTAATTGTGTCCCTTTTGACCTAGGTTTCGAAAAAAAAATAATCAATGACCGCTATCTCTCTTCAGAGAATTATGACTGAATAGTAGAGAAGCAGACAAAATCAGGAAATGTTCCATTTATTTCTACAGGTAATAAGAATTGATAATATTAACAATATGTTCTCCTAATCCTGAAATGAATTTCAAAGTCAAGATACATCATAATGTAGGACAGAAAAATTAAGTGATAAATGAATTAAAAAAGCCTTGCATAACGGACCGCATGAATATGCTTTTCTGTGTGAGAATTTATGCACCGATGCAGATCATGGTTTGCTTTGCAAAACAACTCATTTTGAAGAAAAACTTCCCAGATAGAAGACACTGATTCATTAATTACTTTTTCTAAAACATTTGCTGCCATAATTCTAATGATACCATGAAAATAAATTCAATGAATAAAACAAGAATAAAAATAATATTAAACAACATGAGCTCGATATTGATGATGTCTTGCTATCCTAGCTTACAGTAACGACTGGCCTCCATAGCGGCATATCGAAACCGGTTGCATGAATCCACTACTTCGATGAAATAAGAATACTTGAAAAAAATAAACCATCAAGTCACGATTAAATCAGATGATGATAAATCTTCTCCCTAACAATTTGTTTAACATTTTTTTTCCTCCAGGACCTTCATCTGATATTCTGAACCCTACTACAAATGCACTAAAATTCTATCTCCTGAGGTCATCATATTCACGTACCTTTAAGGCCGCGTTAACTCTGTATGAAGATATATTTAGGAACTTTGTCTTCAACCACAACCTCCGCATCCTGTGGCAGACGGTCTCTTAGAAAGGCCTCACAGCTTTTCTTCATTTAACTGCTTTTTCCTCTTCATATTCATTCGTCTTCCTCACGGCGGTGGCCTTTCCCGGCCCGGGAATTCCATCTCCTTTCTCTGCATTTTCTCGCGTCAGTTAGGTATCTTTATGCATGACTTTTGCCGCTGGCAAGTTCATCAGACAGGGTTCTTTAGCTGCGTTTTCATTTCCCTTTTGTTTTGTGTCTAGTTTTCTTTGTTGCCAAATGACTTGCTTTAGTTATAATCTAACTTCGCGACCCTTTAATTTTTTTTATTTTCTTGCCTTTTTTCCCGTCTACTCACACTCTTGTTCATTTTTCTTCAGTTTGTGATCAGAAAAGGCACTGACTGATGAAATTAATTATTGATTCGACATAAGCATATGCCACAGTTGCTAAGAATTTCAGAACAGTGAAAACTTATTTTCCTTCGGATCAGTGAACTTTATAAGCTCAAAAGCAATTACATGATCTGTCTTACGCAAAACAGAGTTCCAGTACTTTGTTTACCTTCTTGTGCAAAACTTTTAATTGCGTTTCACCATCAAAGACTTTCCTTAGGACTGAATAATTCGCTAAATTAACTGATTTATCAATTGATTCTGTTTTTATTCCTCTGTCTGCCTAAGTAACTATTTATTTGTTATTCTTTTTAGAAGGAACTATACAGAGAAACAATATTCCCTTATATTTTTAATTTTAACGCAAAGAATATCAAAACTGTAATTCCTGTTTCCCATACCGCTCTGCTCTGTCTATCCATACTTACATTTACCACTGAACTTAGGGTCTTACTCAGTATGGATTTGGGTATATGCACTTCTCTTGAATAATGTTGCAGCATTTACCCTGAACTAAACTCTCCTTACCATTGTTTTGTGTTGAGCTCTAACTTATTGTTAATCACACAAACTTTTTATGAAATGGGAAACCAAAAAAGCTAAAAGCATCCCTATTCAAGGAGTAAACTAATTTGGCTTCAGCCACAACTCGCTTTACTCTCTTAACCTTTCTTGTGTGATATAAGAAAACAGCACAAGGCAAATTGTTAAAGTAGGTAGCTTCCTGTAGGGGGGGGGGGGTGTTTAATACCGTCACGTGGTGCACTGTAGGCATTACTAAAGGACGTATGCAGCGTCCCCACCTTTTTAACCTTTTACTTTACTTCCGTTCCTGCTTCTTTACTTCAGTCTTCCTTTCCAGTCTCTCTCTAACTGCGACTTCTTGGTCAACTGTAGGGGATTTTCCCAATTTCACCTGTACGTGTCCTTTATTTTTTAGATCTCTTGCTGTCCAACCTCCCCAACTCCCTCTTTTATATGCCTCAAGCGCTCAATGGCGGAAAGTGCCCTAGTGCTTGGCTTGGCAGTCTAAATTTCATGAATCAACCAATCAATCATCTTTCCACACAAGTTATGGAAATCCAAATAAAATAACTAATCCTACAACAGTCCTGAGTTTCAAAGACTGTGCCATTAACATCTTACAGCAGCTGGTCTGGTTCTTTTTATATCTTGGATATCTGTCGATTGCTTCCCTTTGGAGTTTCCATGGAACTCACAAGAAGTGAATTGATAGGAAGACGCTTTTCATAGCTTTCAGATTACAATTTATATTGCAAAATCTGTGAGTGTACAATTATATTTTGGATTTCCATAACTTGTGTGGAAAGATGATTGACTGGTTGATTCATGAAATTTAGGCTGTTAAGCCAAGCACTAGGGCACTTTCCTCCATTGAGCCCTTGAGGCATTGAAAAGAGGGAGTTGGAGAGGTTGGACAGCAAGAGATCTAAAAAATAAGGACACACAGGTGAAATTGGGAAAATCCCCCACAGTTGACCAAGAAGTCACAGTTAGAGAGAGACTGGAAAGGAAGACTGAAGTAAGGAAGCAGGAATGGAATGTAAAACTGACATAAGTTATATTTTCTAATGATTCACTGCAGATATTTAAAAGACTAAAAGAAAGGAGACTGAGGTGTCACAGAAGTTATTAACTAAACTTCCAAAACTGTCGTGTCTGATGACCCGGAAGTTGATAAACTTGAGAACACGATGAGGCAGATTTTGAACCATGTAAGATGATCCGGCAAATCAGGCCGCTATATAAACAGATAAACAGCGAGTTCTTGCCGTAAAATGTGGTCCACCTAAACGGAATTTTAAGTTTTTATTTCCTGCTCCCCTATTCATCAAAACTCTTGGATAATATCAGGTAAAAATGATTGATGTCCAATACTTAAGCCGAAAGAGATAAATGTATTACTACTACTAAAAAAACAATACTGTTCAGTGATTTGATATTTTACTCCTGATGTCTCATAGAAAAGTTTAATATCTCTTTGTTTTATTTTCTCAAATGTTTTACATAACTGGAGAAGAGTTAATAGATTCTTTTCTCAAATGGATGAAGGCATGGAATTGATATCTAAGATATAAGAGGACAAATGTATGATCATGGTGCAAACAGGAACGGTAAAAATAAAGGAGTACAGGATTGTCGATTGAAAAAGGATACGTTGTGAGTCCTTCGTGATTCATATACTTGGAAGTGGAGGTCTCCCTACGGCTCTACTTCCAGTCCTTAATTTACTAAGCATTACTTACAGTGTACTTGAATATACGGTAATGTTCAATATCAAGTTCCCCGTTGGACGGGTCGATATCGTTCTCGGCTAGCACTGTGCTGGGGCTGTGTTCGATTCTCCGACCGGCAATGAAGAATTAAAGGAATTTATTTCTGGTGATAGAAATTCATTTCTCGGTATAATGTGCTTCGGATTCCACAATAAGCTGTGGGTCCCGTTGCAAGGTAACCAGTTGGTTCTTAGCCACGTAAAATAAGTCTAATCCTTCGGGCTAGCCCTAGGAGAGCTGGTAATCAGCTCAGAGGTCTGGTTAAACTAAGGTATACTTAACTTTGTTCAATGTCATCCAAGAACGCGAACAATGAGAGTTGTCTGTAAGATTTCCTGTATGGGATCAGTCATATAATATTAAAACCATAGTTTCTTTCTATCTAGGATTATTAATCGCCGCTTGTGCTTCTTAGGTGAGTGCGTGATGCTGTGGAATATATAAGCAATAAAAGATTTAGACCAAGTATCAAACGCTGTGACCTTTGAGGTCACTCAGCGCTAAAAGGAAAATTGGGAGTATATGAGGTTTGAAAGGCGTAATAGGAGGGAAACCTCGCAGCTGCGCAATGAAACAATTTTAAGGAGAGGGTGGAAAGTAAGATGGAAGAAAGAGAATATGAACGGAAGTATAGTAAAAGGAACGAAGGGGTTGCAGGTAGGGGCCGAAGGGACGCTGCGCAGAAGCTTTAGTAACACCTATAGTGCACCGAGTGAGGTGGACTAAGTATACCTTAGTTTTACCAGACCACTGAGGAGCTGATTAACAGCTCTCCTAGGGAGGGCTGGCCCGAAGGATTAGACTTATTTTACGTGGCTAAGAACCAATTGGTTACTTAGCAACGGGACCTACAGCTTATTGTGGAATCCGAACCACATTATAGCGAGAAATGGATTTCTATCACCAGAAATAAATTCCTCTAACTCTTCATCAGCCGACCGGGGAATCGAACTCCGGCCCAGCGAGCGCCAGTCCACAGCTCTACCGACTCAACCAACGAAGAGTTGTGAAGTGGACTGAGGGTACTACCCGCTTACGGGGGTGACACCCAGTGCGTAGCGTCTGGATCCATATTCTGACTTACCACCAAATCACTCAGATGAATACAGAAGTCTCTCGATTTCGCTGTTAAGCAAAACAGTCTTCTTGGGTATTGATGGTGGTATTTTGCCTCGCTTTCAGATTTATTTATTTCTCAGCAAGTATATGTTCATGTTTAAAGTGATTAACCTCTGGGCTATTTTCACTTCTATTTCCATTAGTTCCTTATCAAAATTCGCGAGTTCTTCGCTGGGTGAGCGGGTTCCGTTCTCAGCTACCACTCTGTTGGTCGCGAGTTCGAATCTCCGACCGGCCAGTGAAGAACAAGAGAAATTTGTTTCTGGTGATAGAAATTCATTTCTCGCTATAGTGTGGTTCGGATTCCACAATAAGCTGTAGGTCCCGTTGCTAGGTAACCAATTGGTTCTTAGCCACGTAAAAATAAATCTAATCCTTCGGGCCAGCCCTAGGAGAGCTGTTAATCAGCTCAGTGGTCTGGTTAAACTAAGATATACTTTTATCAAAATTCGCTAGGTTACTGTCGTCTTACTGAAATTATTTGGTGTGGAAAATCAAAGTTTAATTTGTCTTTTTTATATGTATAAATGTGAGTATACAGGATAATAGATAATAATAACAATACATAACACCTAATTCTTACACCAAATATCTAACACAGAATTCCGAATATTGTGAGCATTATGCAGACAAAAAAGGAATATACTGGGCATTTTGCTTGATTTTGTTGTTAAAGTGATAATATTGTTCCAACTGTCGTCGAAAAATGCAAGCAGCATTTCTTTGAATCTTTCGCTTTCAAATGCTGATTCGTTTAATTTTCATAACTATATTGTCTGAAAATGAATATCCGTCAACAATTTGGTGAATAATCTCGAGAATTACGTACTGAAATGGAGACATAGAAATTAATAAGTGACTATACTGACGTTGTTAAAGCATTTGAGAACGCTGAAAAAATACAACTTTTTGAAGTTGACTGATACATGTTTGCTATAAAAGTGACGCTGAAAAAGATGTAGGCTGTAAACTGACGTGATGAACACTTCTGTGAAGATAGAAAAACTAAGTGAAATCTAAATTTAATATGACAGACTTTTAATAAGACGATAAAAAGGGTATGAGGCTCCCATTTCACTTTCGTAAAAGACATCCGTTCAGAAATAATCATAGAGACGACAGCAATCTCAGTAATGACGTCTCGAAGATTATGTTTCGTGTTTTTTATATTTATTTTTATTATGTGATGTCCGCGCAAAGTCAGAACGATCAATTAAATTACTTTTCTTAAAGCACCTTGGTAAAAGCCTATTTAGTTGATGAGTGAAATGATTCTTTATACTAGAATCGTCTAGTTTTATCAGAAGATGTGTTTAATCCTCTACAAGATGTAAGTGTCTAAAAATGCCATTCGTCTACAAAATGTTTGTGTATAAAAATACCGTTCTTGATGTTTCAATTAAGGGAGACTGCCGTATCATCTTTGGGCTTCAGTATTAAGGAATATATACTGTATACAATGAACACGATGTGATAGAATCATGTGAAGGATAACAGTGAACTCTGAAGCATCCAAATTGTTTATTTGAATATTGATATACGTAGCTTCTGAGAGGTGCAGTCACCATTTTAGCTAATTATTCATAAAGCAAGAGTTTGAAACAGCTAAATTATACGTTTGGAATCCTTTTGTTTATTCATTTACCATAATAAAAATTGCTCTCAGTTCTGTTGCTGAAATTGTGCAAGCACATACAGATAAACATATAAAAAATTGAAATAAAATCAATAAGCTGTAATAAATGAGGTATTCTGAAAAATAAGAACAAACCGAACTTAATTCACATCTAGTGCATAATATATATAATATAGACATGCACATGCGAAGCCTAGTTTAAACTACTTAAACAATATTTTTGCAGTCGTATTTCTATACTGCTTACCATCTTCCCTTGTAAAATAGAGCACTGTATAAAGGTTGTTTATGTAAATTATGAAAAACATACCATATATATATATATATATATATATATATATATATATATATATATATATATATATATATATATATATATATATATATATATATATATATATATAGATATTGTAAAGATTAGTGCCAAAATACGCTACAAAAGCGCCCGCCTTTCTGCTTTGCTTGGCCGATAGATAGGCCTCTGTCTATTTGAACCTGTGAGAGGTAGTAAAATCTGGTTCGGGTTAGTTTCAAGCAGTAGATTCAGGGTTTCTGAGAGAAGCTCAGAAGATAATTCTTTGCCTTGGGCAGAAACTGGCTGGCGCCTTTTCTTTGGTACAGAAGCGTGACCCAGTCAGGCCATCGCCCCCCCTACACCCGTCCAGAAGGAATAAAAGGCCATCGCGCCAGGAGCTCGCTCTCACACACAGCCCAGTAGTGGAAGGAAGGAGGTCATGAGTGCAGACCTCGCCACCCCCCTCTTTCCCTCGACGCCACGTGGAGTAGCTGCCCTTTGCTTTGTACCCCAACCACGTGGCCAGCATCCAGTGCAAGTGGGGATTTGGAAATCCCAAAGCGAGCGGAAACTCAACTGCAGCCTTTCATCATCACAAGGGCGCCCTTTTCCTCACCCGACCTACGACTTGAAAGCAGTTCCTTGGTGAGGGAGGCCTTTGTAGACGCACACACGTGAACCCTGGCAGAAGACGACGCTGGACGCCGACGTCAGCCTTACGCCCCTACGATTTGGTAAAGTACCTAGAAAGAGTTGCTTAGTCACGTTATGTTCGCCCTTGTGCATTTATTAAACTTCTGGGCCTATAACTTGGTATTCCCGGAGATTCTTGGTGCTATCCCGGCCCACGTGCTCACTGCCTTCTTGCTCAAAGTCACTAGACAAGCCTCGGGGATGTCCCTGGCGCCCTCAGCGCACGCCCGAGTAATTCATTCCCCAAATTCCAGCCTTAGATTGTAACCTAGGTCCTCATATCATTTCAGAAGGACGATCATAGCAGAATTCTCCTTGGTCCGTGTTCCTGGCATTCCCAAGCTTTCCCCTCCCCACCTTCGGGAGGACTTCTGCAGCAGCAATTTAACGTGTTTCAGTTCATTTTCGTTTTGATCTTGTTTGTCATGTAAATATACCTATTTTTGTATCCACGTGTTTCAAGCACTTCCCTTTGAGAAAGAGCCCTCAGCTCCTGTATAACTTCTTTTATTTTTTTGTTTTATATGTCCTGGTTATCTTTCAAGGCCATTATGGAGTACAGTACTAAATGTGGAGACTTAAGAATTACCTTCACCAGGAAACATAAAAAAAATGGCGACCATGGCCAGTGATTCTCGTAATGATTGCATCCCCCCTCCCCCTTTGTTGTTTGTGTTGCAATTTGTAAAATCAGCAATTAGCTCAGCTAAGCTGGATACGAGACAGATTACGAACCTTTGAAAAGCCAGCGCAACAGGCCAAGGAAATTCTGCGTAAGTAAACTGTGTTTATTTAGCGTAGTACACTTTAGCAAACGTGACTAAACCTGGGAATTTTTTTTTATATAGTAGGGCGCATGTCAAAGGAAAACGAGAGAGAGGATCGCCGAAATTTAGCTTTTAAAGCCTTTGCACGTGGCTTGCATGCCATTCAAGTAGGTTATTTAGGTGCTAACCCATTAAAGGAATAGTGCGCGTATTCCTCCAGTGAAAACCTGTGATTTCGAAATCGAATCCTTAAATAGGCGCGAGAAATTGACTGCAAACACATGTTCGAAAGTCAGACTAGCATCGCTGACTCATTTTACTCTCTCTCATTTAGAAATAGGGCAAAATCGTATATTATGCTAGGCTAATGCAAAGGACTGATAAGAGGTCAACAACTGTTTTTCGTTCCCTCAGTTCGGGGAAGTACCTGGTCTGTTTACAAACATTACCTTCATTCATTCATTCGTCGCAGACAGCTGGCCCAGCGGCCTATCAGATAAACAGACAGGGATGCGAAACGGCCTTGACCGACATTCGTAGCCCAGTTAGGAAATGTGTGAAAATTTGTTTGTTTGATTTTTCTTCGCTCTCCCTCGGCTCGCTCCACCAAATTGTTTTGCATTATTCGGGGGTCTGACGTTATATGTTCTGTATTGTTCTGTTTTTTGTGTGTTTTGTTTTGTGCTTTTACTACGACTGTGTGTGTTGCCTATCGGTTATGAATTTGGGATTACCATCCACCTAATTGCCATTGAGAATAACACTTCTCCCATAAGTCAGTAAAACTAGCGCTCTCGCTAATCAGACCGCGTTTGTGCGGGAATTCTAGGGAGCCTATATATATTCCATTTCAGTCCCCAAATAAGCCCGCTCGTCGGTAATTTGGTGAGACCAATTCATTTTCAATCTTTTCCCCAAGTCAGCCCGTTTGTCGGTACCTTGGGAGAGCAAATATTCGCTCATTATCCTCCCCAATAAGCCTGTTTCGTTGGTAATTCGGGAGACCTATACATTCCAGTCTTGTCCCAAAGTCAGCCCGTTTGTCGGTACCTTGGGAGACCAAATATTCGCTCATTATCCTCCCCAATAAGCCCGTTTCGTCGGTAATTCGGGAGACCTATACATTCCAGTCTTGTCCCCAAGTCAGCCCGTTTGGGAGACCGGAGAATTCCCATTCCTAATTCCCCGCTGTAGCCTGCTGTGCCAGGGCGGGAGATCATTCATACGTCCCTTTTTGGGAAAGATTCCAAATTCCCCCAGCTCTGGAAAATTAATTCTGTGTTATTTGCGTCCTCTCCCACCTGCAAAATGTCGACAAGATCTCAGCAGAGCGAGGATTTCAAGTTCTTCATGTCCTCCGGGAAGGAACTCGGCCTTTCCGGGAGAGAACTAAGAGACTGGGTACAGGAGAGGAGGGATGCAATACAGGCAGAGAGACAGGCTCAGGAGAGACGAGAAGAAGCAGAGAGACAGGCTCAGGAGAGATGAGAAGAAGCATTGAGACGGGAACGAGAAGCAGAGAGACAGGCTCAAGAGAAACGAGAAGAAGCGAAAGGGAAGAAAGGGACAAGCAGCGTGCCCATGAACTCGCGCTGCTGCAACGGCATGGTCCTTCGCCTCCACCTGCCACCCCGGGGATGAGCGCCTTCAGCCAGGCTCTCGCCTGCATGCCAAAATGGACGGAGGCCGAGCCCGAGGTGTGGCTCGACAGCGCCGAGACAGTCTTAAAGGCCTGCCCCCTGAGCGCAGCCAGTCTCCCTAGTGTTGGGCAAGTTCCTTGGAGGGAAGGACCTTATTGCCTACAAAGCCCTTCCGCTGGAGGAGCAGGAAAATTAGGATGTCGTCCACCAGACTATCACCAAGGCGTACGAAATAACCCCTGAATGCTGGAGGAGGCGCTGGCGAGGGCAAGTTAAGGAAGCCAATCAGACCTGGGCAGACTGGGCCTACCGGTCCGAGCGTGCCCGTGCCAAATGGTTCGAGTCCGTGGGGGTTACAACCCTCAACGAGGCAATCGAACAGATAAAAATAGAGCACTTCCTACCCTACGCCCCTCCGGCCCTCGCCACACACGTCGCCAAGAAGGAGCCTACGACGTTGGTGGAATGCTGTCGCATCGCCGACTCCTGGGATACTCATCACCCCCAGGAGAGCTCCCTGCAGCGCAAAATTACTCCACCCGCCTTCCTTTCGGGTGCCCCTCAGCTGAAGAATGGGCAATCACAGAAACCCGTTGTGTGCGGGTTCTGTAAAAAGATCGGGCATTCCAAAGACCAATGCCGAAGTAAACCACCAGAGCCTCTTTCACCCAGACAACCCACTAATAAGTCGCCTGCGCCCTCTGCAGGGGCAGTGCGAAGAGATTTCAGCCAAACCTTTAGCACGGCGTGCAAGGTTTATGGCCACCCTTCCTCATGGGCAAAATGCCCTAGAAATAATAAGTCCGGTAATCCTGCCGTTGCCCTGGCAGTTACGAATCCCGAGTCCTTAGGCCCTCCAGCCAAGGGTCCCATATATGTGGCACCTCCTCGAGGTAGATACTCAGCACGCCACGTCAAGGCATTTGACGACTCTGGTGCGCAAATTTCCCTCATAAGGAAAGACAAAGTTCCCTATGGAGCTACCATAAACCGACGCGAGCTCGTCACAATTGAGGGCATCAACGAATTCAAAATGATCCTCCCTACGGTCCAACTGAGGGTCACCTGACCCCACAGAGCCAGGACCCTTCGTCTCGCCGTAGCGAAACACATTCCAGGAGGCTATGACGTCCTCCTGGGCCAGGACTTTATGTCCCCCTCCAAACCACGACAATTCCGGGGTCCAAATTCCCCAACTAATCCTCCAAATCCAAGTCCAGTGCCTGGCACGCATCAGTGCCAGTGCCGAGGCCTCAGCCAGATCTCCCTTCAGGAGAATCTCGGCCAGTGCCACTTGGGCGCACTGAGCAGTGCCAATCTCCGTCTGTCCAGACCGACGAGACCACTACCACGTCGCTGCCAGTGCCAATGTCAGTGCCAGAGCACGCCCCTGATCCCCCTCCAAGGGATCCAACTCCAAACCCCCCCTCTTTGCCCGGCCTGGTGCCGCTGCCAGTGTCGGTAACAAGAGAGATGGGTTCTCCTGACCCCAGCGGAGGCTCAACCAAAGGCACGGATTCGCAACACGGGCCTGAGCTGGTCACCACTACATGCGAGTCAACCCCGCCCCCTCCGGCCGTCCCCACCCGCCGCAGATTCCCTCACGAGTCATAATTCTGCCCTGCCTCCCTGGGCCGATGAACTCTGCGAACTGCGCTGATTAATGTCCGAGCTGGCGAACAAAATTCCTGTGTCAGTTGTCGCAGCAGCTGACCCAGATGGCACCCCTTGTCGCCCTTCGGCCCCGGGCCCTCCGATTCCCCGGCCAAGGACAACGGTCCAAGGAGGAGAGGTTTGCGGCGGAATTACCACAGGTGTAGGCGTTCGCAGGTAGTCCACAACGAGCTCCCGAGCTCTTCTGGCACCTGTGCAAACTTGGCATAGGGCCACCTCTTCATCTTTTGAACGTCTTGGCACCTTTCATCCAGAAGAGGATGTCAAGGCCTTCCGCTATCTTCTTCCTTTCCTCTGGAATTTCTATCCCTCATCCTTCTCTGTCAGTCTTTCCTTTACACTTTCCCTTAATTACCACCGCAAGCAGCAATTAACATATGGGATATCATCCCCTTTAAAAATGCCCTAATTATTTTAACTTTGAAGCAGTAAGAGAGACAGAGTGGGAAGTGGCACGCCCTTACGCCCATACCTTAGCACAAGGCAGGCGTGTCAGCTCTTCCTGAAGGGGTCGCGCCCTTTGGGTTTCCTTTCCCAGTCCTTGGGCTGAGAGTTAGTTCTGACCGTCGTCTATTGGCGACGGACGTTAGATTAATACATAAACAATAAATACCTCACTCTGTTATCCTTCGTTTTCTGCGTGTATAATTTACTTTTCATTTAATCTTTTTTCTTCTATTTGTTAATGAATCTCGAGTCACAAGACTCCTGCCCTTGCGAGTTTTAACGTTACCCTTTTAATACCAGCGGCGTGTCCCGCCCCTCAGTAAGAAGTCACGTCCTTCGTTTGTCATTCTGTGTAATTTTCTCTTTTTTTATTTTATTGAGTGATTTTGTGGAGAATTCTATCCCTGTCCAGTTCCCCTTCATTTGTTTATCTTCCCATTCATATTTCGAGCGAGTAGCTATTTATAACTTACACCCGAGTTGTAGGCCACGGAAATAAAAATTTAGCATTGTTTAAGTTAACGAGTTTAAGTTAACGAATTAAAACCTGCGAATAATCTCTTTGCCTCGCTCGCTCAGTGAGCTGTCAAACTTGTCATTCATTTTAGCGCTGGCTGGAGGTATTAGCTACTCATCAAGTTTGTGAACAATTATTGTCTTTCGATTGAAAAGGGGAATTGAATTTGTTATTACAACTTCTAGTGAAGGGGATATCATTTAAAACCAACGGTGTATTGCCATTTATATCGCCTCTTCAAGGAAAAACTAATCACATGCATGTATTTCCAGCATAGCCATAAGAAGTTGGTTGATTTAAATTTGTTTTCATTGTACATCCTGCCTTTTGTTTTTTGTTTGTTTGTTATTTTGTGACTTTGAGGTGTTCTCTGTTTATTTGTTGAGTGCCTTATTACCCTCAGTAGAGTAAAAGCGAGTAAAGCGTGTGTAGAATCAGCACTTAGGAAGTATTTCCGCAATAAATAATTTCATAGTAAGGGTACTTTTATTGTATGTTCTAAATTGCACTCTGCACCTAAAGTAAACCTTCAGTTTGTTATTGATCAGTATTGCAGCAGAGTTTTGTAAATAAAGTAAAATAACAGTTGTAGCAAAGCAGAAGATAGAGTAAAGTCAAACGTTTTCTTCACTCATTTTTGCTGTTATTGACATTCGCACCCATTTAAAAGTATGAATGTCATCTTGCAGGGGGAGCTGTAAAGATTAGCGCCAAAATAAACTACAAAAGCGCCCGCCTTTCTGCTTTGCTTGGCCGATAGATAGGCAGCTGTCTATTTGAACCTAGTAAAATCTGGTTCGGGTTAGTTTCAAGCAGTAGATTCAGGGTTTCTGAGGGAAGCTCAGAAGATAATTCTTTGCCTAGGGCAGTAACTGGCTGGCGCCTTTTCTTTGGTACAGAAGCGTGACCCGGTCAGGCCATCGCCCCCCCTACACCCGTCCAGAAGGAATAAAAGGCCATCGCGCCAGGAGCTCGCTCTCACACACAGCCCAGTAGTGGAAGGAAGGAGGTCACGAGTTCAGACCTCGCCCCCCCCCCCCTCTTTCCCTCGACGCCACGTGGAGTAGCTGCCCTTTGCTTTGTACCCCAACCACGTGGCCAGCATCCTGTGCAAGTGGGGATTTGGAAATCACAAAGCGAGCGGAAACTCAACTGCAGCCTTTCATCATCACAAGGGCGCCCTTTTCCTCACCTGACCTACGACTTGAAAGCAGTTCCTTGGTGAGGGAGGCCTTTGTAGACGCACACACGTGAACCCTGGCAGAAGATGATGCTAGACGCCGACGTCAGCCTTACGCCCCTACGATTTGGTAAAGTACCTAGAAAGAGTTGCTTAGTCACGTTATGTTCGTCCTTGTGCATTTATTAAACTTCTGGGCCTATAACTTGGTATTCCCGGAGATTCTTGGTGCTATCCCGGCCCACGTGCTCACTGCCTTCTTGCTCAAAGTCACTAGACAAGCCTCGGGGATGTCCCTGGCACCCTCAGCACAAGCCCGAGTAATTCATTCCCCAAATTCCAGCCTTAGATTGTAACCTAGGTCCTCATATCGTTTCAGAAGGACGATCGTAGCAGAATTCTCCTTGGTCCGTGTTCCTGGCATTCTCAAGCTTTCCCCCCTCGCCCCCGCCCCCCTTCGGGAGGACTTCTGCAGCAGCAATTTAACGTTTTTCAGTTCATTTTCCCTTTTGATCTTGTTTGTCATGCAAATATACCTATTTTTGTATCCACGTGTTTCACGCACTTCCCTTTGAGAAAGAGCCCTCAGCTCCTGTATAACTCCTTTTATTTTTTTGTTTTATATGTCCTGGTTATCTTTCAAGGCCATTGTAGAGTAAAGTACTAAATGTGGAGACTTAAGAATTACCTGCACCAGGAAACATATAAAAAAGAAAATATATATATATATATATATATATATATATATATATAAATACATATATGTAACATTCTCTCTCTCTCTCTCTCTCTCTCTCTCTCTCTCTCTCTCTCTCTATATATATATATATATATATATATATATATATATATCTATATATATATATATATATATATATATATATATATATATATATATATATATATGTATATATATATAAATTATATATATATATATATATATATATATATATATATATATATATATATATATATATATATATATATATATATATGTATATATATGTATATATATATATGTATATATATATATATATATATATATATATATATATATATATATTTATAAATCTATCAATCTATATATATATATATGTGTGTGTGTGTGCATTCATTACTGGGAATATGTGAAATAACCAATTCGCTTAGGAACATTTGATTCCCGAGGGTTAGTACTAAACACGGCAAAACAGTGATTCCTCTACACTGTTTTGCCGTGTTTAGTACTAGCCCCTGTGGGTCAAATGTGTTTTGCCATGTTTAGTACTAGCCCCTGGAGGATCAAAACCCACTAAGTGCATTTAATCCCCAAGGGGCTAGTACTAAACATGGCAAAATACATTAACCCCAAGGGTCTAGCACTAAACAAGGCGAAACAGTGTAGGTGAGTCTCTGTTTTGCCGTGTTTAGTACTCCCACGGGGATCAAATGTTCATAAATGAATTGGCCATTTCGAAAACATGATTTCACATATTCCCTGTAACACACACACACACACACATATATACATATATATATATATATATATATATATATATATATATATATATATATATATATATATATATATATATATATATATATATATATAATGTGTGTGTGTGTGTCTGTGTGTTTGTGTGTGTGTGTTACAAGGAATATGTGAAATCATGTTTTCAAAATGACCAATTCATTTAGGAACATTTGATCCCCGTGGGCTAGCAATAAGCACGGCAAAACAGAGACTCGCCTACACTGTTTCGCCTTGTTTAGTGCTAGCCCCTTGGGGTTAATGTATTTTGCCATGTTTAGTACTAGCCCCTTGGGGATTAAATGCACTTAGTGGGTTTTGATCCTTCAGGGGCTAGTACTAAACACGGCGAAACACATTTGACCCCCAGGAGCTAGTACTGAACACGGCAAAACAGCTAGACGAATCACTGTTTTGCTGTGTTTAGTACTAACCCTCGGGAATCAAATGTTCCTAAGCAAAAATATATGTATATATATATATATATATATATATATATATATATATATATATATATATATATATATATATATATATATATATATATATATATATATATATGCACACATATATGAAAGCCATAAACACATGGGCAGTACCAGTAATCAGATACAGCACGGAGTAGTGAAGTGGAAGAAGGCTGAACTGCGCAGCATAGACCAGAAAACTAGGAAATACATGACAATACACAAAACACTACACCCAAGAGCAAATACAGACACTATGCATAACACGGGAGGAAGGAGGGAGAGGTCTGCCAACATCGAGAATAGAGCACTGTTGTAATACCTGAAAACCAGTGAAGACAAGTGGTTAAGGAGTGCATAGGAAGATTGACTGATAAAAGTATGCGAAGACCCAGACATATACAGACAGGAGAATGAAAAACAGCATAGATGAATGGCACAGCGAACCAGTGCACGGACAGTACATGAAACAGACTAAAGAACTATCCAGCGATGAAACATGGCAATGGCTACAGAGGGGAGAACTGAAGAAGGAAACAGAAGGAATGCTAACACCAGATATGTTCAAAGAACAATAGATGGAAATAACATCTCACCCATATGCAGGAAGTGCAATATGAAAGACGAGACCATAAACCACATGGCAAGCGAATGCCCGGTGCTTGCACAGAACCAGTACAAAAAGAGGCATGATTCAGTAGCAAAATCCCGCCACTGGAGTCTGTACAAGAAACACCAGCTAGCTTGCAGTAATAAGTGGTACGAACACCAACCTGAGGGA
>JANJGK010000012.1:24325249-24385249 GCA_039081455.1 Macrobrachium rosenbergii | reverse complement strand
GTTCTGCAAGACTGTAGTGTTCGGCTTTCGCATCTCCATACATTTCCTCAGCTAGAGTCAAACTCATATATACATAATCAAGTAAAGCAAAAGAGAATATTGACTGAGATGAATATGGAACTGGAGCAATAACTTATGCATAATCCATGAATGACTAACAAAGACGGTGCATGAATAACGCAATCAGTCTCAAAGGCAACGAATGCCATAAATCAGGAACTGATATTCATAATAAATAAAGGGACAGAACTCTCTTGAGGTAAGAATAAATTGAAAGCGAGTCAAAGGAGTCGAGATTATTGAATCATCGGTCAAAGGAAGTATGAGAGAGAGAGAGAGGGAGGGGAATTTTCCATAAATATAGTTTCATCAGAAATTCGTCTTATCGACATCAGTCAGTCGAGGAGATGTCGAGACTATCTCTGTGCGACGCGTCATCTACACGCACCACCGAACTCCGACGAAAATCTGTGATGGTGAGGTTTTCCATCATCATCGAAAGTTACATCATGATTTCTCGTTAGCGAATACGAAGGTTAAAAATCTATGATTTAGACAAAGACCCTTGAGACTGGCAGCCTAACGCCCTTTCCTAGCTCTCGTCCAAAGAAAGCAAGAAAAAGAAAAGTGCGGAGAATGGGGACACAGGGGTTGGAGCTAATCATAAACGAAGTGATAGATCTGCTGCTTAAGTGAAAAGAATATCAAGAGACAGCGAAAGGAGGAGCAGGGAGAGGATCCTAAAAGTTGGTAGTAGTTCGAAATAAATATTCACTGAACTGTGTAATGCCAATTGCAACAGAGGGAATACGGCAAGAAGTGGCGAGGATGACTTCTTCCTTCGGCCTCAAGAGAACCGTGGCCGAAAAGCTACTTACAGAATAGATCGAAAGAAACCACCTAGCGACGGAAATGAGGGGGATCCAAGGGTGAGGTGAAAACTGAATCTTTGATTGGATAAGTTATCTTAAATTCAATCTTATCGAGGAGGGAGACAAGGTAATACATACAATACTCCAGACAGGGACATGTAAGTCCAACGTGAAGCTTTAATAACGTAATTAAAAAAAAAATTTGCGTCATCTAAAAATACACTCACTGTTCACTGGGTATTTTTAGCAATCCAAAAACAGTGATCTCTCCAAGGAAAATTAAAAGCATCCTGGGCACCCAGAATTTTGGCAGAGGTCAGAAATTTATTACATTTTCACCAAAAAATCTTTGTACAATTGGAATGTAGAGAAGAGAGAGGAATGAACCGAAAAACGGTAGGAAACTATCTTGAAAGAAAGTCAATTAGAGTTCGTTACGGAATTTTCATACGGGTGGGATCACAACATCCAAGATGAAAGATAAATAAAGAAAAGCTATGGAGGGCTGAATCGAAAAAAAAAAAAAAATAGGGATAGAAGAAGAAGCAGGGTGGGAAAGGCCATTGATAAAAAAGAAGAGAAAAAAAGTAGATTAGATAAAAAGAGCCTAAGGACACCACTAGAAATAGACAGAAAGGAAGACGCTGTACCATTAATAACAATAGATATAAAGTGATTGGCTAAACAATTGGAAATATGCTCTAATACGAATGCAACGAACCTATACCTAGAAAGTTTGGCTTACAGAACTCTCTTCCAGATATGACAAATGAACCATCGAGTCTCTGGAAAAAGCGTACCATATACCGTATTTGTCGGCAAATAAGACGCACCCTCGCATAGGACGCACCCCTATTTTACAAGTATATTTTATGGAAAAAAGCAATTTTATTATGTTTCATCATACATTTATTGAATGATATTTAAAAGTGATTTTGTAAGTAAAAATGTTTGATTCTCTGCATGACATACAATATTTTGAAAGCATACTGGAATAAAGTTTGAAATCATATGTAAATTTACACTCACCATTAAAGAAAACTAAATGAAATTTACCATAAATAAACGACGTTGTGTTAGCGCGACAGGCCACCAGGGCGGCGCTTTTACTTTGTTTACATCCACTCATTGCAAATAGCTGACAGGCTAACTGCCCACGTATTGTAAGCAATTTTTCGTAAGTTTATTATTAAATTCAATTTAGTTTCCTTTATAGGTGAGTGTAAATTTACATATGATTTCATACTTTATTCCAGTAACACAGTTTATTGTAAAATTAGGCTTGTTTTTTCAATGTTTTATTATTAGCAAAAATTTTGTGCCTACCAAGTATCCTCGCAATACGGCCGCACTTGACGCAGGGCAGTATTTTGATGTATTTAAAAATGAAAAAAAGTGCGTCTAATATGCCGGCAAATACGGTACCATATACCAGTGCCTCAAGGAAACCAATCTAGTGTTAAACTTAATACCACGTTAACAAAGTAATTTAGATAACTTAGTTTTCAGAAGAACCGTTCTTATTCACATCATGCACATTGTTTTGGTATATTTACACACACTCACACTCACACTCACACTCACACACACACACACACACACGTACAATGTATATATATATATATATATATATATATATATATATATATATATATATATATATATATATATATATATATATATATATATATATATATATATATATATATATATATATATATATGTGTGTGTGTGTGTACGAGTATATATGTGTATATGATATATATATATATATATATATATATATATATATATATATATATATATATATATATACATACACATATATATATATATATACATATATAATCAGAAAGCTACAAACGTCCTTTAATATCCAATTCACTCTACCTCGGAAATAATATATTTTCATATATGTTACCGAAGGGGAATTTTTAAGTTGATAATAAGTCCACCGTCCCGTGGGATCGAACCAGCGACGGACGAGGAATCAGGACTACAGTGACGCACTAACGAAATCGGCCACAAGTGCGTCACTGTAGTCCTGATTCCTCGTCCGTCGCTGGTTCGATCCCACGGGACGGTGGACTTATTATCAACTTAAAAATTCCCCTTCGGTAACATATATGAAAATATATTATTTCCGAGGTAGAGTGAATTGGATATTAAAGGACGTTTGTAGCTTTCTGATTGTATATGAATCACGGTGATGTGATAAATAGTCATATACATATATATATATATATATATATATATATATATATATATATATATATATATATATATATATATATATATATATATATATATATATATATATATATATTGTTAAGGATATACATTCCTCCCTCCGATTCAGCCTATCTAGCTAACTTATTCAGCGAACTTTATTTTCCGTTAGTGTATAGCTGGCGCCAATATGGCGGAACTCCGTTGTTTTACTCATAGGGACAGAGAACGCACGCCTTCCAAGCCTACAGAAAATGCCCACGCCGGGGAAGACAATGAGCCTCCCTCTTAAAAACCCCCCTGCTACCAGAACACACCTAGTTTCCCCCCCGCCCCCCCACGAATCGTACAATGCGGAAAACAATACTCCCAAACCCCTTTCCCCCATCGTGCGATGGGGGAGGCATGTAGGGATTAGGATGGGCAGAAGGGCATTTAAGGGCTGGGGAACAGGTAGATTTGCTTCTATAGGCATATTAACATAAGTGTGCTTTTCCCATACCCTCCTTGCTGGCTTTCTTGGCTGCTTGCAGGTACAGCTGGGGCCCCGTGCCCACCCCCCCCCCCAACGCGAATGCGATCTGCTGCTCAAAAAGGGAGAGAGAGACTCTCCACTGATTTCGTCCGGAATGGATGCCTTTTTCTCCGCTGGTGTGGTGACCGCCGATGGACAGCCAATCATATTGTGGGCGCCTGTAACAATTATGAGAGGTTCGTGTATTTGTTAGTAGTCAATTAGCCAGCCCTGTCCCTTATACTTAACTCTCTAATTTCCATTTCTTTTAAACTTTAACCTAATCCTCCACGATACACTCTTCCCTTTGTCCAAATCTTGCCTGTATCCCCATGCCTTGCCATTTACGTACTGTGAATTCGAGTAACGATCCCGATAAACAATCATTTATCCCTCCACCAGTGCAATTCAAGGGCTATTTCAGTTATTTAAGTTTAGTGTTAACCAAGCGGTAGTTAACTTTGGGCGCATATAATTGTGTGTCCATTGTTAGCGCACTCACGACGCAGTCATATTTACGGGCTTTCATCAAAAGCACCTTCTGGGATAATTTGTGTGTTGTATTTAAGAAAGTGTTGTGTAATCTGCAGAGGAAGACCCTCTTCCCCTTAGTTTGATCAGGGCTAACAAAGGCCTTCTATTTACAGGAGGAACCGAGGAAATGTGGCACGATTGCAACCATTCCTTGCTTCCATTCTGCCTGCCACCATGTCCTGGTCGTAGTTAGAGAAGTTCCGTTGTGCCAACCATTTCTATGAAGTAATTCCTCCATCCTGGAACCCCATCATAGACATTATTATTCCACGTAGTCAGGGCAGATTGAAGGTGATCACTATCATTGACTGATTATTGCAAACAATGTAATTAATATCACTGAACTGATTATCGCAGATTGTCCCCGTTTTATCCACTCATTTGTTTGCCAATTCATGTCATTATCGTTATTGTGCCTATTTTGAATCTGTTCCTCAGTGGTCATGTCGTATGGTGTCTAACTGTTTATTTGTTAATGTTAATTTGTTAAGTTTCCCTGAATAAACCCCTGTAAACTGGCAGAGAATTCTAAATTCCAATATGGCGACCTTCCACCTTAAATTATAACTCCAGGAAAATTCTGAGGTAAGTCTTCATTAACTCCCTTTTTGTTTACGACTGGACTCCCTTAGTCTCGTGGCAGCATCAATTATAATTTTGGGTGTAAATTCTCATCAAAACCGAGTCCAGTACGTAACAATATATATATATATATATATATATATATATATATATATATATATATATATATATATATATATATATATATATATATATATAGAAATCATCAACACACAATCACGTGTGGAACAGAAATAAATTTCTGACTCACGTCGGGATCGAACCCAGGTCTCTCAGGTGGAAAGCAAGGGCGTTATCCACTGGGCCATACAAGACTTGTATGGCCCAGTGGATAACGCCCTTGCTTTCCACCTGAGAGACCTGGGTTCGATCCCGACGTGAGTCAGAAATTTATATATATATATATATATATATATATATATATATATATATATATATACATATATATATATATATACATATATATATATATATATATATATATATATATATATATATATATATATATATATATATATATATATATATATATATATATATATATATATACACACACAACACTTCAGATGATGGGCAATGAAGACCCACAACTCATAGTCATATTTATTCGTCACGTTTCGTAATTTTCAGTCAATTACATTATCAACGGGCTCTACAACAGATAAAATAAAATGCAATTTCTATAAGATTAAATCACAGAATTTGGGCACAATGGAAAATATTCTATTGATAAAATCTAATACAGTAAAATTCACCAAACTAAATACTATTCTGTGAGCCAAACTTCTGCAGAATAAGAGAAGTGCATGTGGAGGAGAAAGGAAAATAAAAAAAAAATCGACGAAAAGAAATGATATTTGCAGCTAATGAAGGTAATATAAAAAAGAGGCAGATTTTATTCAAAATACCTATTTCGTTATACTTTTTTTTTCTAGTTATTGGGAACGAAGACGTTCTCAGCTTAAGGTATATGATGAAAATTTTGGTTTTAATAGTTATTTATACAACAGCCTCAACACCTTATATTGATAATTCAGTGGAATATAATTCCTCAAAAAATGTCAAATAAAATTTCTTAAATTTCTATATTAGAAGTTTAGTTATAATTTATGTAACCGTTCCTATTAAAAAGTAATTACAACGATTGCAGATTATTTTGTTTCTTTGTTCCTTCATTATCGTCAAAATTTATTTACCAATTATCTCCGTATCTGAGATTCGTTGCCATTTTTATTATCTTTTCTAGTGCTTATTTATCGAAGAAGTAAACTGCCAATCATGTAACTCCATTCTCGTGATCTACCAATCCTTTAGCAGAATTTCTGAATGCTGAACCCAATTACCTTTATACATTATGCATAACATTACAAAGCAAAATTTTATCAGGTTACCTCGTTCTAATTTAGATAAAGGGATTCAGTTTCGTTAAAAACTTATATTCATATGAAAGACTGCAAACATTACAGCTAAGCTTCCAATATAGAGGTTTAAACCTTTTTTCTGTAATTATATTCGTCACTTTTCATAATCTCTGTGAGGTGTTGGAGTTGTTTCATAAATAACTATTGAAACTGAAATTTTCATCTGTTTCTAATAACTAGAAAAAATATAACGAAATGGGTATTTTCATTGGGGCATTATTTCATTTTTTATAAAATCTTCTTCAGTTTAGAGTATATTACCTTCGCTAGCTGCATATGTCATTTCCTGTTGTTATAAGCTAACTAATATTCACAATATCAAAACATTTTTCATAGCTTAACTTCCATTTGCTCATCACAAGAACCTTTAGATGGATTCCGTTTTTGCAATTACTTTTACTTCTCATAGTTCAAGCAAAACACTTTGACAAAACTCAATCAAACTAATTGAGTCTGTTCTGAACATAAAATAATAATTAAATTTAATTCTAATAAGGAACCACTTTTTACCAAGAAAGAAAAAGGATATTTATTCCCCGTTTCTCTGAACCCTCTTACTGCCTCTGGGGCCTCAATCCGTAGATGTGATATTAATTTCCTGATGGAAGGATCATCCTTCTGTAAGAAGGCTTGCTGAGGAGCTTAGATTAAAATAAGTAAGTGATGAACAAGAGAAAAGGGACCGAAGTACCTCCCGGCGATGCTGTTGAAAGTAAGCCCAAAACCTCGGAAATGAATCTAAGAATTACGTATGATATGACTTTGGTACTTATTATAAAGTGCCTGGGACTTTCGTCAGCAAGACCATAAAGATTTATTTTTCCAAAAGATTCGTATGACGATCGATCTAAACATAAAAATTAGAAGTTTGTATGCACATCCTCTTGTGGAAAAAAATCAGGATTTTTTAAACGCTGGCACGATAAAAAGTTAACTTTTCATTGATATGTCAAGGCACCGAGACTGTAAAAGTCAAATTCTTTTAGGTTTAGTTTTTCAAAAGAGAATCAATTAAATTGTATCCTATTTTTCTGTATAAAGTTGCTTTCGCATTTTCAGCTTGTCTGCACAACAATTATACATTCATTAAAGTAGGTCATTTGAAGTCTGAAACATTTGTTTTTCCCTTCAGTGTTGTGCATACGAAGAAGAACGCAAGGTCTAGAAATTTGACTTGTAATCCATCAAACAATGTAATATGTTTGGAACTCCTGTTTCTTGTTTTTAAAATAAGCCTTCACTTACTAACAAAATTCTTTTAAAGTTCTAGTAACCAAAAAATATAAATACAATGCCACGTGATGTCGTATAAGAAAGCATGGAACTTAAATTGTCAACATTAATATGTAGCACTACCTATGCTGCCTCTGTTACAAATTAGATCAGCTATGAATCACAAGGTTCCAAATAGGAAATTATTGATAGATAGCTTTCAAATCTTTGAGGTATTTTTTAAAGAAATCCAGTCAGAGGGGAAATGGACTGGGATTATTATCGACGCATATATCTTTTAGTTTGTTGTTAATCTTTCTTCAACACCAAAAAGATTACACATGTTCACTGAAACATTTTCATAAAGGCCATACTGAAGAGTGTACACAGTGCCGGTGGCGACAATTAATGAGACGAGTAATAAAATTGAAAATACAATGAGGAAGAAGATGAAAAACAACGAAAAGAGAAACTACTATTTTTGTTCATAATTTACATTTACCATTTTAGAACAGGACAAAACGCAATAAACTCACCTAGGTTGGATCCTAAAAATTGAACGGCCACGTGTCAAAAAAAAAAAAAAGTAAATCAACCAATCTACACGCAAATAACAGAAAGAGTTTGAATGTCTTGTCTAGCAGTCAAAGTCACAGTCAGTTCCCAGTCTTGAAGAGAGATACACAGAGCATAATAGACTACTAAAGTGGCCCCGGTACACATTCACAGCTGACAAATAAGATCATTTAATCCCAAGACTGTGACAGTTCACGATTCGGAGGCTATAACACAACCAAAAGTATAAGAACAATAGCTTTGAGGTTACACTTGTGCGTAATGCTCCTAAGGGACAGAGCAGCCGCAAGCAACCAGGCAGCTACTCCAGTCAGTCAAGTCAATCATTTCTGAAAAATATTCATTTTAGAATTAATGTTAAATAATTAGGGAAAATTTCAGACGCAAAAGCAATTTCAGCAGTGTAATAAATAATGCGATGAAAAAGTATTTTCTTCCTTTCGTCTGTTTTCCAAACGTTTTATTATTTATTTTATCAAGTTTTTTCGTTTTGCTTTCAACCACTGTCCAAATTAACTTTGATTAGTGTTATTTAGCATCTGATCACCTTGGTTTATAGCTTGGTTTATAGCTGTTCTGTATATGACAAATTTATAAGAAGAATGCTTTTTAATTTGTCATATTTTGATGTCATTACCTGCATTTCATATCAAATGTATTAGGCTTAAAATTGAGGGAAAAAATATTTGACGTCAGTTTTTCTATACTAGAGGGGAATCTGTATTATATATCGTCTTTTGGTAGGACTATAATATACAGAATTTAGGAAGAAACAATTAATTTTTTATTAGAAAATAAAGACGTTTGAATCTGTAAACAAAACTAGGAAGTGCTCATTCTGTATTTTTTTCATGGCGTTTCATAATAATGGCAGTACTGATATGAAATGTGTATGATCCTCAGTGACTAATAGAGGTGATAACTGCGCAAGGCAATCGGTATTAGAAGAGATAAATGTTATGTAAAACGCAATGAGTTTCAACACAAACAAAGGGAAGGAAGTCTTCCAAAGTTGGAGTAAATTGGAAGCGTCAATGGAATTCGAGATTATTGAATCATCTGTCAAAGGAGATGTCATAGAGAGGGGGATTTTCTGTAAATATGTTTCTATCAAATATTCGTCTTATCATCAAAAACTCCAAGAGAGACTCGACACTCTTTGTGTATCTTGTTATCTACACGCACCAGCAAGTCTTAAAGGAAACAAAGATTTCCTACACCTGACACATCATCTGAAGTTAAAAATATGTTTTTGATCTTGAATTTGTTGTTTAGATTTTCCGTGCATATATGTATATTTACACTGGCATCAACACATTTCTTTTCGTGTAAATTTCTCCAGCTTTGAAGCTAAAACAAAAATTAAAATTTTTGACAATTCCTATGAATTGAGGACAAGTTGCTTGGCATGAATTACAAAAGGATTAATCGCATGATATATGACGCTGTGCGGGACTCCGAGTGCCTGATAACATGAATGAGTATCTATTTGAGTGAAGAAAACCTCTAAGTGTGGATGGATGAACGAGAAGATCTGTCTTCTCGAAACTGAAAGGAAATGAGATATTTCAGGAATCAGGATACTTCCGTGATCAAATAAAAAACTTTCCAGGATAGATCCTTTAGAAATACATTATGACTTATCAAGAACTTGAAAATCTATTCAAGGACGACGTTTCATACTGGCTCCGAGGTCAAATGTTCCACACAACAACTTGAAGTGGCGAAATGAAGAATAAACAAAGGAACGGTAGGTGGGCACTCCTGGGGCTCAAGATGCTGATCTAATCTAGCATCAGCAAGTGTCAAATATCCAGTGAACACTGACAAATAACTAGATAGACAATATTTGTACCATCAGTCAAAAGTTTTTTTTTTTTTTTTTTTTTTTTTTACGTGAAAATAATGTATGAAAATTACCAGAAAACGTTAATGCAGGGCAGAATCTTTGACGAATTGTTGAAAGTAGTTGATGTAAACACATATTCCTTTTACTCACAATATTTTTTTCGTTATTTGTTTCACTGAAGAATAAGACACCAAGAAACTTCATTAATGGATATACCACGAGTCGATACCTTTTTTTCCTGAAAACAGTAATAAACTTTCAGAATATCCCATTTAAATTTATAATTTTCGTAGCATTTCAATTTTGAACATTTCCGAGTATAGAAATCGTTTAATTCTTAATAACAACTTTAGAATTTCACTGTTAAATATCTTCTATTGTATTAAATTCTGAGTTCATGTCAGATAAACAATTTAGATTATATTTGCGTCTATGTCTCGTTGAGACGTTTATGACAAAATCAGTAATTTTCGATAGATAATATTAAAGTTCAAACAGACCGTTAATCGCTTATTTCGATTATATTTTCATTAAAGATCTGAACCCTAAAATTTAAAAAAAGACGTAATTGCTGACGTAATTTCTGTAAAAAAAACATTAAGTAATAATGATATATAAAGGAAAAATATTATAATCCTGATTTTTCCCATAGGAGACATATGTATATCAACCGCCACGGTAGTTGGTGGTTAGTGAAGACCAGCCACCCAGAGTACACAAAAATCCAGACTTTGGCCCTTTACAACTTTGGAAATATTCAACCTATCGGGGTGAGACTTTGGCTTTAGAGGTTTCCTACTAAGGTCTCTAACCGTGCCAAATTTCATCGAAATCCGTTCAGCCGTTCCAGAGATCCAAGATCGAATTTTGATGTTCAGGGGATGTGGTAGTGGGTGAGCGGGTGTCGGACCTAACATATATGTGGAGCAATAGTGGTAAAAGATACAGCCGTGCTACTTAGTTTTTCTGAAAGCTCGTGTTCTGGAGGGTAGCCTTTCGGGGTTTGTTTTTTGAAATAATGAAAGTTTAAAGTTACAGCATGCCATTCAAATTAGCCACCAAAATTTAAATTTCTTGATGCTCAGGTATGCATTGCTCACAACATTAGAAGAGACGCCGTTTTCTTAATGAGGGTGAAATAGCAAATGGTGTTAGGAGAAGCTGGCTGGTTTACTGTCAATTATCTTAATTAAAAATTATCATACACGTTGAATTCACCTATGTAGCTTTGGTTTTCGCAATTGTTGACCTACCCTAAATAAAGAGCCTCAATAGTTAGAGTGTTTTCACACACACACACACACACACACACACACACACACACACACACACACACACATATATATATATATATATATATATATATATATATATATATATATATATATATATATATAATTGCATAATTATGCAGCAAACGAGCTGAGCCGACATGCTCACGGAGAAGCCACATAGTAGGAAAACTATATCTAAAGCCTGAATAACTCCCATTCCTATGTTACCACATTTTTCTCGATCTAGGCCGTTGCCATTGCAAAAAAGGACTGAAATCACGGGCAAAAAAGTGATGAAATCACAAATGGGGCAGTAAAGCCCAACCACAGGAGACAGACATGGAGGTCACGGGATACAAAGGAAGGGTTAGGGTGTAGGGATTTACCCACAACCTGATTTATGAGAAAAGCAAAAAAGAGAAGTAGGAGTCTTTTCTTAATCAGTATAGAAAGCGAGTGCCATTACAATACCCATAATGCTAGCCATACCTGAAAAGACAGACAATGGCACTTGTTCAAGCAATACAATTTGAAGACATACAGCAAACGCATCCACGCAGAAGCATGCGATCATATAAACGCAACGCTTCTTTGTAGGTAAATTTTTTGGGGGGCTCTTTCTTCTTTTTTTTTCTTTCTTCTTTTTTCTTCTTCGTCGTCGAGAGTAATATGGGCGGAATAATATGGGCGAACTCATTCCGACTGTTGCTGTTGCTGTTGAGGAGACTAGAGTAATGTTCAACAAAAACCTGGGCCTGGTCAGTGTTGGTTGGTACTGGAAACAGCGCTCTTGCATATGCATACTATAATGGCACTTGCTTTCTATACCGATTGAGAAAAGACTTCTACTTCTACTTTTCGCTTTCATCATAATCTATCAGGTTGCAAATTAAGCCCTAAGCCCTACCCTTTCCTTTGTATCCCCTGACCTCTTGTGGCATCGGGTAAAAAGTAGGGACAACCCAGTGAACTCCCAATACAGGTAGCTCGTAGTGTTGTGAAGCCTGACACGGAATGACGATGCTGCCAGTTGCAAGAAAAATAAGTAATGAGTATATGTACTGTACATAAACACACACACACATGGAAGAGACACTTAAATTCACTTATTAAATTTGCCAAAGGTAACTTATCATGCCAAGAGTTGTTAAATCCCTAAAATGCCAGATGTAGGAAATTTACAAGAAAGGAAAACTTCAGGATGGAAAATCAAGAGAATTACAGAAAACAGAATGGGCGAAACTCCCCTTATCAGACAAGTACCTGCTTGACTTATGATATGCTCTCCTAGCAAGAAAGCAAGGTTGACTTCCAGTTAGCTCTTAGTGGGATGCTTCCACTGCAGTAGGCGATCGGGGCACATACTGTCTTAGGGTAAGGAAGCCTGCCTCACAAGGTTCAGAGCTATCACAGGTCATGGAGATGTTAATAGCTCTGCCTCGTTCAGCCAACGTCCCTCGGCCTTTTCCTTCTCAGGACATCACCTAACCTCTCTCAGGTCACATGAACTAGGTTGGTGAGCCAGTTTATTCTAGTCTGCACTGGTACGATCTGAAATAAAGGAATTTCCGCCCAGTACAAGAGTCGAAAATAAGGAAGGGAAAGTAAGGCATTAAGGATTTGCAGATAATGGGAGGAATTTAATAGAGGTGAGAAACAAAGCACGAAGGCATTTCCCATACACTTTGGCTGAAAAGCTGCCCCCATACGCTTCCTTTTACTTTATTTGTTGAATTTAGCAATAGGGGTAGGCCTATATTTTGTTGTAGAATTTAGGCCTAATGCCAACTTATAAAAAACCCCTGTTACTAAATTCAACAAATAAAGTAAAAGGAAGAGTATATATATATATATATATATATATATATATATATATATATATATATATATATATATATATATATATATATATATATATTGTTATAGAATTCAGGCCTTCTGCCAACTTACTGCAAACTTCAACAAATAAAGTAAAAGGAACAGTATGTGGGTAATTTTTCAGTCGAAGTGGATGGGAAATGCCTTCGTGCTTTGTTTCTCACCTCTATCAAATTCCTCCCATTATCTGCAACTCCTTAATGCCTTACTCTCCCTTCCTTGTTTTCGACTCTTGAACTGAGCAGAAAATCCTCTGATTCAGACCATACCAGTGTAGACTAGAATAAACTGGTTCACCAACCCAGTTCACGTGACCTGAGAGAGGTCAGACGATGCCCTGAGAAGGAAAAGACCAAGAGACGTTGGCAGAACGGGGCAGAGATAACATCTCCATGAACTGTGATAGTTCTGAACCTTGTGAGGCAGGCTTCCTTACCCTAAGGCGACACATGCCCCGATCACCTACTGCAGTGGAAGCATCCCACTAAGAGCTAACTAGAAGTTAACCTTGCTTGCTGGTTAGGAGAGCATATCATAAGTCAAGCAGGTACATGTCTGATGGGGGAGTTTCACCCATTCTATTTTCTGTAATTCTCTTGATTTTCCATCTTGAAGTTTTCTTTTCTTGTGAATCTCCTATATCTGGCATTTTAGTGCTTTAACGTCCCCTTGCATCATAAGTTACATTTGCTGAATTTAATAAGTGAATTTAAGTGCCTCTTCCAGCCTTAAACTTGGTCCATTTCATATGATAGGTCTATGCATGTTAATTTTAATACTCAACAGAGCCTCTCTCTGCATTGCAGAAGATGCTGTTGCATGTGTGACTGAATACTGTGTTCGACAATCCTGTTTCCAGTTTGCCACTATGTCACCCTTCCTGTGGAGCCCACGTACCCACCTTCAACTCCGTTGTCTATTTTGAAATTAATTGTGCAAATTTGGGATATCCTTCCCTTATCATTCAGGTTTACTTGTATCTATTTTCCTCCATGTAATTTAGTTGTACTTGTATGTGTTTCCCCCTGTAATTTATTTGTAATTAATTGTGAGCCCCTTTGCAAATTAATTGTACTTAATTTTCAATCTGTTCTTTGTGTGAATAAACCCCTAGAATTGTAACATCTGTGTCTCACTGGCAAGCTTCGACTTCATCTCCCTCTTGCTTTACAAGTAGTGAGCCATGTAACAGCAAGGATAAATAATACTGAATACTTTTCATAACACCGGCTTACCACTTGTAACATTGGTTGCCTTTGCTAATATTAATCCCATTCTTGCATTGGTGATTTTGAAACAAACTGTAATGTAAATATCTCCACGCAACTTGGAACAGGGAATGAAGCAGAGTAATTGTGAATTCATAAATCCAATAGGAAATAGCGTAGGCTGACAATTTCTCACAAGTCAGTGCTAGAATTTGAATTGGTAAATTTGTGTTCGGCTGACAACTGTGACTAGAGTTGAATAGTGTATCAGTGTGACAATTTTCCAGTGGTAAAATCTGAGTTTTTCACTAAAGCATGTGCCATATGGTTGCTTTACGTTTTACAAAACGGTTAGTGTTCATGCATGCAAAAGAAGACGATTTAGAGCTGCATGTTAGAAACAAGCCACCATTTTGATCACACCCTTTAGGAAGAAACCATATTCCACTGTGTCATTTGTAGGAATTCAGCGAGTTAGGGCATGCTGTTATTTTAGTTTATTTAGGACTGTTTTCCTTGCATGATCTGAGGCATTTTGCATGAGTATTTAGCTATTGATAGATAATTATGGGTTAGTTAGTTTTGTGATATGTTCAGGACAGTTATAACAGTGAAGGGAAGAGTGCGCAATCTCCCATTTACGTTAGTGAGTGAGATTCTAGTGAGAGAAAACCAGCAGATAGTGTAACCTAGCGAACTGAGTGTTTGCCGATTAATTTTCATCCTTTTAGTAAATTTTTTGAGTCATTTGTACCTGTGTGGGCACCATTTTGGTCATTTTTAGGAAGGGTATTCCAGCATGTCTGAAATTACCCAGTAACTTATATTGGCAGGGCCCGATTCGCGCCAACAAAAGTGAGAATGGTGTGTGTGCGCGCATTTGTGTAGCCCGCTGCTTCCACCACCTGCCCTAAACTTCTCCCACTCAGCCCAGCCTACCATAGAAACATTAATTTAGAACACAGTGTGTTTTTAAAATTCCTTATTCCTTTTAGAGTTATTGGTAGTGACTTACGACAGGTAATTAAATTTATAAACCTGTCTGTGCATCATTTACACAGCGAGCAGTGTAGTTCATTTCTGTCTCTCAAAAATAAAGGGGGAGTTGTACATTCATCTTGGTGTACCAATGTGTGGAAGTGCAGTGCCTGCCTAGCCACTACTTCGTTCCACCCCCCTGATCAGCTGGTCTTACTCGTTCGACCTTCTGTTGTTGTGAGGGTGCATGTGTACTTGGCCTATACCAGTGAACTGTCAAAACATTCACTGCCATTTTACAACATTCTCTTGCTCTTTGCACGAGACTTGTAATTATTAAATAGAGTGTTTCGTCATGTCACTTGTACTCTAAAGGCCTTTTTTAGTTTTCTGTAAAAGAAAACTATTGTGCCAGCTTTGTCTGTCTGTCCACACTTTTTCTGTCTGCAAGTTTTCTGTTTGTCCTCAGATCTTAAAAACTGCTGAGGCTAGAGGGCAGCAAATTGGTATGTTGATCATCCATCCTCCAATCATCAAACATACCAAACTGCAACCCTCTAGCCTCAGTGCTTTTTATTCTATTAAGGTTAAAGTTAGCCATAATCGTGAGTCTGGCAACGACATAGGGCAGGCCACCACAGGGCCGTGGTTAAAGTTTCATGGTCCGTGGCTCATACAGCATTATTATTCTTTTAAACTCCTTTTAATTATTAATTTGCAAGAAAGATACCAGTAGCTTTAATTTACATTTCACTCAAAAAAATGTAGCAGTTTTCTTACCACGTAGAGGTGGGACAGCAATTATTTAATTATTAAATCTTACTTGGGACCATGAATCATCTCTTAATTAATTCCATGCTACCTTTCTACTATTCCTGTTTGAGAGGAACTTTTCATCTTTATATAACTTCTTTTTACTAAGTAATAAGCCATGTCTCCTTAAATCCATATTATTGGGAAGCATTCTATATTAATTTTGTTGTATCATTTGCACCAGTGCAAGCCCACCTATACAAATATAAATACTGCAATATGCATCATAGCCTTGGACAAGCAAATCTAATTACTGCTTAAGTAAGCAAACCCATTTAAAGTACAAGGCAACTATTTTCAGGGTTTTCACCTACTATATAATAGCCACAATCATGCAATTTACAAACTCACTAACTGCCTGTACTTCTTCAACCTAAACCTTGCACATAAGTGCCCATTTGCGTGTTATTAAACATTACTCATTCTTGTGCCAATTTTTGCACTGAATGTTCATTTGATTATTTTACTCTGTTCTTATTGAACAACACATCTGCTCCATGTGTTGCTGCTGTATCCATGGGTAAGTAAAGCCTAACTGTTCTTCCTGAACAACCCTCACCTCTGCATGTGGGCCAAGCTTATTGAGAGCCTCGTGTAAGTTATGCCACTCATTCTTCAGAACAAAACCTCTGTTAAGCATTTTCTCTGTTTCTATGCACAGCCTGCATATGTGCCACCATCCACTGTGTGCCACTTAATTTTATGGTGTTCTTCGAAAACAACCTTAATGTTCTTCATAACAGCCAATCATTTCTTGGAACCAATTACACCTCTGCATTTTGGCATCCCTTTTACTAGCCTGATGCAAGTTAAGCCTATTGTTCTTAGTGAATGACCTCTATGTGTGTGCCTGGTTACCCACATTATCTATAATGTGACTTTTTGTAAGTCGCACTCAGTGCCATCCTCCCACAGGGGCACTCTCAGCGTTTGCATACACTCTGCACAAATCAGAGCCCCATATTTTTCATTCCACACAATTGCTCGCGTGGCCATCCTAAATGTTTGAGCATTTCTCATGGGGGGGGGGGGCATGTTCAGATCCCACTCTAAGCATCAGCAACATGCCCGCCGAGGAGTACAAAACCTTCAAGGAGGCAGGGAAAAGTATGATATTAAAAGGGGAACAGCTGTCCCAATGGGTCCAAGACCAGTTTGCTGCCGCTAAGAAAGCCAGGGAAGAAGAGATTATGAACTGCAGCTGGAAAGGCTGAGACAAGAAGAGAAAGAGAAGCATGAAGAAAAGGAGCATCAAGAGAGAAAGGAAATGGAGGAAAAGGAGCAACAATAGAAGGAAAAGCAGCAACAGCATGAGCTAGCCTTGGCACAAGAGAAAGAAAAGGAGAAGGAAAGGGAGTGACAGTATCAACTAGCAAGAGAGAAAGGAACGAGAAGAAACTCGAAGGTTGCATGAGTTAGCCCGAAAGATCCAAGCAGGACAGTGCCAAGGCCTGGCCCAACACAGAGCCTCTAACCCCGCTGTGGTCTCCACTTCTTCCATTATATCAAACATCAATAACCTCATGCCTCACTGGAATGACACAGAGCCAGAGGAGTGGCTGAAACAGGTGGAAAACCTCTTAAACGATTACAAGCCAACTAAGACCAAGAAAGCCACTATCGTAGCAAAAGACATAGTCGGAAAGGGACAGGACCCCCTAAATTCCTTGGAAAATGGTGACAAGGGAAACCTTGAGGCTTATGAGATTATGCCTGAGATCTGGAAGCAAAGATGGCAAGGTCTGCCCTAGGAGGTTGGTCAAAACCTGGTCCAATTGGTCCTGCAAAAAGAACTGAGCCTTGCGGCGGTGGATTGGCGCCTGGGAGTGCAAGGAGTTCGAGGACTTCCTGAATCAACTCCAACTTGAGGACTTCATCAATTATGCCCCAGGCCCCTTAGCTCCACACATTAACAAGAAACAGCCAAGACTATTCACTGACTGCTGCCTCCTGGCTGATGCCTACGAGACATACCACCCATCCTCCAGTACCTCTCATAGGGGCATAGTTCCCTTGGACCCCACTCCCTTGTCTGTCTGACCCAGAAAAGGATCATCTTTCTCACCGCCTGAGTACTTATTGTAAGGAAATAGGGTAATTGGAAGCCCAGTGCAAAGCTAAAGGGGGAACCATATCAAAGCCCCCTCTAACTAGAACTCCCAGCCTTCTCATACTGTTACCCCTCCCCATAGAGATTATAGCCAGGCAAATCGCCAAACTTGTAAGAAATATGGTCATATCACAAATTTCAGGGATTGTCCTGGAAGGAAAACTGCTGCTGTTGTTGCTCTGGTGGCTACTCATTCACCCTCGTTAGGACTCCTAGCTGTGTGGCCTATTTTTGTTGCACTTCCTCGAGGTTGTTACCATGCTTAACAGGTCTCTGCATTAGAGGACACTGGTGCTCATATATCTCTTATAAGGCAAGACAAGGTACTCAATGGTGCTACCATTGAATACAAGAAACGCGTAACTATTAAGGGCATCGATAATTGGAGGCTGACACTCCCGAGGGTCCGATTCAGGGTTACCAGGCCCCACAAAAGTAACATTTGTACGCATGGAGTAGCCAATAATATTCCTGGGGCTGTGACCTCCTCCTGGGACAGGACCCTACTTCCCAGTCCCTCTCCAGGCCTTCCATGGGTCCTGCCCCCTTTGAGTCTCTGTCAGGCGCTGATATTCATTCCAACCCTGCCACTGAGCCACAGCCAGTGCCTACACCTGGCCAGCGTAGTGCTCTGCCCAGTCTGGTAGTTGAGCCCACACCACAGTCAACCTTTGGTCCCCTGCAACCTTTACCTGAGTGGACATCCAGCACCCGTGGCCCTGGTGCCGCCTATGTCTCCTCTCCAAATCCTGTGCCAGAGCATGCTGTCGATCTCCCTCCTGGAGAGCCCGATCAGGAGGAGGTCTCAGCTACTGGCCTGGCCCCGCTACCAGTGTCCAGCAGAGAGTCAGCCTGAAGTTCAGTAGGGTTTTTTCCTGATTCCCCTGACAGCAGTGGAAGCTCATCCCCCGGTGAGGCCTCGCAACCCTTGTCTGAGTTGGTCCTTGCAACCTGCAAACCTCTCGCTCCTACAGCCACCTTTTCTTCCCCACCACAGTCCCCAGAAAACAAGACTGGTGGCCGACACTCTTCAAGAAGTCCTATTCTAAGCTGGTCACCAATATGGAGGGCCTGCCGCAAAAGCTAGCAGAACTAGTTGGCACCATCGCTGACCAGGTTGTCCCAGCAGCCAAGGCAGTAACCAACTCAGTGCCTGTTTTGCCAGTTGACGTAACACCCATGGTCACTCCAGGTTTAGGTCCCAAGGTAGTTTTATTGCGGGCCCAAACCTGGCCCAAGGGTCTTATCAGCCCCTCTGGAGCCACATGCCCAGGCTCCAGCTAAGGGACTTCAGTCTAAAGTTAGAAAGAAACTAAGGAGGAAGAGGAGTAGGGAGTGTAGAAGGTCTACGTAGTTAACAGAGCCACTGCTCTCTCATGGCACTCACATCCTATATATGTAACCGTGCCTTATCTTAATAGAGTAATTCTGGCACCTTGCCCAGAGAAGGATGCTTAGATTGTCTCCTGGCCTGTAGCCTAACCAGGGCTCTACTGTATGAAATATTTGATTTTACAGCTTTGTAATTAGTTAAGTCTATTCTCTAGCACATAGCTGAGGACATGTCCTAGCTCCATTTTTATTTACCCTGCATGCTAATGTACAATTTTAAATTTAATTGATGTAACCTGTCTATTATTACAAGATCAGGACCTTCATGCATTTATGCTGCATTAAAAGTTAATTGCATTTCATTTTGAATTTGAAACATGTTAGGTATTTGCTTCACCTGCTTGATTAGCTTATTTGATGCATTGCTCTTACCACTGCATGTGATTAAGGTAAAGAATTAGAAGTGACCGTTTATTTATGTAGAATTCATAAATAAATGCTAAGGCTTAAGGAGGGTACTTGTAAATTGAATGGCAGCAGCCCTTACCAACAGACTTTCCATCCTGTCAGGGACGGAATATCTGCTTAAAGGGGGAGCTGTTATAGAATTTAGGCCCTCTGCCATCTTATAAAAAATCCCTACTGCTACATTCAACAAATAAAGTACAAGAAAGAGTATGGGGGTAGTTTTTCAGCCGAAGTCGACAGGAAATGCCTTAATACTTTGTTTCTCCCCCTCTGTCAAATTCCTCCCATTATCTGCAACTCCTTAATGCCTTACTCTCCCTTCCTTGTCTTCGACTCTTGTACTGGACAGAAATTCTTCTGTTTCAGATCTTACCAGCACAGACTAGAATAAACTGGCTCACCAACTCAGTTCACATGAACTGAGAGAGCTTGGGTGACGGGCTGAGAAGGAAAAGGCTGAGAGATGTTAGCAAAACACAACAGAGATAATGTCTTCATGAGTTGTGATAGCTCTGAACCTTGTGAGGTGGGCTTCCTTACCCTAAGACAACACGTGCCCCGATCACCTACTGCAGTGGTAGCATCCCACTATGAGCTAATTGGAAGTGAACCTTGCTTTCTTGCTAGGAGAGAGTATCATAAGTCAAGCAGGTATGTCTCTGTTAGGGGAAGTTTCGACCATTCTACTTTCTGTAATTCTCTTGATTTTCCACCTTGAAGTTTTCCTTTCTTGTGAATCTCCTACATCTTGCATTTTAGTGATTTAAAGTCCCCTTGCATAATAAGTTACCTTTGCCAAATTTAATAAGTGAATTTAAGTACCTCCTCCAGCCTTAAACTTTGTCCATTTCATATGATAGGCCTATGCATGGTAATTTAAATACTCAACAGAGCCTCTCTCTGTATTCCATGTACATGCGCGATTGAATACTGCATTTGCAATCCCATTTCCGGTTTGCCACTATGTCACCTTTGTTGTGGAGCTCATGTACTCACCTTCAACTCTGTTGCCCATATTGAAATTAACTGTGCAAATATGGGATATCCATCCTTTATCATTCAGGTTTACTTAGAGCTATTTCCCCATGTTATTTAGCTATACTTGTATATGTTTCCCCAGCAATTTCTTTGTAATTAATTGTTAGCCCCTTTGTAAATTAATTGTACTTAATTTTCTATCTGTTCTTTGTGTGAATAAAACCCTAGAATTGTATCATCTGGGTCTCACTGGCAACCTTCCACTTCATCTCCCTCTTGCTTTACAAGTAGCAAACAACTTAACAGAAAGGCTAAATAGTACTGGATACTTTTCATAAAACCTGCTCGCCACTTGTAACAATATGTATATGTATATATATATATATATATATATATATATATATATATATATATATATATATTATATATATATATATATATATATATATATATATATATATATATATATATATATATATATATATATATATATATATACAATATGTATATATATATATATATATATATATATATATATATATATATATATATATATATATATATATATATATATATATATATATATATATATATATATATATATATATATATATATATATATATATATATATATATATATATATATATATATATATATATATATATATATATACATATTGTATATATATATATATATATATATATATATATATATATATATATATATATATATATATATATATATAAATATATATATATATATATATATATATATATATATATATATATATATATATATATATATATATATATATATATATATATATATATATATATATATATATATATATATATATATATTTGTGTGTGTGTCTGCTTGAGTGTGTATGTGTATATATATATATATATATATATATATATATATATATATATATATATATATATATATCTTTTTTTTACGAATTTCCCTGGGTTTATGGTATTTTTACAGGCCAGCAATGGAAACTTTATTTAATTGGCCTTAGAGTTCTGACTTGTGTAAAGGGGAATCGTAAAAAAAAAAGAACAAGGGATGATTTTAGGAGCCGAGGGCTCTGCTTCACAAGGAAATGTTATGTAAACACCTGGGATAAATTAAGGAATTATATTTACAAAAGAAAACATTAGAAGGGGAAATGGGTAAGTAAATTGTTAAAGGGCTTGCAACGCCTGAAGATCCTTCTACTGGAGTCTTGACTAAGGGCAAGGCACAGTCCAAGATGAGCCCACTGTGAATAGGTCCCTCTGCAAGAGAGATTTACACATTACACACCAGTAAAGGAACAATATAACACAGCATATGTTTCGGGTCTGCACTGAGGGGGCCAAGAGCTCGAGGAATGAATGACCACTTTACACTTGACCACAAGACATTGGAAATGACACTGGATAAACTGGCACAAGGACAGAGGTGAAATACTGGTACTCCAATAACTTTCTAAAGGGGAAACTGTCATGACTGAAAAGTCTTTACTCGCACTTTACCTTAGGGGAAGCGGGTCTCTAGCGAAGGATAACGAGGGATGATCACACTGACGATGCACACTGTCCATCGAGGATGACTGTCATCTGGAGTCGGACAGGGGGGAAGAAGGTCTCTCAGCAGATGTATCACTCGCCCGCGTGTGTGGCTACCGGCCCTCTTCTGCTACTGCACGTCTAATGCTCACACGACTAACTGCTTACTGCCCCTTAGATCTCCTGTCTTTCCCTTTTAAGGCTGTGGCCATGTCGTGGCCGTGTGCACTTCTGCCAATGACTGGAGCCGTGTGCAAACGATGTGCCATTTGCCAGGTGGTCAGTGATCAGTTGCCTCTTCTCCGGTCCTGCGAAAGGTAAGACAATTCAGCAGCTTAATCTGCCTTTAGAAGGTTGTTTTAAGCAGTTTAGTTGGGTTAAGCTGCTTAGGGAGCAGCATTCAGTCTCCTATCTTTGCCCTTTTTTTATCCGTGTCATCTCAACATCTGTTCCAGGTAAAAAGGACAGATCAAAATGTTGATAACTTTGCTCTGATATCTAGGCCATGCGGCGACGATGCTACTCTCAATAAACAAAGGGCAAATTAGGTTGGGGGTGGGGGGAGGCGCGCTGTGCAGCGACTTCTTGTAAATTATAATAGCTTCCCACGGAAGATAACATACGAGCCTTCATTCGGGCTTGTATGTTGACATTCAAGAAGTCGGCACAGCTGCTTTACTTTACTCTTCTCCCAACAAGAAATGGAAAAGCTTTTACTTTACTTTATCCCCACACAAAGTGGAAAGAAGCTTCACTTTATATACTTCCAACACATTAATATTAAACTACTTCAACATGGCCCATTAATTTCTTCAAATTTACGGTATACGTTACTTTAAGATTACGAGGACAAGATCATTTTGAGGCAGGTGACAAAATTTAAGAATTAATTTACATATAAGTTCCTTAATTCTAAATAAACAAGGCATGTGGTTAGTATGCCTTGAAGAGGCGGTGTAAATGATAACACAGTGTTTATTTTTGTAAATGACATTCCCTTTATATGATTTTGCAATAATGATACATAATTCTCATTGGTAGTTGCTTAGCTAATAGTTCAACGCATCGCCAACTCAACAGTTGACAGCTGACAACTTATACTAGGGATTTTGACAGTTGTGGGCGAGCGAGAGTATTCGCGAGTTTTAATTCGCTAACTCTAAAGCAGCTAATTTTATGCGTCCACTGCCCATACTCGGGTACAGGCTATAAATAGATACTCACTCAATGTTATAATGGGATAAGCAGACAAAAGACGAGGGGTCTTGGACAAAATAGAGTTCTTTGAAGGAAGGAAAAAAATAACAAAAGGAAAAATTAACAGGATGTTACGAATGAAAGCGTGACCACGTACTAAAGGCAGAACGCATCTCTTGGATTTTACGAAGGTGGCATTAAAAATCACAAGGGCAGGAGTTTATGACTCGCGATTCATTAAAAACAGAAAATAAATAAATAAATAAAAGAGTAAATGAGGTTGGCAGAAGAGCCAAGGGTAATAGAGTGAGGTATTTATTGTGTTATGCGGGAATTTATCGTCCTTCGCCTATAAATTACGGCACGGACTATCTCTCAACCCCAGGGCTGGAAAAGGGAACCTGAAGGGCGCGACTCCTTCAGGAAGAGCTGACACGCATGCCCTGTGCCAAGGTAGGGGCGCAAGGGCGTGCCACTTCCCACTCGGTTATTCTCAATGATTTATGCATTTTAAGGGGAATGGTATCCCGTATTTAATTGCCTCTTGTGGGGGATAATTTAAGAAAAGATTAATAGAGAGTGATAAGGGATAGAAGTTCCAGAGGAACGGAAGAAGACAGTGGAGGGCCTTGACATCCTCTTCTGGATTAGAGGTGCCAAGACTTTCGAAAGATGAAATGGTGGCACAGGTGCCAGGTGAGCTCCAGACCTCTTTGTAAACTACCTGCAAATTCCCACGCCCGTGGTAATTCTGCCACGAACCTCTCCTACTTGGACAGTCATCCTTGGCCGGGGAATCAGAGGGCCCAAGACCGGAGGGCGGCATGGAGTGCCACCTGGGCCAACTGCTGCGACAGCTGACCCAGGAGTTTTCTTCGCTAGTTCTACCATGATCCATTGCAGCCCTTGGAGTTCATCGGCCAAGTGAGAGATGGCAGAATCCTGACACACGATTGCGTCTGCGACGGACTGATGCAGAGAGGAGGCGGTCGGGGACAGCGTGAGAGGCTCACAGGTATCAACGACCAGCTCAGGCACAGGTTGTGAGGCTGCACCTTCAGGTGAACCTCCGCTGTGGTCGAGAGGAACCGTCTCTCTTACCGATGCTGGTAGCGGTGCCAGGCCGGGAGAAGAGAGGGGGTCCTGAGTTGGATCCCTTGAATGGAGATCGGGGTTGTGCTCTGGCACTGGCACTAAGGCGGGGTCAGGCACTATTAGAGGTTTCTTGTGCTCGTCGGTCAGGACGGACGGAGCTTGGCACTGCTTGGTGCACGCAAGTGGCACTGGCAGGGATTTGGCATCTCCGGGAGGGAGATCTGATTGGGGCCCTGGCACTGGCACTGAGGCAGGGCCAGGCACTGGAATTGGATCGGGAATCGATCGAGGGGGCCACTGTACATCGTACTCAGGTGGCACTGGTAGGGACTGCACGTCCTCATGGTACCCAGGGGGCGGCAGTCTTGACTGAGGGAGAAGCGGGGGAGGATTACTCGTGCCCGAGGAATGAGTTGGGGAATGTGGACCCCTAGATTGTCGTGATTTCTGTGGGGACTGAAAGTCCTGTCCCAGGATGATGTCGTAGCCTCCGGGGAGATGGCTTCCTACTGCAAGATTGCATATTTTTGATTGATGAGGTCTTGTGACTCTCAATTGGGCCGTAGGGAGTATCATTTTAAATTGGTTTACTCCCTCGATCGTGACGAGTTTTCGTCTATTGACGATAGTTCCATAGGGAACTCTGTCCCTTCTTATGAGGGAGATTTGCATGCCAGAGTCGTCGAATGCCTTGATTCTGCTCGCGGGGTAGCTGCCTCAGGGAGGGGCCACATATATGGGGCCTTCGGCAGGAGGGCCCAGTGACTTGGAATTTGTGACGGCCAAGGCGACGGCGGGAGTATTTGATTTATTATTGTTCGGGCATTTTGCCCATGAAGGAGAATGGCCATAAACCTTGCACGCCGTGCAAAAGGTTTGGCTAAAGTCTTTCCGCGCTGCCCCTGTGGAGGGTGCAGACGAGTTATTGGGTGGTTGTCCGGGAGAAAGTGGCACTGTTTTCTTGTTTCGGCACTGCTCAGAGGAATGGCCCTTCTTCTTGCAATAATGGCAAGTTAGGGGCTTGCCCGAGTTCCCATTCTTATGGGAATTTGATCCTCCAAGGAGAGGCGGGGGATTTATCTTCTGCCCCATGGATCCTTCCTGCGGGTGGTGAGTCTCCCACATGTCTGCTATCCGGCAACACTTGGTGAGCGTTGCAGGGGCTTTTTCTACTACATGAGTGGCCAGGGCAGGAGAGGCGTAGCGCAGGAAATGCTCAAATTTAAACTTCTCGAGTACCTCAGCGGTGCTAGTCGCCCCTTCGGACTCGAGCCATTTTGCTATTGCCCGCTCAGAATGGTACGCCCAATCGGACCAAGTCTGGCCTGCTTCTCTTGGCTGCTCTCTCCAACATCTCCTCCACCGCTCGGAGGTAATCTTGTACGCCTTCGTAACCACTTGGCGTACGGCTTCCCAGTTTCCCCTATCCTCTGCTGAAAGGGCGTGGTAGGCAACGAGTGCCTTCCCTCCCAGGAATTTAGTGAGAACAAAGGAGAGTTCCACGGGGGAGAGGGTGCAGCACTCAAGGACTCTTTCAGCCCTCTCAGTCCATACTTCAGGTTCGGCCTCCATCCATTTTGGCATGAATGAGTGATCTTGGCTGAGGGTACTCATTCCCACTGCAGGAGGGGGAGTGGCGTTCTGTCGTTCTAACATCTGGAGGTCATAGGCACGCTGTTGCTCTCGCTCTTTTCCATCCTTCTCCTCTCTCTTCTCCTGGGTGATTCTTTCTTTCTCTCTCTCTTGCCGTTCTAGCTCCCTCTCGTGTTGTTCTTTCTCTCTCTCTTGTCATTCTAGCTCCTCTCTTTTCTCTCGGGCGATTCTTTCTTTCTCTCTTTCTTCCCATTCTTTCTCCTCTCTTTTCTCTTGGGCGATTCTTTCTTTCTCTCGCTCGTGCCGTTCTAGCTCTCTTTCTGCCTTGGCATCATCCACTCTCTCTTGAACCCAGTCTCTAAGAGGTTGCCCTGATAGTCCCATGTCCTTTCCAGTGGACATGTAGAATTTGAAGTCCTCATTTTGTTGGGCTCTGGCAGTAGCCATCTTGAAATAATGGTTATAAGGACTGGGCCCTCTAGAGAATCAAATATGTCTCAGAAGACTCAGGTTGTCTGAAAAGACTGAATTGCAGGAATCTGAAACACTCAATTGTTCAGACTGAAGGAGAATGGATCTGTCTGCATAAGACAATTGATCAGTAAGTCTGAGGAGACTTTGTTAAAATTTAATATGTCTGAGTAAGACGTGGTTGTTCGTGGCGAATGAATTTTAATATGCGTCTCGGAAGACGTAACTGGATTTTATGTCACGCTTGGACTTGGCCGGCTGTAGCGTGCAATTAAGGTTCTAACGAACTGGAATGATTAGTCCCGTAAGGGCTTAGATGTGTGTGAAATACAATAATATAAGGTCTCAAAAGGACTTGATTTTGGGTTTCCCATGGGAATTAGAAATTTTCGCCTCGTACGACGTAGAATTTTTAGGAGTCCATTAAGACTTGAATTGTGATCCGCCCCATAGGACTAAGAAATTGGGTTGGTCTCATAAGACTTGAAAATACGATTTGTCCCTTAGGACTTAGAAATTACTAACGAGATAAAACCCCACCCCCAAAAAAAAATTTTGCTGAGAGTGGCTCGAGTAGGGGCAGTTCTAAAACAACAAACTACTCGGCAATGAATGAAAAAGAGGGTACACAAGTGGGCAGGGGGTGGGTGGGGTGAAGGTCGTCTGACACTCACCGGAGTTATTTTTAGATTCTGTGTGAATAGACCCGTCTATTTATAGAACATCTGGGACTCCGGGGAATTTCCCGGGATGAGAGGATAACAGTAAAAATGACCTCGTAATTTCCATAGAAGCAGAGTTCAAAATTTCGCTTTCCTAACACCTACTTTAAATTCTAGCTGTTCTGAGAGAGAGCAATGCGAGCTGATTTCGTCTTATCCCACATGGGAATTTATTCGCGCTTAAATAATTCGCTAATCTGAAATGCAAAGAAAAATTTAACATGGAGGAATTTCACACTATTCCTTGAAGCAAAAAATATGGCAAAGATTTTAACACAGAGGAATTTCGCACTATTCCTCGAAGCAAAGAATGGTTAGCACTGGTTATTTCCTAACTACCTATCCTGAAAGGCATGCATTAATGAATCTAATACGGCAGTTCTCTTCTCTCAGTGAATATAGTGTCCGTATTCCTAATTCCTAGGAACAGTCACGATTGTAAAAAAAATTTTGCTAAGACAAACACATTACTTATGTGGAACTCTCTTGGTCTGTGCCATTGGTAACAGGTTCGGAATTTGTCTCGCACCCAGCTTAGCTTTGCTAATAACTGATCTGTCGAGTTGGAAATGCACAAAGCAACAATCGCGGGGAAAAATGCAAGATCTATGGGAAGGTTGCCATTTTTACGAATTTCCCTGGGTTTATGGTATTTTTACAGGCCAGCAATGGAAACTTTATTTAATTGGCCTGAGAGTTCTGACTTGCGTAAAGGGAAATCGTAAAAAAAAAGAACAAGGGATGATTTTAGGAGCTGAGGGCTCTGCTTCATAAGGAAATGTTATGTAAACACCTGGGATAAATTAAGGAATTATATTTACAAATGAAAACATTAGAAGGGAAAGTGGGTAAGTAAATTGTTAAAGGGCTTGCAACACCTGAAGATCCTTCTACTGGAGTCTTGACTAAGGGCAAGGCACAGTCCAAGATGAGTCCACTGCGAATAGGTCCCTCTGCAAGAGAGATTTACACATTACACGCCAGTAAAGGAACAATATAACACAGCATATATCTCGAGTCTGCACTGAGGGTGCCTAGAACTCGAGGAATGAACGACCACTTTACACTTGACCACAGGACATTGGAATGGCACTGGATAAACTGGCTCAAGGACAGAGATGAAATACTGGTACTCCAATAACTTTCTAAAGGGCAAACTGCCGTGACTGAAAAGTCTTTACTCACACTTTACCTTAGGGGATGCGGGTCTCTAGCGAAGGATGACGAGGGACGATCACGCTGACGATGCACACTGTCCCTCTAGGATGACTGTCGTCTGGAGTCGGACAGGGGGAAGAAGGTCTCTCAGCAAATGTATCACTCGCCCGCGTGTGTGGCTACCTGTCCTCTTCTGCTACTGCACGTCTAATGCTCACACGACTAACTGCTTACTGCCCCTTAGATCTCCTGTCCTTCCCTTTTAAGGCTGCGGCCATGTCGTGGCCGTGTGCACTTCTGCAGATAACTGGGGCCGTGTGCAAACGATGTGTCATTTGCCAGGTGGTCAGCGATCGGTTGTCTCTTCCCCGGTCCTCCGAAAGGTAAGACAATTCAGCAGCTTAATCTGCCTTTAGAAGGTTATTTTAAGCAGTTTAGTCGGGCTAAGCTACTTAGGGAGCGGCATTCAGCCTCCTACCTTTGCCCTTTTTTATCCATGTCATCTCAATACCAGTTCCAGGTAAAAAGAAGGACAGATCGAAATGTTGATAACTTTTCTCTGATATCTAGGCCATGCAGCGACGATGCTACTCTCAACAAAGGGCAAATTAGGGCGGAGGGGGGGGGGGGGGGGAAGGCGTGCGGTGCAGCGACTTCTTGTAAATTATAATAATATATATGCATCATATACATATACATGTCCACCACTTACTGTATATATACACAGAAATGTCATGTATCCATGTTAATGCGTAAATACGCACACACGCGCGCACACACACACACACACACACACACACATATATATATATATATATATATATATATATATATATATAGTATTTATTCATAAGGCTTCCCAATACTTATTTTACATACAACATTGTTTACATAAGCTAGAATTTTATGCACTCTGTTTACGATTGCGTGCGGCTGTTTTTTTTTTTTTTTTTTTTTTTTATATCGTGCATGGGCCTAGCGACCCACTCATGTGCTACTGCCCAACAAGACAACAATTCAATTCACCTACAAGCAAGTGTGGACGTAACAATTATGTCAAAGACGATGGAGCCGGTTGAAGAACCAGACAGCCGGGCGATAACCGATCGTTTGGACAAGGCCTTAAATGCCGCCTTAAATGCCATAGATAAGATAACAGAAATTAGGCCAAAGGCCAAGCCCTGGGACCTATGAGGTCATTCAGCGCTGAAAGATTAGTCAGTAAGAAGGTTTGAAATGTGTCGCAGGAGGAAAACCTCGCAGTTGCACTAGCCCTCTAACGCCGAGTCTCTATTTACGAAAGTGTCTGTCGTATGCCGGCGGCGTTCGGGAGTGAGCGCCGAAGCGGAAAAAATTTTTTTTTCAAAAAATCACAGCACGCTTAGTTTTTAACATTATGAGTTCATTTTTTGGCTCCTTTTTTGTGATTGCCTGAAGTTTAGTATGCAACCATCAGAAATGAAAAAAAATTATCATTATCATATATAAATATTGGAATATATAACAGCGCGAAAAAAAATTTCATATATAATTGTTTACAAATCGCGCTGTAAGCAAAACGGTTAAAGTTAATGAGTTATTTTTTTTCTTTGTATTTTACACTAAATTGCGATGATTTTGGTATATAACAGATTGTAAAACGATCAAAGCAACACAGAAAAAATATTATCACAAAATGATGCATGAATTCGTAACGCGCGGACGTAAAAAGATTTTTTTTCAAGAATTCACCATAAATCGAAATATTGTGCTAGAGACTTTCCGTTTGTTTCAAAATGAATGAAATTGACTCAATATTACTAGAATGTAACTTTTTTTTAGCTTACAATTGCATTTTTTTACCATTTCGGTCGAGTTAAATTTGACCGAAGGTCGATTTTTTTCTATTTATCGTGATTTATATGAAAATATTACAAAACTGATAAAAGCTACAACCATGATTTGTTTTTTGCTGTAATCTAAAAGGAATTTCGCACATTTTAATGTATAACACTTTATATAACGCCTAATATAAAACGGCGAAAAAATTACGACAAGGTGACTCAAGAAATGCTAGGATTTTCAGCGGAGTTCGCGCTCGCGGAGGGAAGGAAAAAGATTTTTTCAAAAATTCACCATAAATCGAAATATTGTGCTAGAGACTTTCCGTTTGTTGCAAAATGAAGGTAAAGAATTTTTTATTACTAGAATGTAAGAATTTTGGCTTACAATTGCGTTTTTATACCATTTCGGTCGAGTCAAATTTGACAAAAGGTTAAAATTTTGTCAGTTATCGTGATTTATATGAAAATAATTCAAAACTGTTAAAAGCTAAAACCATGATTTATTTATTGTTGTATTCTAAATGAAATTTCGCACATTTTGATGCATAAAAATTTATGTAACGAATAATATAAAACGGCGAAAAAATTACGACAAGGTGACTCAAGAAATGCTAGGATTTTCAGCGGATTTCCCGCGCGCGGAGGGAAGGAAAAGGTTTTTTTCAAAAATTCACCATAAATCGAAATATTGTGCTAGCGACTTCCCGTTTGTTGCAAAATGAAGTTAAATGATTGATTATTACTAAAATGTTGAGTTTTTGGCTTAAAATTGCGTTTTTTGACCATTTTGGTCGAGTCAAAGTTGACCGAAAGTTAAAATTTTGTCAGTTATCGTGATTGATATGAAAATATTTCAAAACTGATAAAAGCTAAAACCATGATTTATTTTTGTTGTATTCTACATGAAATTTCGCACATTTTGATGTATAAAAAATTATGTAACGAATAATATAAAACGGCGAAAAAATTACGACAAGGTGACTCAAGAAATGCTGACATTTTCAGCGGATTTCCTGCGCGCGGAGGGAAGGAAAAAGTTTTTTTCAAAATTTCACCATAATTCGAAATATCGTCCTAGAGACTTTCCATTTGTTTCAAAATGAAGGCAAAGGATTGATTGTTACTAGAATGTAAGAGATTTTGGCTTACAATTGCGTTTTGACCATTTCGATCGAGTAAAAGTTGACCGAAGGTTAAAAATTTGTCAGTTATCGTGATTTATATGGAAATATTTCAAAACTAATAAAAGCTAAAACCATGATTTATTTTTTTTTTATATTTTGAATGAAATTGCACACATTTTGATGTATAACACTTTATATAACGCCTAATAAAAAACGGCGAAAAAAATTACGACAAGGTGACTCAAGAAATGCTGACATTTTCAGCGGATTTCCCGCGCGCGGAGGGAAGGAAAAAGTTTTTTCAAAAATTCACTATAAATCGGAATATTGTGCTAGAGACTTTCCGTTTGTTGCAAAATTAAGGTAAAGGCTTTATTATTACTAGAATGTAAGATGTTTGGCTTAAAATTTCATTTTTTGACCATTTCGGTTGAGTAAAAATTGACCGAAGGTTAAAATTTTGTCAGTTATCGTGATTTATATGGAAATATTTCAAAACTGATAAGAGCTAAAACCATGATTTATTTTTTTTGTATTTTAAATGAAATTGCACACATTTTGATGCATAAAACTTTATGTAACGAATAATAAAAAACGGCTGGAAAATTACGATAAGGTGACTCAAGAAATGCTGACATTTTCAGCGGATTTCCCGCGCGCGCAGGGAAGGAAAAAGTTTTTTCATAAATTCACCATAAATCGGAATATTGTGCTAGAGACTTTCCGTTTGTTGCAAAATTAAGGTAAATGATTGAATGTTACTAGAATGTAATAATTTTGGCTTACACTTGCGTTTTTCGACCATTCCGGTCGAGTAAAAGTTGACCGAAGGTTAAAATTTTGTCAGTTATCGTGATTTATATGAAAATATTTCAAAACTGATAAAAGCTACAACCATGATTTATTTCTGTTGTATTTTAAATGAAATTTCGCACATTTTGATGTATAAAAATTTATGTAACAAACAATATAAAACGGAGCGAAAATTACGACAAGGTGACTCAAGAAATGCTGACATTTTCAGCGGATTTCCCGCGCGCGGAGGGAAGGAAAAAGTTTTTTTCAAAAATTCACCATAAATCGAAATATTGTGCTAGAGACTTCCCGTTTGTTGCAAAATGAAGGTAAATGATTGAATATCACTAGAATGTTAGATTTTTTGCTTACCCAAAAGACCCAATATATATATATATATATATATATATATATATATATATATATATATATATATATATATATATATATATATATATATATATATATATATATATATATATATACTGTATATATATATATATATATATATATATATATATATATATATATATATATATATATATATATATATATATATATATATATATATATATATATATACACATTCATACATACACATATATATAATATTATATTGTTTTTTACTTTGGTACGTATACATAACTAAAAGAAATGCAGGTGAAAAACTTTTTTTTTGCATAAAACGAAATAATATACAAAACACCAATAAATACAGATATATAAAAACTTGTAATAAATATAAAAATAAATATAAAATCAATGCAGAATACTCACTCGTAATCCTGACTCTTTGTTCTGTTCTTGTTTTCTCCCTCCTCCATTGAAGAGTCTTGCATTTTTTTCCTCTCGACATGACGAGGGACAGGTGGAGGAGGGAGACGCACGCCCTCACTGCGGGCGGCCCGCTGCGCCCTCCGGTGTCGCTCGGGTAGGCGCACTCCAATATATGACCGCAGTGTGGTACTTGCGGTCACACTCCCCGAACCTGCAAAGTGCTACATATGGCACACCCGGCACCGTTTCTGCTTACGCCCTTCTAGGAGCTCCAGTATGTGATCCCCTGCCTGCAGCCGACACACAGGGTCGACTACCCGACGGGACATTGGAATGTGAGGGAGGGCGGCAGCAGGGGCGGCGGCATCATCAAAGGCAGCATCATCAAGGGCGGCATCATCAAGGGCAGCGTCGGCAGGAGCAGGAAGACCGAGGTTGGCCCTCCTAGCGACATCTGCCCTTTCCTCTCGGGGCAGATCTGGAGCTCGGGGCAGGGGGGCCGGTGTTGGAAGGCCACTCCTCTGGATTAAAGTTTATGAGGGCATTCCCAGCCACCTCAAGAAACTGGATGTGGGACAACCTCCGAGCATCAGAATTGTACCCACAGTAGAGGATGTAGGCATTCTGGAGGGCCAACTGAAGGAGGTATTTGAGGAGCTTCTGTGTCCACCTTCTGGTTCTCCTGGAGAAGGGATAATACTGGATGAGTTGATCAAAGAGATCAACTCCTCCCATGTGCCTGTTGTAGTGCCCGATGACAGTAGGGCGTTGGACACGAAACTCCTCATACGTAACTCGGCCCTGCCAACGTGTCTTCTTCCGCTGAATAATCTCTTCTTGGATGGGCTCATGACTCGTCGTAATCATGGGCACGAGTTGGACCCCCTTCCAACAGATGACGAAAACATCTCCCTTCTGCCACCACTCTGTCTCTCCTCTTGCCAGATGTTGCGGCTGGCTAGCGAACCTCTTGAGGACATTCGGGGCCCCACGCACCAACCGAAGGGTACCACTGACGTGCACACCTGCTTCATACAGTTCCTGGGCCAGGGATACCGAGTTATAATAATTATCCATAAACAGGTGGTATCCCTGGTTACGGAAACGACCCACAAGACCAAAGACAGTGTCACGCAGCGTGGAGAAGACCCCAGAATACACCGAGAAGTCCACGATGTATCCAGTTTTGGATTCTGTAATAAAAAATAACTTTACACCATATTTCTTTGGTTTCTTGGGGTTGTACACTTTTATACTTAGACGCCCTTTGTATGGCATCATCCCCTCATCCAAAGAAAGGTTCTTGGAAGGAACCACGAGAAACTGGGACCGTTCACGAATGTACTCCAACACTGGGCGGACTAAGATGAGGCAGTTGGGTTATTCCGGGGTACGGCCCTTCGGTTGAAGGTGTTGAAATACCTGTCCAATGCCAGGAAACTATCACAGGGCATAATGCCGGGCACATTGGGCGTACTTAAAAAAAAATTCCGCCTCCAATATTGCCTGACGTCGGCAGCAGGCATCATTCCAAAAAAAATGTGGAGCCCCAAAAAATGTGCTATGTCCGTGAGGTTGCAGTCCCGCCAGCGATACGACAACTCGTCTGCAGTTCCTCACGGCAGTACTGAGCATAATCTGCCGTCTCTGAAACCAGGTATTCTAGCAATTCCCGCATCAGGAAGAGCTGAATGAACCCCAGTGCAGTGAGAGGCACAGGGATGGTCAGTCCAGGTGCTGCCGTGAATGGGTACATGTTAGGTGGGGTGGGGTCGTCCGACCACCCCTCATCACTTTCAGACGAACGGCCTTCAACCAAGCTGCCGCGAAGTTGCGACCTTCTACGGGCCCATGCGTGGGCACGACTTCGCACTCCCACCCTCCCCACTGGCCCATCTCCCTCACTTTCACCATCACTTTCTGTCTCGTCCCCACCAGCCACAACCGGGGCCTCCTCCTCCTCCTCAGACTCTCCCTCATACGCACTGAAACCACTAAATTCAAGCTCACTTTCCTGCTGTGGCTCCCGTACGGACATTGGGGGCAAGTACTCATCATCACTAACATCAGGGGTGATGTCCTCATCACTGGATGACCAACTGCCATCAAAATGAGGACTTTCCACCTGCTCTCGATTGAGCTCCAACAAGTACTCGTCAATGTCCTTTTGTTGGAGGCTTCCCAAATGCTTACGGATGCCCCTCAGGATACCCCGATGCTTCCTAGGGGTCGTAAAAGGCACGGGATGTGGTCCTTGGTCCCCTTCGGTCACACATGGCCGCACAACACGGTGTTGAGAAGCTGGGTCACCTTGGGTGCTTGGTCCCTCTCCAGCATCCCAGTCTAAAACTCGTTTCACACGCTCACTACCGACAGGCAATATGCGCCTTTCACGGTCCTGACGACGTTGGGACATCTCTGCAAACGTCCTGTTGCCTCACAAATACGCAAACACTCGCCAAAGTTCTGCAAAACATGGATGCGTCAAGATATCGCTCTCCGACGATGCGCCGCTGATGCTTTCTGGTGTGAGAAGGAAGAAATTCACGCATGCGCATCTGGGTGACGCTTATAAACAAAACAACAGTGTGATCCGTGAACTCCCAGCATCCCTCAAGGCGCGTGATTTAAAACCTTTTGCAAACTAGGCCTATAATTATTTTTCTGCGAATATTTAAAAAAACATTTTTTAGTCGACGTACTGTACGTCCACTTGGCACCCAACAGACAATTTTAGTCGACGTATGGTGCGTCCAGTCGGCGTTTAAGGGCTAGGAAACAATTTTTAGAGAAGGTGGAAAGTCAAATTGAACATGAACGAAGGTACAGTAAAAGAAATGAGAGAGGTTGCAGCTAGAGGACGAAGGGACTCTGCAAAAAAACCTTAAGTAATGCCTACAGTGCACCACGTGAGGTGCACTGACAGCAGTAACCCCCTATGGGGCCTAGATGCCATGAGGTCACACAGCTCCCTACCAGAAGGTTTTCATTCCATAAACTATGAACACAAACCATCATTCCCAAGTGTCACGCACAATCACATATATTGCTGCTCACTCATTTATAGCTTTATGTTTGCTGAGTTGGAATTGGGATATAGAATTTAGGCCAAAGGCCAAGCGTTGGCACCTATGAGGTCATTCAGCGGTGAAACGGAAATTGACAGTCAGTAAGAAGGTTTGAAAGGTGCACCTTTCAAACCTTCTTACTGACTGTCAATTTCCGTTTCACTATGAAACAATTATTAGAAGAGGGTGAAAAGTAAGATGAAAGAAAGAGAATTTAAACGGAGGTACAGTGAAAGGGGTTGCAGCTGGGGTCCGAAGGGTTTATACTTGTTGATGTTATTCCTTGGCCTAAGCAATTTATTTTCGCGTCCCACTTCCTCCCTCAACTCTCCCGTAGGCGGGTAGTTGCCGTCAGTGCACCTCACGTGTGTAGGCATTACTTAAGGTTCTTTACAGCGTCCCTTCAACTCTTAGCTGCAACCTCTTTCATTCCTTTTTCTCTTCCTCCCTTCATATTCTCTTTCTTCCATTTGACTTGCTACCCTCTTTGACACTTGTTTCACAGTGCAACTGCAAGGTTTTCCTCATGTTACATTTTTTAAACCTTCTTACCGTCAGTTTCCCTTTCAGCAGTGAACGACCTCATAGGTCCCAGCGCTTGTCTTTTGGCCTAAATTCTATATTCCAGTTCCTTAACTCTTTCTTTCCCTTCCGGCTTTTCCCCTCAAAGAACGTTCAGTTACCATGACGCTCGCTTAGCAAATCCATTTGCCTTTGTACCACGACCCATATTAAACGACAGCACGATTTGCGTAAAAACAGACTTAGCAGCTTCCCGAGATGTCTTCGTAAAGAAACCCTTAGTGGCGTTTACCTTTTTCCAAATAAACTAAAACAATCATCCTGGTAAGTAACCTCCATAATTTTAGTAACTTCTTTCACTATAATGCTTATTGTTCGTGCTTGGTGCCAGTTTCTCAGATTCGTTTCTTTACAGTTAACTAAACTCATTTAAAAAGTTATAACATTTTACCACAACCATTTTGTTCTAGAGCAACCAGTTTATTAAAAACCGTATCGAGAATTCATTTGTAAAACATCGGGCCTATGTACCAATAAGTTTTTTATAATCTGTATTTTATTTCATTCACTAATTTACAAATTCCTTCAGTAGTTTACAATTTTCATTTCCGCAATAAGTAGAAATGAGAGCAATTAAAGAGAACCATTAACACAAATACCATTTCATGTGATATGCATATGAAGCATTCCATACCTAGCAGCAGTCGTGTTAAAAGCTTCCAAACGTCTTTGATTACTAAGTTCGACTATTTTGCTCATTTATCTCCTGTTCGGTGTCAAATTCACAAACTAAGGTAATGGTATCCGTAATAGTTACTATCCTAAACAACCATTCCTGAGACTTATTAGTCTTTAAATTGATTTCATGGAAGGAATAGAATAGAATATAGCATTTAAATCTAAGGCCAAGCCCTGGGATCTATGAGGTCATTCAGCACTGAAAGGGAAATTGAGAGTAGAAAGGTTTGAAAGGTGTAACAGGGGAAAAACCTCGCAGATGCACTATGAAACAACTGATAGGGGAGGGTGGAAAGAAAGATATAAGAGAATACGAACGTAGGTACAGTAAAAGGCATGAAAGGGGCTGTAGCTAGGGGACGAAGGGACGCTGCGAAGAACCTAAGTAGAGGTGCACTGACGGCGCTACCACCCTACGTGGGTTTCATGGATAGTTATGAAAATAAAAGGCCATTACCCTATTAAATTGAATGGAATATGAAAGTTAGGTAAAAAGCAAAGCGCTGGGACCTATGAGGTTATTCAGAATCGAAGTGACCTATTAAACGGAAATCGTTAAAACAAATCATTAACACTAGAACGACCAAGCTGTCATACTGACCGGAATTTCACTTTCAGATGTATTTGTTTTCCGTAATTTCTCCCTAACAATCATGATTCTCATGTATATTGGATGCACGTATATTGAACTAAAGGAAACTGAAATTAGCTTTATGCTCTACGAGATATGTACTTTTTTTGCTTTCAACGACCGAACGGTCATTTTAACCGCTGGTCTACACATATTTCGTGACATATTAGCAAGTATATCATAATCAGTTATTTAGTCGCTGAATGTGTCCTCAAATCGCTCTCTTTCGCTACGATATCATCCTCTGATTCCGAGGGTGATCTTATAACAGACGACGAGGAAGAAGAATGCATTTCACATGCTGAAAGCTCATCCGCATCTGATGAAGAAGCCGATGATGGCAATGATGACGCGATACAAAGTGGGTGTACTTTTCATGAAAATGAAGTAGGTGGGGAATGATTCGTGGAGCCTATCATTTGAAGGGGTGTTTGCCACAATAGGCATTTTGATGCCCTAGGAATTATCGCTAAAGGACAGCCAGTATAACACTTTTTTTGATAAAAAAAACTTGGGGACCTCCATTTTTCCGTCAAACAATGTAAGAAACCGTTTTAAAGAAATTATGAGATTTCTAGATATGCTGTCAGGTCAGTAAGATCCACTCAATTGCAAACTGATAGATTTGCGTTGATTTCTGAAGTTTTGGACAGGTTTATCAAAAACTGTATTGTTTGCTATTGACCAACCGAGAAGATAATAGTGAATAAGTAGCTATACGAAATGCAGGCGCCCGTTCATACAGTGTATTGCCAGTTAAGTATTAAGTTCTGGTTAGCGGCTGATGTAAAATCAAAATACATGCTCAATGGATTTCCATATCTTGGTGAAGACCACTGTCGTCTTGCAAATCAACCAATCTCCGAATATGTTGTTCTGAAGTTAACAATATCATAAATCGGAAAAGGATGACATGTGACAATGGATAATTTTTCCACTTCAATAAAACTGGGGGAAAAATTACAAGCTACAAACACGAGTCTTGTGAGGAGGGTAAATCCCATTCGAATGGAGATTCCCACATACATGTAAAAATTCCCATGACGACCTGTACAGCAGACTAGTGCTGAAAAATAATTAGTACTCTCTGACGGTGTATCAATGTAAGCCAAAAGAAAATGTGCTCATACCTTGTAGCGTTAACACAACTGTAGACATTGGAAACGATGCAAAGAAAATTAATGGAACTGTAAATTACTGTACTTCGAGCTACGATGTCAATGCCGTAGGTAAATAGCAATGGAAGTGCTATGGATGCGATATTCCCGCAGAACTTCCCATAATTACTAAGAAAATTAAAACGGTGCCAGATCGGATACTGCAATGGGAATAAGACTTCAGGCATTTGCCACCAAGGTAAGATATCTGTACGCGGTAAACGCATAAGCAAGGTGTTCAGGAAACTCCTTTGCAAAAAAGATGTACTTGAAAAAACTGACATTACTCCCTATAGTAGAAAGTCGCACAGGTATATTATTTATTTATTTCAGTCATTTGTTTTTATATAAAAATTATTTTTTTTAAGTCTGATAAACATTAATATGTTTTAAGCTATGGTAGTCAAATACAGATTATGTGCAGGCGTTGTTATTCTAGTAACCTAAAAAAAAAGTTAAGTATACCTTAGTTTAACCAGACCACTGAGCTGATTAACAGTTCTCCTAGGGCTGGCCCGAAGGAATAGATTTATTTTACGTGGCTAAGAACCAATTGGTTAACCTAGCAACGGTACCTACAGCTTATTGTGGAATCCTAACCACATTATACCGAGAAATGAACTACTACCACCAGAAATAAATTCCCCTAATTCTTCACTGGCCGGCCGGAGACGCGTAACTCGAGCCTAGTAGAGTACTAGCCGACAACTCTACCGACTCCTCCAACGAGGAACTTCAGTAACCTTAAAGGTATAAATACATGTATACCGATAAACCTTCGCTATTCTGACAATAACGACTGTCAATAGAAAGTGGAAAGCGGCGGTCACTCGACAGTGCCGCCGTTCCAAGGAAGAGATGGTTGGTGTTACCTGCTGTTGTGAAGTCCAGGCTTAGAAAAAGATTGCTGTTCTCATTAATCTTAATCTTTTAATTACTTTTTAGTGCCTTTCTTATTTCTGTGCAGCAAATGATATTTTAATGCAGCAAATTATATTTTATCTATTTCAGGTTTGATAGTAATTATTTAAGTTTTTTCAGATAATTGAGGAATCTTATTTTCCTAAGTGTCAACTTTATTCTATTTCCTTACTATGAATAACTATACACCAATGAATCAGGATGTTTTAACAAGCGAAAATGTAGACTTTTATAATGCCAATACATGTGCGGTAATTTTGGGCGCTCGGTCGCTCTAGGTCTGTACCATTTGGTGGTCGTTCTAGTGTTAAATGTTTTTGGTAAAAGAACCTTTGTATCTCAAAGCTTTATGTGGTCAACCAGATTTGTTTGCCAAACGACCTCCACTCTCCCCTCCTCGCACCCCTCCCACACCTTTAAAAACGTCGCGCAATACTTTGACAGTATTTCAGAATTTTTTTTAATCTATTACTTAAAATTCTTTTCACTTGCGTTAAATCCTATATTTAACCATGTACCTTAACTTCAATATTTCAGATTTTTTTTCATGCATAACTAAAAATTCTTTTCACCGCGTTAAATCCTTTATTTAGCCACGTAGCTTAAGACCTTTGTCCATCGAAGGGTAGCTGACCATCACATTATCAAACTTTCATACCAATGAATGGAAATAATTTCTTTGTGCTAGCTCCACGAAACAAATAATTTGATATTTAGTTTTACTTTCTAATTACACATTGTTCTAAGATAGTAAAGTTACGTAATTTACTTAATTTTTTTTTGCTCTCAGTGCATTTAACGGCGGTCTGGGTACTATACACTTATTCATCAATATGGAATCAGATTTCAGCTCGTTGTCCCACAAATTAGCTAAGGGCATTTGAGTCGTCACAACCAATACCCAAACCATATTTCCCCTATAAATGTTGAACAAATGGAATTTTCAACAATTCCATAAGGGTGGCTAACATTAATTTGCTTACGTTTAAAATCTGATATAGGCCTTTCACGTGTATTCACTCACACGTGAATACTGTTTGGTATATTTCGAAATTCAGTAGTTTTTACTTTCAACATCTATAATTATATGGATGATAAACCAGATTCCACATACTTTGCTTTCCCCTATAAAAAATACCGAGGCAGCAGCCAAGAACTGAAAACTAAAGACCCATTATTTATTAATAAAAAAATAATTAGAATACAAAGGCAAATGATAGGTTAAGAATGCAGAATATCCAAGGAACCTAACTCAAACCTACCAGGATTTTCATGAAGAGCGCAGCATGGGTAATTTAGAAATTAAATGAACAGAAGCCTACATCTATCTTGTCGACATATTACCCACTGAAAACTTGTAACCAGCTGGAGTAAGATTATCTCGTACATTTTATACCATAATTATACATTAAGGCTGTATAACAGACATTTATACTTTACAATGCTACTCTGCTTCTGACGCCATTTAAAATTAAAAGTTTTCACTACACGTAGAAACCACTCAAACAAAATCTTTATATTAATACTTTAAAAATGTAATATTCTGAAAACCACCAAAATAAAAATTAAGATAATCCACATACTGTGATCGAAGTCGTATTCTTAAAAAGATACCTTCGGTCTTTCAAGAACTCAGGTAAAAGTCGGGCTCGATCGTGTGGACGCAGCCTTAAAGAAACCGCCGAACTTTAAAAAAAGCAACGAAGTTGTGTAATGTGAGCTCTTGTTGGGGAGGAAATGATTGCATCATAGATCAGTTTTGCCACTAATTATCAAAAAGACTTAGCACCTCCTACCCTAGTATACTATTAAAAAATGTATATTGGTAGTACACGCATTAACTGCCTGATGACCCTTTTGAACATTTCAGGTACTATATAGCAAGTACGATCAAACACCTGATTGCCATGGATAGCTTGGCGAACACTTATGTTGATTACAGCATCTCATTCACTTGAGTACCAAAAATTGCATCCAACTCATGTGATAATGAATATTTCACATACTCAGAGCCTTGTTGATGGATACCATTGGAAACTCCTGCTTTGATTATGGATTACATCTCAAACTTACTGTGTTCATGAACAGTTCCACAACGGACTGTTCAAGGAAGCATTACAGTTCCCGCTTGTTATGACCAGCCCCACAAAGCACTGTCCTTATTCAAGGATAGTATGAATGTCTCAGTGCATTGTGATCATGAACAGCATCATAATCATAGTGACGGCAGTACCATTTACTCACTGTCTCTGTTTACGGATAGCCTAGCACGCATTTGACAGGGTTCATGGGAAATAAACTTAATTTCCCACATTCATGGATAAAGAGTAACTTTCAAACTCATTGCTTGTGCATGAGTATCAAACTTATTGCCTGTGTTTATGAGAAACTAGCTCCTTTCTTGTGTACAAAGTAAAACCCATTTCTTGTGTACATATAGTAACAATATAGAGTAAAACTCATTACTTGTGTCATTGCTTGTGTTCAAAGAGAAAAACTTGTGTTCAAAAATAAAACTCGTGTTCAAGAGTAAAAGGTTGCGTCCACACGATCGAGCTTTGACGAACTTTGTCCGGTGTGACGTCAGAAGCGGGCAATCAGAACTTTGCCCGCAGTTTCTCCGCTTCTGACGTCACATCGGACAAAGTTCGTCGAACAAAGCTCGATCGTGTGAACGCAGCATAGCTCATTGCTTGTCTCCATAGAACAAACTTAATGCCCATGTTCATAGAGTAAAACTCATTGCCTGTGTTCACAGAACAAACTCATTGCCTGTGTTCACAGAGAAGCAAACTAATTTCCCCAGTTCATTGAGTACTAAACTCATTGACTGTGTTCATGAGTAAAACTTATTGCCTGTGTTCATTGGGTAGCGAACTCTTTGCCTGTGATCAGAGTAACAAACCCGTTGCCTGTATTAATGGAGTAACAAACTGTTAGCAGATAGCATAAATATGCTGCTTATGCTATGAGTAACCTTATAGTATCAAAACTAACCAACATACCTGACGAACAATTACACCCCTCTCAAAGTAAACAGTCCAATTATTCCATGCAAGAAACATCTGACTTAAAATTTCCATAATTTCAACCAAACAAAAAATTGCTTTCGTGTGCCTGTTAACCGTGTCGGGGAAACATACTCATTCCCGGAAAACTCATATCGGACAACTCATGCTTGCATAACTGATATCTAGGACAACTGATATCTAGGACAACTGATATCTAGGACAACTGATATCTAGGACAACTGATATCTAGGACAACTGATATCTAGGACAACTCATAACACGTATAAAGTGAAAGATTTAATTTTGAAAGAAAAATCAAGAACACAAAAACAGCATTTTTTGGGTATTTCGAATACGACAAATTCTTGTGGGCAACTATCGTCGTCGGACAGTTATTATGCAACAATATCAACAATATCAGTCAACGGTAAAAAAGCAAATGCTGTAAATCACTATCTTTGGGCGAAATATTTCATCTATTATATTGGACTTTATGACCTAGCTCGACAAGTTTTCTATAGAGGTATTGAGAAAAATGAAATAACCTGTCACCTCTATGTCAAGAAATCTTGAAATAAGGCTATTCATAGGGGCTTTTTCGAAGTCCATCATATGCCCTTTAGGCTGAATATCTGGGCGAAGAGTAATTGAGAAGACAACTGAGCTGCTTGTTGGGTAATAATGCAAAAACACGAGGTACATTCAAATTACCTGTTTGAATGCTGATTGTATATAACAGTCAATATATAGATGGACAGATGGACAAACTTGAAATCTAGCCCTGTTAATGTGGCGAAAATTAGCGTTCTTTCCTAGTCTTCTACGCCAGCATCCTATTACAAAAATGGTTCCTCTGACTCAGATTTGAAATACAGTAGCGGGATATCAAAACCATAGCTTTCTGATGGAATAGAGGGAGCGCTTCTATTCTGCCGTCGCCACCGACGAATACTTAGTGATAAACTTGATGTTGCTGGCAGTCCAGCCAACGTCTCATCTTGTAGAGAGCATTCTGTCGCAATTACAATTCTCGCGATCTCTTGTGATGAGGGTTTGGCTTCTATAGTCCCGGGGAGATTTCTAGATTTCACTTTATTCACATCAGCGCTGTGAAAGTGTTCCCCTGTTGAAGGTACAATTTCTGATGGGTCCTCCTCAGCCATCTTTTGAACGCGCTCTCTGCCCAGCTTTACTTCACATAGCAAACTTCTTGATTTATCTGCATTCTCATCTGAAAATTATACACGTAGTTATTATCCACAAGCTTATGAGCTCCTAGCCGAGAATTTAAATATGGCATTGCGAGTGCTCAAGAAAATTTTAAAACCGTATAAAAGTTGACACGTACAAAACCAGCTGACTTGACCAGTACAAAATAAAAAAATAAAACAATTTAGTTGAAAAGCTTTGACGACTGTTTGCGAGTTTTTTGCTGGACGAACAGTAACTAGCATGCACTATAAAATTTGAAGTATGGTACTCATGATTAAAGAGTTAAATGATCACTGTTACGCCTATAAACTAAAAACTTGTCTATTTACTTTATTTTCAAGTGGGTTTATTTTTTTTAAGTGAAAATATTTATACGAAAATATTTATACGGTTTATACCGGTTATGAGTTGTCCTATATATCAGTTGTCCTAGATATCAATTGTCCATGCACGAGTTGTCCAATATTAGTTTTGCGGGAATGAGTTGTCCTGGTATCAATTGCCCTATGAGTTATTGAAACTTCATAAAACTAATTCCATCTGCTAATATAGTACAAATCCAGGCATTATTCTGGACAATTTCTGTCTGGGGAAAATTTTGCATGGCTTTGATTTTCAAGAGATTAGCCATTGGGTATGCAAGTCCTATTATCGTAACTGACAAGTACATTTAGGGAACTTCCTATAGAGAGCAGTTGCGAGAAAGGAAATACCAAGTTCGAATTCGAATCCTGTGAAAATTCTATTAAGTCTAACGCCAACGTTACGCTTAAAATCAAATTCGGGAAAAACCTTTATGAATATAAGCTAAAACTTATGACTTAACAACCTAACCACAAACTTAATCCATTTTCAGGAAGCTAAACCTCTTAAGTAAAACATAAGACGCCAGACCTGTACATGAATTTAATTTGTTGAATATTGCCGTTTGATGGCATAAACATTCTTAACTTCCTCAAACCTTAAGAAGCTTCCGCAAACTTAACTGAGTAGGAGGTAGTCTAGCACATTTAAACACCTTACACCTATCTGAAGGTAATTCTAAGCCGGCTGTCCGTGGTGAGCTGGCCTATGGCAATTTACGTTTTCCTATGTTATTTTACTTGTTGAACAAGAATTTAAAATAATATTTTGGCGGTCAGCTGTAACTAAAATGTAATTAACCCTTGAAAACTGCACGTCTGTACCAGTGGGTCGCACACAGCAAGGGGTCTCCTCCTTCCCAGCTTGTTCACATTTTTATATGGGGTCGCTGTGATGCTTTCTTTTAAAGAACTTTTGATTTGGCTTTTGGGGTAGACTTTGTAGTTCCGATCGGCTGCCTTGCCCGACATCGCTTAGACCCCGGTATTGCGCACATGTATTGTACCAGTTCACCAGCGCTCTTCCTCCCAGCAGCGAGGAGTTGTTACGCATTGAGGTTGATAGAGACGTGCGAGGTGTGTTATGTTTTTAGATGTTGGAGTGGCTTTGTTTGTTAATTACTAAATTCTTCTTCAGCAAGTAAAATAACGCAGGAAAACATCAATTGCCAGTCTCTCGCAGCTCTCGCTAAGCGCAGAAAACCGGCAGCTGCCGATTCGTGGACCGAAAGCTAGCGCATGCGTGTTAAGGCTTAGAACCAGCAGTACTAGTAATGAATGAAATGTGCCTTTAGAACGGCTCCCACTATCCATTTATTCGCCCTTTTTATGCTTGTTTTTTGTGTTCCAAACGACATGTATAGCAGGAAATACAACAATAAGGTACCCAAACCTTTTCCCAAGTTATTTACCCCACCAAAAACCCCGAATTCCTAACAGGTCCCCCTTACTGTTAGCTATTCTCAAAATGGTTTTACCATTCCCAAAACCCCGATTCCCAACGGGTCCCCTTTACCATCGGCTACAGTTCTAAGGTAATTTACAGCTTAATTATATTTGACCGCCAAAATATTACTTTAAATTCTTGTTCAGCAGGTAAAGTTCTATACAAAAACGTCAACTGCCATAGCCTAGCTCACCGCGGACAGCCGGCTTAGATCTACCTAATTCACAACCACCCAAGAACCTGCATAGTAGGTCATAGGACCTACTATGCATAACATGGGGGCTCCCCCACCCCTTTAGGGGTGCCGCCCCTAAGGGGTGGAGGATAATGTGAATGTGTTCAAAACAGTATATACAAAGTAAAATTAAATTTTACAAAAATTTAAAGTAAATTTATAACAAATTAAAAAAGAAAATGGTAAAACTTAAAAGTAAATTATGACCAATTAAAAAAATACAAATATTAAAAAGTGAATTTATGACAAATTAAGGGTATATAAAAAATTAAAAAGTGAATTAGAAAATTTCAAAAAATTATGTCTGACACATTAAAAAATTAAAATCACAAAAAAAAATTGCAAATTTGAAAGAAAATTAAAGACAAACTAAACTTGACGGAAAAATAATAGCTACATACCTGTTGATAAAGAGCAGCTTTATCATGCTTGAAGCTTTACCGTTAGAACAGAGCTCAAAGTCAAACTCGTACCAAACACATCCTGGAAAAAACAAAGCTTTAGAGCTGTGCGTAACTAATCCTAAATCTTTTAAATTTTGGGCTTTCACTCACGTCAGATTATGGATAAAAGCCCACAGAAATAGGTATAATGACTGCCAAAGATTTGTACGAGACTAAACACGCAGCACGATTCGAAAAACCCCAGAATAAGTACACAATATTAGCAATAATATAGTAAAGTTCCAGTATTACCTTGCAGAAGCCCGGGATTTATTAGGACTTGTCCAACGAAGTGACAACAATCGATGGAAATCAAGCGCCAACTGTAGTCTAGTCGCGTGATAAACGGTTTTTTCGTAAAAACTTCACAATACGCTACGATAAATTGAGGAGGAATTGAATACGCCACTCATGAGGAAAACAGGATTACTTAGCAAACTCCCGTTAAACGTCTACCACCCGGAACAATGTTACAGAAGAAGGTCCGAATTCCGAAGGTTAAAATGTCAGAAACTCTAACGATGTTGTCATTTGCCAAGGACTCTAAAGTCTTAGTATTGCCTTGTTTCTTGGAACGTGGCCGAATACGATCCATAGATAGACCTGAAATCGCTAATTTTGCAAGTATTGTTTTTAAATCCCACCCTCTTCTTTTTTACTTGTCTTTCATGGAAGTTTAAAATACAGCACATGATGAATAGATTTTCCTGAACGTAACTCGTAATTTTTTTTAGGGCTCACGAAATAATCTGTAGCATAATCCTGTGGCATATTTCTTTTCATCACTTTGAAGAAATAACCTTTAATTCGCGTGAATATTTTGTCACAAGGATATATAATGATATATTCTATATATACGTATATACATACAAACAAACATATATCACACACACATGCACACACACACACACACACACACACACACACACACACACACACACACACACACATATATATATATATATATATATATATATATATATATATATATATATATATATATATATATATATATATATAAAGCAGCCTGGATATTCCAGTAATAAAAAAAAAACCCATATAAATGTTCTGCATAAAAACTCAGGTGTCAGTGTCACAGCAGTAATACAAGGGCTAAGTATGTTTAATTACGGTAATATTCATTTGTACTTGGTTGAGACTCATATACCAGTGTAGGAAGTTTTATGTATTGTATCCAATTATACGGTACACACACACAGAATACATAAAACTTGCTACACTGGTATACGATTCTCAACCAAGTATAAATGAATATTGCCATAATTAAACCGTACTTAGCCCTTGTATTACAGCTGCGAAACTGATACCTGATTTTCTATACAGTACATTTATATCGTTTTTTTTTTATCACTGAAGCATCCAGCCTGCTATGTGTGGCTACTGTATTATCTCAATCTATGGGTTAACTGCCTCCTTTGAGTAAGAATTGAAAATTCCCGTGTTGGGCATTTTTTTTAAATATTCTACTGATTTTTTCGTTGTCAGTTTGTTCGCGCGCAAACGTTTCAGTCTGCGACATATACAGTAATATATATATATATATATATATATATATATATATATATATATATATATATATATATATATATATATATATATATATATATATATATATATATATATATATATATCTATATATAAATATATATATATATATCTATATATAAATATATATATATATATATATATATATATATATATATATATATATATATATATATATATATATATATATATATATATATATATATATATATATATATATATATATATATGTATGTATGTATGTATATATATATATATATTTACAGTATATATACATACTGGTTATATATGCACGCTAAAACAAAGGGGCTACCAACAAGTCTCATAGGGCATAAAATACTTAGCTGCTATCGGCTGAGTCACTGTTATGTTTGGCTCTCAATAAAAACATCTGTTATGCAAAGGTGTGCAGCCTTCAAGGTACTATCAAGTACTCGGATCCCATCTTCGTTTGCGACTCTTGTGAGAATAGGTTTGTAGGGCCTTTGCCTTTCATTAGAGTTCTGTGTTCTGTCCCGATGCGAGGGAATATTTTAATTATAAGGTTGAAGCCTATATGTATGTATAAATATATATATATATATATATATATATATATATATATATATATATATATATATATATTGTAAAGATTAGCACCAAAATACGCTATGAAAGCGCCCGCCTTTCTGCTTTGCTTGGTCGATAGATAGGCCTCTGTCTATTTTGAACCTGTGAGAGGTAGTGAATTCTGGTTCGGGTTAGTTTCAACCAGTAGAAGTCGGGGTTTATGAGAGACGCTCAGAAGCTGTAATTTTGCCTGAGGCAATAAACTGGCTTGCGCCGTTTTCTTTGGTACAGAAGCGTGACCCGGCCAGGTCATGGCCAACCCCCCATACTCCCGTCCAGAAGCAATAAAGGGTCAGGGCGAGAGAAGCTCGCTCTCACACACAGTCGCTAGCTTAAGACAAGAGGTCACGAGTGCAGACCTCGCCCCCCCGCCCTTCTTTCCCTCGTCGCCACGTGGAAATTAACTGCCCTTTGCTCCGCACCCCCACCCACGTGGCCATCAAAGATTGCAAGTCCCAAAGCGAGCGGAAACTCAACTGAGGCCTTTCATCATCACAAGGGCGCCCTTTTCCGCCCCAACCTACGACTTGAAAGCAGTTCCTTGGTGAGAGAGGCCCTTTGTCGACGCACACGCGTGGACCCTGGCAGAAGATGCCGCTGGACGCCGACGTCAGCCTTACACCTCTACAATGTGGTAAAGTACCTAGAAAGAGTTGCTTAGTCACATTACGTTCGCCCTTGTGCATTTCTTAAACTTCTGGGCCTATAACTTGGTATTCCCTGATGCTTCTTGGTTCAATTCCGGCCCACGTGTTCACTGACTCCTTGCTCTGAGTCACAAGTAACGCCTTGGGGGAGCCATTGGCGCCTTCAGTGCACACCCGAGTAATTCATTCCCCAAATTCCAGCATTAGATTGTAACCTGGGTCCTCATATCGTTTCAGAAGGACGATCGTAGCAGAATTCTCGTTGGTCCGTGTTCCTGGCATTCCCAAGCTCTCCCCCACTTCGGGAGGACTTCTGCAGCAGCAATTTAACGTGTTTCAGTTCATTTTCCCTTTGATCTTGTGTGTTATGAGAATATACCTATTTTTGTATCCACGTGTTTCACGCACTTCCCTTTGAGAAAGAGCCCTCCGCTCCTTGTACCACTCCTTTTAGTTTGTGTTTTTATATGTCCTGGTTATCTTGCAAGGCCATTTTAGAGTAAGGTAATAAATGTGGAGTCACAAGAACCACCTGCACCAGGAAACATATAAAATATATATATATATATATATATATATATATATATATATATATATATATATATATATATATATATATATATATATATATATATATATATATATATATGCTATGAGTTCAGTAGCCCAAAGAGGGGGGGAAGTTCCATCTGGCTATGCTTTCACATGCAGCAATATCATTCACTCAATCAATTCTACAGGTAATTATACGAGAAAATCTCAACATAATGACAAGAATCTATTGACAATTAATTCAAGGTTGTGGAGGGCTACTAGGGTCCTGATACATTACAGCAATGGGTGATACTTGAGAAAACACTTGATAACAATTACTTTTAAAAGGGGACAATACACAAGCAGAACGTGAGTCTGTAATACTGAAGGGGGCTGGTTTAACTAAGGTATACTTAACTTTATGCAGATGGCATGATTTCACCTGCATATCTCGTATAAAGCCAGCCCACTCGCCTCAAATTAGAATAAAATGAATAACCAAAATGAACGGAGAACTGTTTGTCAGGTCAACTAGATCACCCCCCTCCCCCACCACAATTTGGAGCTTCCCTATTCCTCGTCTAAAGGCCCCCCTTCCCCCTTAGATTTTAATCCCCCTTTTCCTGGAAACGGTGATTCTCGCTCTGTCTTCCTCTCTCACAGGGCAGTGGCGTTAGGATTGGTGGATTAACGGCCACCGGCATAGCCAGAGGACACCATTAGCGAGGAGAAAGTTGGGGCGCGGATGGATCCTACCTTCCAAGGATTGGTGCCAGATTGAGGTGCGGTGCTGCACGGGGACCGCATGGGAACCACGTGGCTTCAGCTTCCATCATGCATCTATGACCCGCAGGTCAGCCCCTATAAAAGGGAGCTGCTGACCGGCACCGGAGAGAGAATGACTTGAGATTCCGAGAGAACTGGACGAGAGGCGACACAGCCTCACTCCTTCGCCCCTTTACTTCTTGACCTGGTGTCAGCTAGTCATAGCTTTGCCTTCAACCCCGGCAAAAGTGCCATAGTCCGTCATCAATACCCCACGGAGACATCCTTGAGGATAAGGTAATATGAGACATGGAAATTGCAGGTCACTTTTCCTTCTTCTATTACTAATTTTCTTCATACCTTCCTTTCCATACCTGAAGTGATGATATTAGTGATCTGTTTGTTGATTATTATTGTACAATGATGGAGTGTTACTATTGTTTTGTGAATATTTATGAGAGAGGTATCCCTTTCCTTCAGCAGAAACCTCCTCAGTGCCAAAATCCATTCATCAGGTAATCTCTTGACTGTATCATTGCAAGTCAGACCTGACGCTGTTAACCGAGTCTGCCCCGATTGTATGCTCCCATTGTGCCCACTAAGACGTGCTTGCTCTCGTAGAATATTCTTGCATAGAGTGCAAAGAAGGCCCTCTCACCCGCAGAAGTTATTCACGTATCCTGTCAGTCGCCCTCAGTAGTGCAGACTCACGTCGTGCTCGCGTGTTGTCCCCCTGTTTTAGTAATTGTTATCAAGTACTTTCTCAAGTATCAACCACTGTTGTAACGTATCAGGACCCTAGTGGCCCTCCACAACCTTGAATTAATTGTCATTACATTCTTGTAATTATTTTTGAGATTTTTTCTTATAATTACCTGTATAATTGATTAACCGAATGAAATTGCTATGTGTAGAAGCATGGCCGGATGCAACCTTCCACCCTTTTTGCCAATAAACTAAAGGCCCTGCATTCACATCACATCTAGTAATGTATATATATATATATATATATATATATATATATATATATATATATATATATATATATATATATATATATATATAAATCAACCGCCACGGTAGTTGGTGGTTAGTAAAGCCATGCCACCAGGATTGCACTAAAACCCAGACTTTGGCCTTTTATAACTCTGGAAATATTCAACCGATCGAGATGAAACTTTGCCTTTAGAGGTTTCCCACTAAGGTCTCTAATCGCGCTATATTTCATTGAAATCCGTTCAGTCGTTTTGGAGATCCAGATATCGATTTTTGGCGTTCAGGGGATGTAGTAGGCGATGGGTTGGTGAGGAACCTAACATATCTGTCCAGCTATAACGGCAAAAGATGCAGCCGTGATACTTAGTTTTTTTAAAAGCTCGTATTCTGGAGGGGTGCCTTTTGGGGTTTGTTTTTTGAAATAAAGAAATTTTAAAGCTACAGTATGCCATTCAAAATTAAAAATTTCAAATTTCCTGATGCCCAGTTACGGACTGCTCACAACATTAGAAGAGACGCCGTATTTTTAATGAGAGTGAATAGCAAGTGGTGCTAGGAGAAGCTGCCTGGCTTACTGTCAACTATCTTAATTAAAAATTATCACACATGTTGAATTTACCTATGCGGTTTTGGTTTTAACGATTGTTGGCCTGCCCTAAAAAAAGAGCCTTAAAGGTTAGAATGTTTTCACACACACAAGCATATAACAAGCAAAACAGTGATGAAATCACAAAAGGGATAGTAAAGCCCAGCCACAAGGAGGTCAGGGGGTACAAGGGAAGGAGTGGGGCTTAGGGTTTTACTCCACAACCTGATAAATTATGATGAAAGTGAAAAATAGATGTAGGAGTCTTTTCTCAATCAGTATACTGAAAGCGAGTGCCATTATAATACACATCATCAACGAACCACCGCTGACGATGTGAAAATTACGCAGGATCGCCCGATTCCAGTACTACCCACCACTGAACCTACCCAGATTTTTGTTGAGCATTACTCTAGTCTCTGTAACAGCGACAGCAACAATCGGAATGAGTTCGCCCGTATTATTCTCGACGACCAAGAAGAAAAAGAAGAAAACACTAAAAAAAATAAATGTTACCCGCAAAGAAGCCCTGCATTTATATGACTGCACACTTCTGAGTGAACACATTTGTTATATGTCTTCAAATTGTAATCCTTGAAGGAGTGCCAGTGTCTATCTCTTCAGGTATGGTTAGCGTTGTGCGTATTATAATGGCACTCACTTCCTATACTTATTGAGAAAAGACTCCTACTTTTACTTTTCGCTTACATCATAATTTATCAGATTGCTGAGTAAAGCCCGAAGCCCTAACCCTTCCTTTGTATCCCCCTGACCTCCATAACTGTCTCTTGTGGCTGGGCATTACTACCCCTTTTGTAATTTCACCACTTTTTTGCCCGTGATAGTAGGATACTTCAGACAGCAGACGAGACCCAGTTCAAAGAAGGGCCCTGTGTAAACATAGGACGCACGTCTACAAACAAGGAGTTAATCAGAAAAAAACTCAACATCGAGGGGGTAATTATGACGCCAGACTGAGATAAACATTGAGTAACAAAAGGGTCTGATGGCAACGGAAGCAAAGACAATAGCAGTTGTAACGATGTGGCTTGGAAAAACATTAGAGAGAGAGAGAGAGAGAGAGAGAGAGAGAGAGAGAGAGAGAGAGAGAGAGAGAGAGATTTTGGCGAGCAAACATTGGCTATGTAATTACCGGTTGATATCATTCATAGGATTATCCTTGACTTTAACGGCACGTGCGCAAAAACATACTTTATATATATATATATATATATATATATATATATATATATATATATATATATATATATATATATATATATATATCTTGTATATTATATTATATTTATATATACTCGTATATATATATATATATATATATATATATATATATATATATATATATATATATATATATATATATATGTGTGTATCATATATTATATATATATATATATATATATATATATATATATATATATATATATATATATATATATATATATATATATATATATATATATATATATATATATATATATATAGATATGTATATATTATATATATATATATATATATATATATATCATATATATTATATATATATATATATATATATATATATATATATATATATATATGTATATACAATGTAAGGATATAACTAGAAATTCTGAATAAAGGGACAAGGAGAGAGAAACCTTTCAGTAATTGACATTGATAGATAGAGAGAGATTTTAAGAAACGAAGAGAGAGAGAGAGAGAGAGAGAGAGAGAGAGAGAGAGAGAGAGAGAGAGAGAGAATAGAGAAACGAACAGAGGAAAAGGAATAAGTTTGGAGTTTTGGCTGTAATTTCATGACTAAGCTAGACCTGAATGCTTATTCGCCTTGTATCGAGGCCAACAAAAGGTGATGTGTTTTAAACGCCTGGGTTCAGTGATGTTTTAGAACATAAAGCAAAACACGAAGTGTGTCGTGGTTACGAAGCCATTATGACTGCTCTTAATCGAGTTCGTAACCACAAGGAATTCATAACAAAAACGCATGGTTACCTTAGTGGGATAAACAGCCACCGGAAATTATAAGTTCCGGTGACGTCAAAGCGACCACTTTTTGATGGTGGTGCTTTTTCCAGAAGTCCACCAAATGGGCTGTTTTTAGATTAACCTAACCAATTAAGCATCTACAGGGCCGGACCAAAACCAAGATTCCGCCTACAGAGGGCGGGGGGGAGGGGGGGAACAAAAACTTCCAAAATTCTTTATCAAGTCCAGTTGCGAAGCAGAGTAAGTAAGTAAGTATACCTTAGTTTTACCAGACCACTGAGCTGATTAACAGCCCTCCTAGGGCTGGCCCGAAGGATTAGACTTATTTAACGTGGCTAAGAACCAATTGGTTACTTAGCAACGGGACCTACAGCTTATTGTGGAATCCGAGCCACCATTATAGCGAGAAATGAATTTCTGTCACCAGAAATCAATTCCTCTAACTCTTCATTAGCCGGCCGGAGAGTCGAACTCGGGCCTAGTGAGTGCTAGGCCAGAGAAGAAGCGAGAGAAGACAGGACAGCAGAGAGGGTAACAGAGAAGCAGAGGGTGGGGTTGTAAGCCTCACTAACTGTGGGTGCATAGAAGAAGACAGACTCACATTTGACACTCACTGTAACTTTGCACTGCAGTTCATTTGTATACTACTGTAACTAAATTATTGTGTTAATGAAGCAGAGAAAACTACATTGTGTTTTCGTCAAACCTCCTGAATTAAAAACACGCTACTACATAACAAAGCCGGAACGATAAGCATCTCTAAAGAAAGTAAATCTTCTTAACTTGGCAACGAATAGCAGAAAGAAGAATAAATAAATAAAGAAAAAGACATCACACACACATATATATATGTATATATACTGTATATATATATATATATATATATATATATATATATATATATATATATATATATATATATATATATATATATATATATATATATATATATATATATATATACATATACATATACATATAAGGAATAGGTAGACCAGTACTTGAGGAAACATTCTTTATTGCAACTAGTTTCGAGGTTCTTAACATACCCCATCATCAGGCATCTAAAAATAACAAATAAATACAATGAAGAAAAAACAACACTCACTAAAATAAAATAAAATTAAACACATCAGAACTAACTACCAAGATTTAAAATTGAACAGCACCGTTTAACCTATGAAAGGTAGAGTCAAGAGAGGAATACAAAGATAGTTATAGGAGATAGACACAGAATTAAAAACAAAGCAACTCAACTGACCGTTCATTATTACAGAGTGACGGTTTTTCTGTGATGGAATATAATGTTTCAATTGTGGTTAGCTCCACATCACTAGAACGACTGGCTAATATAGAAGAAGAATCTATACTCAGAGGATGGTCATGCTGATGGCTGTGCTCACGAATGGCACTAAATGGTTGTTTGTTAAGCGGCCTGTTTGTTCTAATTGATCGGCCTAGGTGTTCAAAGGCACGGACCCGAAACTGTCGCTTTGATTTACCAATATAAGTTGCATTACAGCAACTACATGTATATTTATAGACTACAGATGACTGTAGGTCTTTGGGCACCGTGTCTTTGAACTTGAAAAACTTTTGTATTACATTTTTAGGCCTGAATATGACTCTGAGACTAACTTGAGGGTAAAATTCCAATAGTAATTTAGATAAACTGTTTCTCAAGGAAAACCTGCTTTTACCCGTGTAGGGCAAGGAAAAATAAATAGCTTTGTTTACTGTCACTTTTGGGGGACGTGGACTCCTCAGTTTTTGGAGTTGTTTGCCAATGTATGTGTCAATAAATTTAGCACCGAATCCATTATGAAAAAGAATATCTTTGATACAAGAAAAGTCAAAATGTAAGCTAAAATAATGGGAACAAATCTGAAATGCCCTAGTCACTAAAGTTTTCACTAAGTTCCTCTTAAAATTAATAGGTATAAAAGATGACAATTTGGTTGAGAGTCCGGTGAAAGTTGGTTTTCTATACACCTCTGTATGAAACTCACCATCTTTACGGCTGACGAGAACATCCAGAAAGGCCAGCTTTCCAGCAGTCTCTGTTTCTGACGTAAATGTGATATTTTCATGCTTCGAGTTTAAACACTATAGAAACAAAGGAATGTGCGTGGGAGATCTGAAAATTAAAAAAGTGTCATCTACATAGCGTTCTAACTAGAACAAAGGGGCCACCTAACAAACAAGCATTTAGTGCCATTCGTGAGCACTGCCATAAGCATGACCATCATCTGAGTATAGATTCTTTTTCTATATTAGCCAGTCGTTCTAGTGATGTGGAGCTAACCACAATCGAAACATTATATTCCATCAGAGAAAAACCATCACTCTGTAATAATGAACGGTCAGTTGGGTTGCTTTGTTTTTAATTCTGTGTCTATCTCCTGTAACTATCTTTGTAATTGCCTTGTATTCCTCTCTTGACTCTTGCTTGCATAGGTTAAACGGTACTGTTCAATTTTAATTCTTGGTAGTTAGTTCTGATGTGTTTAACTTTATTTTACTTTAGTGAGTGTTTTTTTTTTTCTTTCATTGTATTTATTTGTTATTTTTAGATGCCTGATGATGGGGTATGTTAGAACCTCGAAACTAGTCACAATAAAGAATGTTTCCTCAAATACTGGTCTACCTATTCCTTATTCGACTCCGCTTTCCACGCAATTCTTCTGTTGCATCTATATATATATATATATATATATATATATATATATATATATATATATATATATATATATATATATATATATATATATATGTATATATATATATCTATATATATACACACATATATATATTATATATATATATATATATATATATATATATATATATATATATATATATATATATATATATATATATATATATATATATATATATTATATATAATATATATATATATATATATATATATATATATATATATATATATATATATATATAACCAACAAAATTTAAGACATACTTGTGTGTTCACAGGCACACGAATAAACATTATCATATGATATTTTTTTATAAATACGTGGAAAACATGAACCAAAGAGCTATATGAAATTAGAAAAAAGTTTAATCCATCACTGAGACAACAGCATTCGAACAGAAAACAAATTGAAACCTAAGATGACAAAACAAAATTATAACTTTGTTAAAGGGGTAAAATATAAAAATGATTCTCGACGACAGGGGAAAAATATTCTCTATGATGTAAAAAACAAAATATCCACAAGGGTCTTATTTTATACTTGTATCGACACAGTCAACTGAAAAGAATGCATTGTTGTTTCATGTGTCGTCAATAGATTAAAGCCACGTTTTTTTTAACAACTTGCTTTTTGACTGAAAGTCCATGAGTTTAAATGTTTCCACGCATCGGGAGAGAAAGAAACTTCCTGAACTCGTAAAGAAATATTAGTGACCTTATTTTCTTATCTTCAAAAAATTAGAGTGATTCTCCACACGGATGCGTATAATTTTTACATTCACATATATTTATAACTTCAAAGTTTTATCATTTATATTTTCAGCAATTAAACAGATTAAAAAAAATCACAAACTGCATGAAAATGAGCGATTACGTCATACCCATTATGATATCTCATTACGTATGGGTGATATTCTGTCCTAGGATGCAACACTACCGGTTCCAATGATCTCTCTCTCTCTCTCTCTCTCTCTCTCTCTCTCTCTCTCTCTCTCTTTTTATTTATAGCTCTAATAAGATCCTACAAAGGATATAACTGGAATTTCATTCAGGAAACTGCTAATACAGACACACACAAACTCACGCACACACACACACACACACACACACACACACACATATATATATATATATATATATATATATATATATATATATATATATATATATATATATATATTGTGTGTGTGTATGTGTGTATACATATATCTTTGTATATATATATATATATATATATATATATATATATATATATATATATATATATATATATATATATATATATATATATATATATATGTGTTTCGAAATTAGAGCCCCCCCCCCTCTACAGCATAAACTAAAATTGATATGGACAAAAACAAAAGTAATTCAGAACAGGTATTTATTTAAGTTTCTCTCTGAGTATTTAATATTTTGTGTGACCTCCATCTGCCTGTACCACAGCCTGCATTCTTGAGGGGTATGATTTCATCAAATTGCATAAAAGCTGAGACTCAAACTCCATTTCCCTGAGCACTTTGGTCACCTCTCTTCGCAGGTCATTGAGGCTTGGTATACAATCATATTTCACTGTGAGCGCTTCAATACAATCCTTTAAGATACCACCAATGTTTTCACACACATTAAGGTCAGTGGAGCTACCTGGAAATTCACTTGACGAGAAGAAATCGATACCACTGTTTCGAAGTAGCTCCAGTGTCTGAAGAGCTTTGAAACATGGTGCCTTATCATGCAAAAATGTGACTTCTTCAACAGATAACACATTTTCAGGATCTTTGAGGAAAGGAAATACTCCACCAGTAAGCACAGTTTCTCTGAAGTATTCGCCATTCCATGGCTGTCTTTTTCTTTGATGATCCACATTAACCGTTTGGCTGTGAAACAGAGAAAAATTCCCAAACATTAAAGAAATTTCACAACTTGGCGATAGCGCACGTCACTGCTGATATCATCCAACTTTGCAGCCCAAATGATGTCATTTTTATGATTTGGCTCCCTGAGTGTGTAAATGAAGAATTCATCTGATGCGGCAACATTGAGAAAGTCAGCTTCATCCCAATCTTTAAGAAATGAACCACAAAACCATGCACGGTCTTCTCTCTGTTGCTGAGTGATGCTGGGCTTGCTGGTAACATGAAATGGCTTGATACCAGATTTTTTCAACTCATGATATACAACACTATAACTTCTCTCCTTTCCCCTTTTTGTTTCTAGATCAAGTGCCAATTTACATAAAGACTTTCTTGGCCTACCCACTGCCTCAGCTATGATGTCTTTTGACCCCTGAGAAAGGACTTCAAGCCTTCCAAGATTCTCACTCTTTTTGCGATGACAGTCATATGGATTTTTGTTCCAGTTTCTTTTAACAAAGGATTCATCTCTTTTAATGTTTTTAGCTATCCAGGAACATGAGATGAAGGATGCGCCAGCATCCCTGGCTTCTCTGAAGGTTATAGCCCGGATTCGGTCAATCCATCTGATTTCCTCCAAGTCGTTAGCCATGGCTGTATCTAACTCCGTCACTCAGTCTGAAAATACAAGAAATGTAAAATGAAAAATCGCTTAATAGAAACTCGAAATAATGTACTTGGAGATAGGCTATAGCAGAAAACTTCATAACTTTCCATTTGTTCTGTGGAGGGTGGCCTCCAATTTCGAAACACCTGGTATATATATATATA
>JANJGK010000012.1:24310249-24320249 GCA_039081455.1 Macrobrachium rosenbergii | reverse complement strand
TGAATTTCTTAGATATAAACCACGAGAAAGAAGAAAAATATTATAAATAGAAAGGAGAGTTTTCTGTGGACAATTCTGGGAGGAACTCAAAACACCAACCCTTGAATCCGGAGGAACTCTTGGTAGTCCTGCTGTTGATAAATCAGTGTGTAATGTTTTCAAATATATTGAAAAGACTTACAAATGTAAGCGAAATGAGAAAAATGCCTTTAGGCACTAATTATTCGTCCGTTTCCTGCATTGAAGAGTTACGTGTTTTTTCATTTACTGGTTTAAGGGGCTTGTCTCGTCCGAGGAGGTTGGGTAATAGCCAAAAACTACTTCATCTATCAAAAAACATAAGCTATAAAATCTTATTTTCTTCTTTAATGCCTTTATCAGAATATAGTTATTCCGAATTTGTTATGAGAAATTAAGGGACGCTTTTGATGCAGTAAACAGAAATAATAAAAACAAGTAAAAAATTAGCCCAGGTTTCTTCGGCGCAGTCAAGTTTTCTGTACAGCATATAATCAAGGCCACCAAAAATTGATCTATCTTTCGGTGGTTTCGGTATAATGCTGTATGAGCCGCGGCCCATGACCCATGAAACCTTAACCATGGCCCGGTGGTGGCCTGTCCTTTATCTTTGCCAGACGCACTCTTATGGCTAACTTTAACCTTAAATAAAATAAAAAAAAAAACCACTGAGGCTAGAGGGCTGCTATTTGGTATGTTTGGTGATTGGAGGGTAGATGATCAACATACCAATTTGCAGCCCTCTAGCCTCAGTAGTTTTTAAGATCTGAGGGCCGACAGAAACAGTGCGGACAGAAAAAAGTTCGGACGGAAAAAAGTGCGGACGGACAGCCAAGGCCAGCACAACAGTTTTCTCTTACAGAAAACTAAAAATCCTATGGAAGGTAAAACATTAAAAAAAAAAGTTGCATCAGAAGTTTTACAGTCTAAACAATAACATTATTATTTGTGCTACGAAGCTAATTCTCTTTTCAAATGAGAGATTATTAAAAGACGCTTACTGTACAATACACAGAAAAATAGCTTTGATAAAAATCTGTGGAAGTAAAAATTCATTTTAATAATTGCGTCAAAATTGCACAAACTTTGAAGAGCAATGATCGTTGTTATTCTCGAAGTTAAAATATTCGTATTTTTTTTTGTATATGGACATTCATAGTCATTTATCATGCACTAAACCTTTTTTTTTGTGCGTTGGAAACTTTTATTTCATGGAAACAGGAAGAGTGAAAGCCATTAACAACAACCAGCGTTATCATTGCTAATAAACATTGATTGATCATCGAATAATCATTGAATGGAAAGGCATCACGTACCCGACAATGCAGAGCTCATCATTCTTCTTATTGCATTGATCCTCTGTAGAGAATACTCATTTCCATCTTTTACGGCGTTACACCCAAAAAACCTCTGAAATTTCTGCATCAGAAAACATTACCACTTTCAGTGCTCAATTTGACAAAGACCAAACATATAGACTAGAGGTGAAAAGAGAGCGAGGGGAAAGTGTCGGCGTGGTCTAAAGATGGTGCGCTCTGACTGGCTACATGAACAGGGGTCCTGATAAGTTACTGGCTAGCACCCCAATACCCTCCCAGAACTTTTAACTCCACTCTTAAACATATCAATAAATGTCAATATAAAATGAAATAGGATGTGTTTGAAATACTGGGCGGAGCCTCGATTGACCAACTCTTAACAATCGTTCAGTTGTTATTTATTAAGCAGATCGTTTCCTAATTAAACTCCCGCTCCTCGTACACTCCTCAAACATGTCGTGAGTTTCCTTCGAAACTCAAAGTGTTCTTATTGGTCCCTCGACTTTTACTGCTGAACACATTGGTTGGGAAAGTATTATTCATTTGACCGACAGCTCTATAATTCCAGCTACGCAACCATAGGCACGAATTATAACCCGACAAATTAGTTGAAAAACTAATACACCGGCGAATTTCAAATATTTACTGGGCTACCTACCTCTCAGTAGAGTACAAAATTAAATTATTAAAGCCATCGTCTTGCTATCACCAGATCAGCAAATAATGATCTACTGTCTATCATTCTCGTGAACAAATAAAGGAAATTATCTTTTCTCTTAACAGAGACTAAATACTTCCTGGGTTGTTTTCAATTGAAAGTCAGAATGACGACAACCCATTTTCATCCAGAGAAAAACAACACAACTGACTATGTTCGGACCACATGGAGAAAATAAAGACAACAAAAATTAAATTATAAAAGAATATAACGAATACGATCTCTGAGGGCCGTGCTTGAAGCCTAGACAGTATTTCAAAATCCACTAATCGCTGAAATGTCTTTTTTCTGCCTTGTATAAAGACATTTAGAAGACAATTACCAGTTATCAAAAAAATAAAAGATGCCGAAAGTTTTCATTATGCTGATAACCCCATCCCTTTTATAGATGATAGAATAAAGATAATGGCAACATGCCGATAATGATGGGTAGAAGTAGAACACATACAGTATATAAATGAGGAGCTTCTTTGTGCCTACATTTTCACAAGTGACTGTTGCTTTCTGTAAGTGAAGATATTTTTGTTTTTATGCTCCAAGCAGCAGTGCTTAATACGTGGCGTTTTCACTTGCCGGGGTAATTATCATCAGGGTTGGACTTACAGTTCTTTTCCTTGTTGCTCGGAAATCTTTTAAACTGACCGTGAATATACGCAGCCGGTATCCCTAAAACTAACTGTGATCGGTTTACAATTCAAATGCATCCGCTTATTAAAAGCAAGATAGAAGATTTAATGATAATGGCTGCGGCTTTTTACCGTCAGCTCTAAAAATTCAGGCTGTGACCTTTGTCTTCTTGTGGTCCGGTTTAAGATAATCATTACCTTCAACTTTTCAAGTGATATTTATTTAGCTATTCATTTATTTTTGCCGCTCTACAGACCTAGCTTTCTAGCGCCCCCACTATCTCGCTTGCGAAGTGGGCTGTGGTTGTCATCTAGCGTACTCATCAACTTCCCTCGTAAAATATGAGTTTTTCGTGGCGATTAATCCTTATCGTATAGTCGCGTCAGCGGGTCAAATATGATACTACGTCATTGCTTGAAATGGTGACATGTACTGACAGAAACTGTTACCATATATAAAATATTAGCCCCACGTTTCTTGCTCTTTTTCAGTTTCCTCTGTATTTGTCTATTATTATTCAATCTAGGCCTAATTTCTCATGGAAGGCCATTACGTTTCGGTGTACAGACATCTTCCTTATGAAAGTGCTGTCATTTCTCTCTGCTAGAAGGATAAATATTAACAGTTATTCAGATGACTCATAAAGCAAAACTGACTTTTATCATCATTAAAAAAAACTGTAAAACATATCTCCTAGAACATATATAATCATACTTATGACAGCAGACTATGTACACATTTGCATTTGCTAACCAGAGTTACTACTGATAGCTTCGCATAGACAAGTAAACAAAATTACAACATAGCGAATTTCCCGCAATTCCAAGTACTCTAGAAGGTGGATCACATCGTACCAGACGACACACATGAGAACCTGAACTGGAACTCCTGACTGTGCTTCACTTTAAGATATGGGGCTCACAGTAGTCAGTGTGTTTAGTACGTGCGTCCAGTGCCGATCACCCTCTATCGTACTTATATAAACTCTTATATATGAGTCTTATTTTTGATTGGGGGGGGAGGGGGCAGGGGCTCTGGAGGGATGCGTAACTGAGCTAGTTCTTGCATGATTCTCTAAGGCTATCATGAAGATATGCTGACTGAATGTTCCAGGGATGAGTTTCGCAACACAATCCGCACACAAGAAGTCATCATAGATATGAAAAAGTTAGAGAAAAACATTTGTCATCAGCGTGATTATGAGCTTATCACAGACAGAACTCAAAAAAGGAATCAATTACTATGATTAACCTTTTTTATACATAATGATCAAAGCGAATCTTTTCGAGACATTTCAGAGTACGAGAGCTTTGAGCATACAGCTAAGGATAATGTGAATCACATCAGTCACTAATCACCTTCTTTCCGGATAAAGGTGAGGAAAAATCCAAGTCTCTCCTAATCTGGCCCCCGCCTGCGAGGTCTTCATCTCCAGGTGGGGTGTGACATTAATTTCCTGATGGACAGATCATCCCTCAGGAAGGAAAACTGAGGAGTCTAGGAGAGGAAAAAGAGTGGGACCCAGAGGGAAAAAACTATCAGGAAAATGAAAGCTGGAACTAAAATGAGAACCAGGAGACATTAAATCATATTATAAAATCACGGCAGCAACTTATCTCAGGCAAGTAACAAGCAGGATGAAAATAAGTTAACGACCGCAAGTTGAGAAGAGACATTTTAGCCAATACTGGATTATGGTACGAGGTACTGGTTAGAACTACCAGTAAGCCATTAAACTGTATTCAACCTGTTAGTGATATCCGTGTGTTTATGACATAATTTACTGTAACGGGACACACCCTTCGCCGTCCTTAAGGGGAACCTAGACGACCAACCTTTTTGCTGTGAACATTTATACGCGCCACGCGCCAGTAAATTTTTGCATCAGTACTATGTAGGAGCCTTAAATATTCACCCAAGACCAGCAAATGTTTTGGGTAGTGATAAGGATAGCGCAGAGTCTGATTATCCAGTACTCCCCTCAGTAATGCTTGCGACTTCGTTCAAAATACGCGACAAAAATATTTAGATTAAAAAGAAAATGGATACTTTCAGTAAAAAAAAAAAAATTCTCAAATGTAATTTTACTTACAAATATTTTTCAACGCATGTAATAATAAAATAAAAAAATTATTTCTCTCTCTCTCTTTCTCTCTCTCTCTCTCTCTTCTCTCTCTCTCTCTCTCTCTCTCTCTCTCTCTCTCTCTCTCTCTTTACAGTTAGTTTATAAAATATGACATTTTTTAATATCGAAAGAAAAAGCAAAAGGAAAATATTAGATATCGTCAAGATGAACAGGAAAAAGTGGAAAGGCACGTGTGCTTGAGTTAAAGCGAAAAAACATTAAAGCACATAACACACACGTGTCTGTTATATATATATATATATATATATATATATATATATATATATATATATATATGTATATATATATATATATATATATATATATATATATATATATATATATATATGTATGTATGTATGTATGTATGTATGTATGTATGTATGTATGTATGTATGTGTGTATATATATATATATATATATATATATATATATATATATATATATATATATGTATATATATATATATATATATATATATATATATATATATATATATATATATATATATATATATATATATATATATATATATATAGTGTGTGTGTGTGTGCGTATGTGAGGTGTGGATGAGCAGTGTGAATAACAAAGATTTGAGACTATGAGATGACTAGTTTACATAGGAGTGGTTTAATATTTGTTGGTTCTTGCATACTGATTAAGCTATACTCTATTGTAAGAAGCTGATTAACTCTAGCTGGATGGAGGTGACCTCATTTCCTACAGTCACCTGTTGAAGTTCAGACATCGGGTCGTCATTGTCCGTGAAATGTTGGACTGCAATATGTCACCTTAATTTGCGCATTCTCACACACACACACACACACACACACACACACACACACACACACACACATATATATATATATATATATATATATATATATATATATATATATATATATATATATATAATCATGAAGCTACAAATGTCGCTCAATATCAAATCCACGCTACCCGAGGTAGCGTGGATCGAGACTCGGCAGTGCCCGTCCATTTATCACTTATAAATTCCCCTTCGGTGACAATTCCCCATCATGATTGTATATAAATCACGGTGTGATAAAAAAAATGTCATATATATATATATATATATATATATATATATATATATATATATATATATATATATATATATATATATATATATATATATATATGTATGTGTGTATGTGTATATATGTATACATATGTGTGTGTATACCACTGGACGATCCTATAATGAGATAATGTTTGATGAACAGAGGTGATGATACTTTCAAGTTGTCTGAATTGTTATTATGTAAATAATAATCGTATTACGTTGGTATTCCCAAAAGGAAGTAGAAGTTTCTTTGAGGGTTTATTAATGGCATTTCATACACGTGAATGAGACAACAGTGAGTTCACCTTAATTAGCTGTTATATGTCCTTTGCGTTGTAGAGATACGACCGCATAATCGTTCCCTGAAAGCTTCGTATTTTAACTACGAATCGTGGAATACCGACAGAACCTAAGGGTAAGGAGGTGTATATGAATGAAACCTAAATCACCGTTGATTTAAGACTATTTGAAGGTTATTTTTTTAAATCCGACATTGGACTCATGAAAAGAATAATCGATTACTTCAAGTTTAGTATATGCTTATAACCCATTAAGCGAGCCTCAACTTTCCTTGTGTTCAGCTCGAAACCACGTTCGAAATGATATAACTACCGTAGTGGTGATCTTGAAACTCCAGATAAGAACTTAGTGGTATAACTGTCATTTTTCTTTTAGAAAATCTGAAGAACAGACCTTCCACCATTGGATATTTTGCAGTACTGATGTCGATTCGTAATGATTATTGAAGGCTTTAGATTTTTTTCTGAATTACAGCTATGTTTTTCGATGTTCTAGATTTCCAAGAAATGATCAGATTATTGAGTGTTAACACGAATTCATGCTTCTACAGAACATCGTTAATTGCAAAAGAAAAAAAAACATGAAGGTATAGCAGTAATGTTAGAAAATGTCCCTCTGAGGTCGAGAAGGATTGTGGCACTTTATTATGGTAAAAAAAAAAAAAAAAATCCTACTCGGAAAAATTGGTTTCCGTTGTTCAGATCCGTAAATGTAGACTATCTGCTCTTCCCAGTGGCAACGTTAATTTTGTTAGTTTCAGCAGTGTATTTCCATGGCTGAAGAAGTTTTCTTTATTGGACAGCGTAACCGTTAATATCTTTAGATACGTGCCAAGAATGATCTAAGCGCTCATTTAACTAGAAGGCGATGTTGTGGTTGTAACTGGCTGTTTCCATGCTATTCAGGTCTAATATTAAGAATTCATAACTGCAGAAACAAGACAATTCCTGCAAGACACATTTTTACCATGGGAAGTGATTTTGTGTTAATTTTTTGGAGGAGCTGTTATAGGTCCTCGGCCAGACCCTTCAGAAGGCCCATTTCATTGTCACCTACAATTTATGATTTCCTTGAAGACTGGTTCTTTGAATCCATACTTGACGTTAAAGAGATATGACTTTGATTTGTTCATGATTATCTCTTGATCTTAGTATATTTTTAGGTTTTTGTTCATCCACTAAACCTAATCCTCCAATCACCGAAGCGTAGAGCAGTGGAAGTGCCACAATGCTTTGAAATATTTCGCCTAAATTTATTTTTATCGCAATGAACGTCAAAATGCAGTTCCTAATTATTCAAAGTTTTCATGACGACACTCCATCGCTTCACGTTTTTCACTTTCTTGTGGATAATAATGACCTTACATTAACGGGTTTTTAATTATCTCTCTGTCATTTATATAATTACTTTTCCAGGTAATTACCTCTCCAAGTGTTTGCAGTCACATTCCTCATTACGACAGATTTTATGCTGAATGGCTGAATGTTCTCAACAAGACCGTAGCGTGATTTATATATATATATATATATATATATATATATATATATATATATATATATATAGTATATATACATATATATGTATGTGTAATATATACATATACTGTATATATATATATATATATATATATATATATATATATATATATATATATATATATATATATATGTATATATACTCTGTATATATATATTCTTCGACGACTACTCCAGTTTTCAACTTAATAGTTTCCCCTAGTTGCTAGGAAAGTTCACAGTTCATTCTGCTTTTACTCACAATCTACATTAACAGCATGAACTCTGGCAGCTTACTTCAGCCTTTGTTCTGCCAACCATATTCACAACACTTCTAAATTCTATGAAAAGAATACTCCATTATTCTAATTATATATATATATATATATATATATATATATATATATATATATATATATATATATATATATATATATATATATATACATATACTGTATATATATTGTATATATATATATATATATATATATATATATATATATATATATATATATATATATATATATATATATATATATATACTGTATATATATATGCGTGTGTGTGTGTGTGTGTGTGCGTGTTGTGTGTTTACGTATATTCTTATCTTAATACCAGCTTTCATAATAGGAAGCACTGGCCATGAAAAGTCTCCGTATGAATAAAATGAATGGAACACATATGAGCGTTATATTTCAGATAGCATGTGAACACCGTTTCAACCAATAAAGAATTTTTAATCCACTGGCAAGAGGAGAGAAGGTGTCTTTGGTTTTCTGCTAAGACTCGAGGGTATGGAATCTCAGTCCTTTATAATGCAGAATCTAAAGAGATATAGTTAATCCTTGTTGTTCTCCTTCACCTTCGTCACAGATTAGTGTTATCATTCTTCTCAGTTAAAGGAACATTCACGTTTTTAATATTTTAAGCAAAATCTACCTCCATGGACCATCACTGATATATCCCAATTAACACTGGTAGAATATTGATGAGCGTGTCCTACTGATTGTGGTGTTATATTTTTTTCTGGGGGCGAGTTTTCCTCCTGTGAAACCCATATAAGATTTATTACCCTCTTGCGGATATTTATGCGCCAGTAAAATTGACTGCCATCAATTGATGAGGAAAACATCAAAAGCTTAACGATCTCCTGTCCCATCCTCACCCAAACACACTGATATATGTGCAAAGGTGTGTTAAAAAAATATCCCACCTTTATTCATAAAAATTACTTGTGGTTATATACAACAATCTTACACTAATCCCCTTCAAAGTAGTCCCCTTGGACTGGCACACTTCTCCCAACGGTTCTGCCAGTGTCGCAAGCAGCGCTGGAACGCCTCTTTTGAGGTGGCGCACAACTGGGCCGTCGCGTTCTGCACGATACCTTCTCTGGACTGAAATCTGGTCCCTTTCAGGGGCATTTTCAGGTTGGGGAAAAGCCAGAAGTCACACGGAGCCATGTCGGGAGAGTAGGGATCCAGATGAAGCAGAGACGTGTTGTGTTTGGCCAGGAAACTCTGTATCAAATGTGAAGAACGGGCGGGTGCGTTATCGTGATGGAGCTGCCAATTGTCCGCTGCCCGCAGAGAGAGAGAGAGAGAGAGAGAGAGAGAGAGAGAGAGAGAGAGAGAGAGAGAGAGAGAGAGAGTTAGAGAGAGAGAGAGAGAGAGAGACGAAACATTTATACACACTCCGAAGTAATTTTTCAAGCCAAATAAGAAGTGCAAATTCCTTAGATTATTTTTCCGAAAAGGGACCAAATTTCAGTCCAGGGAGGACATCGTGCAATCCACCTCAAAAGAGGCGTTCCAGCGCTGCTTCCGACAGTGGCAGACCGTTGGGAGAAGTGTGTGGCACCCAAGGGGGACTACTTTAAAGGAAATTAGTGTAAGATTGTCGTATCTGAATACGAGTATTTTCTATGAATAAAGGTCGGCTATTTTTTAACACACCTCGTATATATTTTTATATATACTGTACACACACACACACATATATATATTATATATATACATATATATAAACATATATATAGTTTGGTTTGTGCTACATCACTCTTGTTACTTCGTAGCTGATGCTTTTATCGGTTTCTTTTTTGTCTTGTTTACAAATCACACCTGGAATCCTAGACCAAATTATGTTACGGCCTTAATTCTCTCTTTAACGTTAATAAAGCTAATTAGGAGATAGAAGTGCTGGATTTTGACTACTTTGTAACAAACCATTTGGGAAATCTAATAAAAGAATATCAAGTTTGTCATTTTTATTTGTGAGTTTTAAGTTATGAAATGC
>JANJGK010000012.1:24280463-24307649 GCA_039081455.1 Macrobrachium rosenbergii | reverse complement strand
CATTTTTTTTATGCATTGTTGTTACTCACTAAATAAATATGTATCGGTACTCAGTCACACCTAAATGGCCGTTGTAAGGCAGATCAATCCGAATGCTGCAATACAATGTAGAACGTCAGCGGTAACGGTGTTAATGGGAATTGTAAACTACTACGAGAGTCAGAGGCGTCGTGCACGGTTTTTTTTATTTGACTCCTTATCAAAGAATCGGATGAAGGTGAAAGTTGGCATATGAATATTTCACAACCATACATTTTATTTTCTAACATCATCTTGTACCTATGACTTATAGTTTTAGCTGATCATAGAAGAACACACCACTTTCTGTAGTCAGAGACATTAAAAAGTCATTCATGGCTTAGAAGACAGTAATGACGTTTACCTGTGACGTTACAAATGGCTCCACCCTCTAAGCTACGTCATAATTCAGGATAATACTGAATTATCTCATGAAGTTTAAGAATTGAATTACTGACGATGAAAATACATTTCTCAAGTAGTTGCAAAAGATGCTAAATGATCACCAATGATCAAATAAATAAACCTGAAGGCCAAAATTATACATTCTGCTACTATTACTACCACTATTGCTGTATTTCCACGGCAGCATAGATACCCCGCCCACATCAGAATCTTTCAGCTATTCATAAAGACTTTGCAAATGTTTCTTTATTGTGTAATGGGTCCTGGCCTCCCCAGAATTCCGGGTTTTCATTTGAGAAATGTATAAAGTAATTTTCCAAGTTAAATATGCAGTATTGCAAATGAGGGAACAAACTCATGCATTCAGGGGAAGGAGTCCTGTCAAAGAAGCAGTGACTGAAATGTCGTAAGTTTTGGTAAGTTTTCAGCAGTTCTCATCCAGGCAAATAAATGAAAGTTCATACCGTTATAGCCTTGGACATCACATATTCGATTTATTATCTATATGTAACTATGTTTTACTTTATTGTAATAAAAATCATCATTTCTATTGGCGATGGAGCTGAGCATTATTACCCTTATGAAACAGTACTATATGGCACAAACCTGAGAAAGAACGTGCGAGCGAATGTTTTGTTTTATTTTTTGGTATTTAGAGTTTCGTTATTCATTTCGTTTTTCATTTTAAATTTTTCTTTTAGCCTTTTATCTTATTTCATTTTACTTATCCTTAATTCATGGGTGACAGGGCATGACAATGGGTAGACATGCCAGTTCCAGTCACCTTCAAGCATATATAATTACCGATTATCATAGGAAACGTAGCTGACCTGAGGAAATCAGCGATGACTCTGAGGGGGAACAAGGGTTGCCATCGTTCCCTTTTTCCTCTATCATTGTTACTATTGGTGTGGGTATATCTTAAAAATATTTCAAATGAAATGTATTTTACTTTTACTCTGTGTATTTGTAATTCCCCTTTAAATGTACAAATGAAACACCAAAAACTATTCATAATCTATTTACAAATCACAATCATCATCACTATCAAGGAAAAGATCATCATCATCCTCATCATCACTGACTAAATTAATGATGACTGGATCCACGTAAGTCTCCCGGATGTTGTCCAATTCCCAGTACTCCTCCTCAAAATGACGTGATTGTCTAACTGCTCCTGCCCACACTTCCGGGGTAGCAGAAAGCCTTGCCTCCTCCAACCTGGCCTGCAAGTCAGACCGCGTAAATCGACGGAGCGATGAACGCACTTGCCTCTTCATATGACCCCACACCTGTTCAATGGCGTTGAGCTCTGGGTGAGCGGGTGCCAAGCGCACAACTTCGTGGCCCCACTCCCGGATGATGTTATCCACCACATATCTCCTTTCCGGACGATTCTTTTGGCAAACGAGCAACAGCTCAGATTTTGTGGCCAAAGGTGGGAACGATATCCTACGCTGCTCCAGCCACCTGTCGAGAAAAGTTAATTAATCATTATTAGAGTGGAAATAGACCATAGAATGCTAATTTACATACCGTTATTACTGTATCATTAAACTATGATTTGATATTGTTTCCATCAAGAATAATTTACTGACTTCACACAGTTAATAGAATATTGAATCATATGAAATTTCCAGTCAAGTCATTAACTTTAATGCGTGTGTATACGTATTTCATGATGTCTATATATATATATATATATATATATATATATATATATATATATATATATATATATATATATATATATATATATATATATATTGTGATTTATTGTAATTACCTTACGAGATCCGCCTTTCTGTTTGCTGACGTAGGGCATCGACTCTCCTCGGTTAGTGTGCTGTGATATGGTGCATTATCTAGCACAAGAACCGATGGCTCCGGGAGGGACGGTAGAAGCTGTGTCGTAAGCCACTGTTCGAACAATTTGGCATTCATTTCGCCATGATAATCTCCTTGATTGGACTTAGCGGGGTAGCACAGATACGAGCCTTCAATGAAGCCTTCATTGGTGCCAGCAGCTACCACCACAAATCGTTCACCTTCTCCTGGAGGGACCTGACGGCTGTAAGAGGGACTGGTGATATCCTGCGTGGTGTCTGCCCATTCCCTGCTACGGGTCATTCTAGTGGTGAACCAAGTTTCATCAACGTACACCACCTTCCTTCCGTCCTCCCTGAGGCGTCGTAGATCCCGTAGAGCATTAATTCGGCGGCAAATTATATCCAGAGACTCCTTCCTCACATACATTTTCCGTTGTGTAGTTTTATACTTGAATCCCAGAGAATGCAGGAGGCGGATTACTGAACTCGGTGATGTCCTTTCTGAGATAATGCCAGCTGTTTTAAGGTCCATTGTTAGAGAGCCAACCGTAAAATACTCCTTCTCATCAAACTTTCTGTGGATAAAGCGACGAATCGCACCAACAGTAAAGTTATCAAAGGCGGATGGTGCTGATGAAACTGGTGTTACTGACGATGGTGAATGACATGAACTGGAGGTACGGAGGCTGACTTTGGCCCTTACTGCCCCTGCAGTCATACCCAAAACTTGTCCAACGCGGTCATAAGGCCTTAAAGGACAGAAAAGAATATATATAATTATATATATATATATATATATATATATATATATATATATATATATATATATATATATATATATATATATATATATATATATATTAAAGCAATTATACATTGATTATGGAAAACAACAAATCTTAAATCAGATGGTCCATTGCTGTACTGATAACTTGAATACATTACTGGTTGTATTTAGCTTTCCCAAAAATCTTCTCAGAACAATAATAATTCTATAAAGACTGAACAATCCTTTTACACCTCTCTCTCTCTCTCTCTCTCTCTCTCTCTCTCTCTCTCTCTCTCTCTCTCTCTCTCTCTCTCTCTCTATTGCTTTCTCTCTTCACTACATAATGGGTACTCAATGGAAATGTTCACAATTCAAAAAGGCATTGCAATAGTTATATTTTTTTTCGCAAAATAAAAATCAGACTGGAAGTAATTACGTAATCTGGAAATCGATTTCTTACCTGTTCAAGGAGTAGTAAGTACTACCACGGTTTTTCTCTCCCGTATACAAGGTTGCAAGCCGCAAGGCAAATGCAGTTTTGCAACCACGGGGACAATTCCAAATCTTATTAGCCATTCTTTGATCTGTTGACAGGTAAGGGTTTAAAGCTGACGAAACCAAGTGAATGAGTTTGTAAGGTTTATGGGCGGGACTAAATTCGTCATAGATTGTTTACTCTACCTACGTCATAAACGTTTGAGGATCCTTGCCACGTATATCCCTGGATACGGCATTGGCAAACCAATTTTACTTTATAAAAATTAAAACTATCGAATTTCATTACTAGATATATTTCTCGATATATTTGTATGGTTGTGAAATATTAATATGCCAACTTTCACCTTCATCTGATTCTTTGATAAGGAGTAAAATAAAAAAAACCGTGCACGACGCCTCTGAATCTCATAGTATATATATATATATATATATATATATATATATATATATATATATATATATATATATATATATATATATATATATATATATATATATATATATATATATATAATATATATAAGGAGCCCATAAAAATGCCAAAATGTGGAAAGTAATTGCTACATTTCAGAGACCACCTGTCTCTCTCTTCAGGCAAGTAATGAATGAGAAAGAGTTACAGAAAAGCACTATTTATACTAGAAGGTCCATAGGTTAGCCGTTACATCACTCCAGTTAACAATGTCTCTTTAATCCTCTTAATCGCTGGTCGGAGAAAGGTTTTATCTATAACATCTGAGTCCCAGGCTCCTTTTGAAAGGTTCATCGAATTTCTATGTTTAATCAAAGCTGATTCCCCCATCTGGCTTTTGAACCGACAATTGCTGCTATAAATTAACGAGACGAATTCCAGCTTATTCTGTGATTATAGTTATTTATGTGGCTAAAAATAGCTGAGCTCTGTTGTCCGCACCCAACTGAATGTTTATGCTGCACTAATCTTTGGGGAGTGATTTACCTGTAAAACCAATATAAGTTTGGTCACAGCTGAGGCAAGGGATTTTGTAAACGTCTGTCTTTGAGGACTGGCTTTTGTTGGATGTTAATCAGGGATTTGGTTAATGTATTTGGACAGGTAAAGGCAAAAGGTTTAAGCACATTTTCTCTCAATCACATTAAACATTCTGAAGATTTCTGTCACAAATTCAAAGAAGCACATATACCACTATGCAACATAAACTTTTAAGTTTAGATGTAGATTCTCTATTCACAAAAGTACCTGTACAGGACGTTCTACAATTTTTGAGAGAGAAATTAGCCTCCCTATTCAGATCATTTCCCACTTGCCCTAGATAAAATAGTAAAGTTAGATGAATTATGTGTATCAAACAACGTCTTTTCATTCAGGGAGTCATTTTATAAACAAAAATTTGGGTGCAGCATGGGCAGCCCTTTAAGTCCCGTCTTAGCTGTGGATAAGATAAGATAAGATATGTAGATGATGTCCTAACATTTTGGGATAATAGGTGGGGCAATTTCAATGAATTTCTTTCAAAATTAAATGCATTAGTGCTAGCACCAAATTTAAAGTTGATTGAGAAACAGACAACAAAATTCCTCCTCTTGACGTTTTAATAATTAGAGACATGACAGAATATAAATTTACCATATACAGAAAACCAACATTTTCACTTTCATATATTCACTTTTCAGCTATCATGACATTTCTATCAAGACTGGTGTAGCCAGCAATTTATTCCTAAGAGCCTTAAGTATTTGCTCCCTGGATTTCCTGAAAAAGGAAGTTGAACTAATCCGTAAGCAGTTGCTATCTTTAAAGTACTCTGACCATATAATTCAGAAAGTGATCCACAAAGCTAACATAATCTTCTACAGTCCCCCTCAAAGCAAGACTAGGGAGATACCCAACAATAAAATAAAAATCCCACACCTGGACAGGATTAAGACGTTGACACAGACACTTCGAAACTCTAACCCTTTCGCTTTTACCTACCCAAATACCTTAGCCAAATCCCCGATTAATGTCCAACAAAAGCCAGTCCCCAATGACACAGGAGTTTACGAAATCCCTTGCCTCGACTGAGGCCAGTCTTATATCGGTTTTACAGGTAAATCACTCCCTCAGATATTAATACAGCATAAATGTTCGGTTAAGTATGGACAAAAGAGCTCAGCTATTTTTAACCACATAAATGACCATAACCACAGAATAAACTGGAATTTGTCACATTTCATTAAAAAGAAATATGATAAACCTTTCAAAAGGAGCCTGAGACTCAGATATTATAGATAAAATCTTCCTCCAACCAACGATTAAGAAGATTGAAGAGAAATTGTCAACTGGAGTGATTTAACTGCCGACCCATTGACCTTCTGGTATAAATAAAGCTTTTCTGTAACTCTTTCTCATTCATTACATGTCTGAAGAGAGAGACACTTAGTCTCTGTAATATAGCATTTACTTTCTACATTTTGGTGTTTTTATGGCCTCCTTATATTTGAGGGAATTCTGTTTTAACAGAAAGTATTTTACAGTCATATAGACATATATATATATATATATATATATATATATATATATATATATATATATATATATATATATATATATATATATATATATATATATATATATATATATGTATGTATGTATGTATATGTATGTATATATATATATATATATATATATATATATATATATATATATATATATATTCGTATAGGTATCTGTATGTATTAAAAATATTTATGGATGTCAGTTATCGTTTTCTTCAACGTCATGACATTTTGAATTATGGACTGAAACTTTATGTCGCAACTTTATTGACCGGCAACTCTATCGTCATTATTTAGCTCTTCAACTAGACCTAAATATTTTTTTATGATCGAAATATAGCTATTATGTCATAAATAAGCTCCCAAAGTACACCGAACCCAATGAGGCAGCTCTCTATACGTTTACGAGTCAAAGAAATCATTCCCTTTTAAGTTTCGAGAACAATACTATCGAAACTAAAGGGGGAAATTCAGGACTATTGCTTTTTTACGGCTGATCACTTAAACAGCCATGAAGAACAAGAACGTGTTTTTTCGTTTAGTATGTTATTAGGCTAAGAATAATATTAGTAGAATGAATAGACCTTAATGTTTGCTCTAAATCATCTCTGTGATGCATGCCAAGTAAATTTGGGGATCTCATGGTGCTAATTGGGTATTTTTATGCTTACTTCTCAGCGATTTCTTTTTCCAAAATCTACACTCTAGATGTATGTAGAAGTTATATCGCTAGGAAAAATTACGTAATTAGCGTTACTCTCACTTTTCACTCTCTTACTAAGTAAGCAACGCATCGCTAAACATGTCTACACTGAAGTAAATATGCAATGTCAAGTATGAAAAGACATCTCATGGCTGATTTCGGGAAAGGTGAAATTAGAATATGTTCTATATAAAAGACCTAATTTTCATGCCATTAGAAGAAGAAGAAAAAGAAGAAGACGAGAGAGAGAGAGAGAGAGAGAGAGAGAGAGATAAAATTTTTATCCTTATTAAGACAGAATGATAAAAATTTTGATTTATTTTGAATGGATATTCATGCTGTCATAAAAAAGTCAATGGAATTGAGAAATCTATCTTTCTAGCTAAAAATATAAGTAAAATGATGTGTGAACAAGAAGAATTGCACCATTCATTACAAGACAGATCTATGTAGTTGATTTAATTTATGCACAAAGACACACACACGTATACACACACACACACACACACACACACACACATATATATATATATATATATATATATATATATATATATATATATATATATATATATATATATACATATATATGTATATATATATCTATGTATATATATACATATATATATATATATATATATATATATATATATATATATATATATATATATATATATGCATAAAGCTGCAAATGTCCTTTGATATCCAATTCGCTCTACCTCGGGAATAATATATTTTCATAAAGGACATTTGTAGCTTAATGCTTGTATATGAATCACGGTGATGTGATAAAGTTTTTTCATATATATACATATATATATATATATATATATATATATATATATATATATATGTATGTATATACTTTAGAGCTTCAGTCTCTACATTTTGCTAATGTATATCAAGTGATAAATGCAAAGAATCCTAGCTCACTTTTTACCTGTCCGTTAACTATTTAAGTGAAAAAATCATTACAGAGCGCTGTGTGGTTTAAAAGTCAACCCATTCATATATTTTTAGTCAAAGGGTTGAATTGGATAGAGGCGATATAATTAATAGTTAACTATTGGCCAGTCGACGACCATAAGTCGAGCCTTCTTAAATCAAGGTAAATAAGTATATTGTTTCACCTTTTAAAAGAATTTAATTCTATATGTGCAAGAATACATAAACAGATAAAGATACTAAATTTTCTCTGGGGGTAATTCATTTCAACTTCGTTTTACATTACGAATAAATTACACCCAGAGAAAATTTAGTATCTGTATCTCTTTATGTATTCTTGCACATATGGATTAAGTTCTTTTAAAAGGTGAAACAATATACTTTTTCATTCTCCAGGAGGAAAAATACATACACACACATATATTTATATGTAAATATAAATATATATATACTGTATATATATAATATATATATGTATATATATAATATATATATATATATATATATATATATATATATATATATATATATATATATATATATATATATATATATATATATATATATATATACACACACACACACACACACACACACACACACACATATATATATATATATATATATATATATATATATATATATATATATATATATATATATATATATATATATATATGAGCGTGTTTTTGTGTTATATTTCTGACAGAAAAATCAGCGTATGTGTTTTTCCCTTACATTGGAGTCACCAATATATTCTAGGATAAGAATAAAGCTAATAGAAATAATAAAATTATTAAATAAGGTACCGGTTAAATCTAGCACAGGTATTATCAAACCATTTTTCTAATTTCTGTTTATTATTTTCATTTCCCTTATTTTCAAACTTTCTAAATTTCAAGAGTCCATAAAATGAATTGCGCTTTGAGTATGAATTATTAATGTTCATACTTTATGGACAAAACACAGAAGCTTTAAAAGTTTTCAACTTTTTTTTAAGATCTTTATTTCCAAAGATTTATGCTGACATAATCCATCCGGTGACAAGAAGGAAGGGATAATGTAGCTCATTATAAATTTATTCCCCAGCAACGACGGTACGTTAGCAAACAGATTACACGAAAAGTACCATTAAAATTTTATTTAAACAAAATTAAAACAGACATTAGTCTCTACTAAATGGACATAAGGCCTTAATCTGGTCTGGGTCTGGGTATTCGCCACACTATAAATTTTATTCTCATTATATACGTCTTTCTCTTAATTCCCTACATATGAAGAGAGGCATGCTCTCTCTCTCTCTCTCTCTCTCTCTCTCTCTCTCTCTCTCTCTCTCTCTCTCTCTCTCTCTCAGGTTATACTTCTGATGTTGGCTGATTTTCCTTTTTTTTTATTTATGACCTGTGAATTTTTATAAGGTTATCTGTCACTCCTTTTACACAACCGATAGAGTAGAAATATTTAAACACGTGATGACAATCATAGCGCCAGTGTTCCATTAGCAAAACCTAGAGGGAGAGACAGACAGACAGACAGGCAAACAGGCAAATAGACAGACACAGACAGACAGACAGACGGGGATAGGAGTCAGACCCGAACTTTTTACTACATTTAAGTAACATATTTGTTTTTTCAATCCGATATAATTTAGAGGCCAACGAGCGAAATGGTTTGAGTTCTCTCCGTTCTCTCCTTTCGTTTCTAAAGTTGAGGAATTAGATAATCAAATGAATTGAAAGAGAGAGGCCTACCATTGTTATTCATGATCTACGTTAATCATCATCTGATTAAAAAAAAAGGAAAAAATAAATCTAGGACTGGTTTTAAGAAGAGCAGACTTGTCTAGTTATGTCATTACTATCTATATCCTTTTATGATATATTATTTCTGCAAAATAAAACGTTCTTACTTCCTTAAAAGAGAAAGAAAGGGAACTACAGAGAGAGAGAGAAAGAGAGAGAGAGAAAGAGAGAGAGAGAGAGAGACGCCGCTGGTCGGAGAATCATATTCGTTATGATAATGAAATAACTTCACAGAAGTCTCCGTCAAGATTAAGAGTTTTTTATCCGAGGGAAGATAACTTTACGAAACTTCAAAGGTAGGCCGACTTCTCCTTTCAAGTCATAAAACCTTAAAAAAAAAACAAAAGTAGTTGTCTGTTTAATCTTTCCGTTTGACTGACTTGTGTCCTCCTTTTTCTGTTTCTTCTGTTTATTTGAGAGAAAAGGGGAAATGAAAAATGTTTTATATGGGGATAAAGTAATCACTTCATAGAAAAATACATTTTCACGCACACAGACATACACATGCGCATACACGTATACAAATACGCACACACATACACACACACATATATCTATCTCTATATAAAAATGGATGTATGTGTGTGTGTATGTGTATGTTCCAGCGTAACTCTGAAATGCATTGAGCAATTTCAGCCAAACTTGGTATATATATGGCTTACTATCTCGAAAAGAACAACAACTGCTGTGGAAGTTGCGATGAAACCTCCGCATAATAATAATAATAATAATAATAATAATAATAATAATAATAATAATAATAATAATAATAATAATAATAATAATGCAATCAAGGGGACGATAACAAATCGTGCTCGCCATCATTGATATCGCTGAAGCCTAGGATGGGTATTAATATCAATTAGTGAATATGTCATCGGCAAGTGAAGAGGCGTTTTCCCCATATGTACGTAAACCTCTCTTCACTGTTGGTGGAGCCTCATGACGTCATAGGTTCACGTCACTATTGTGTTCAAAACCCTCACCTGCGATTTTGATGGCCCTGGCATAGGAAACATACTTTTTCTCTGATAAGTACCAGAACTGTTCGACTTAGGTACTGAATAATACTTGCAAAAATTAGTTATGGTTATAGAATATACACTTGCCAACTTTCACTTTTATCCGATGCTTTAATAAAAAGGTGTTGCCGAAAAACCGTGTTTCATCGGCTCTGAATCCCTTAGGTAGGTAAAAAATTTATGCAAGAAGGGTGCACGGTAAGCCCCTTTCTTTTTTATTATATAAAACCTGTGCCTCTCAACATGTAATTTATCTTAATATTTTTTAAATTTCGTTTTAAATTTGATAGAATTATCCCCCATAACTTTCCATCAAACTCTTTTTTTAGTTCCTCGTTGGACGGGTTAGTATAGTTCTCGGCTAGCACTCTGCTGGGCCCGCGTTCGAGTCTCCGACCGGCCAATGAAGAATTAGAGGAATTTATTTCCGGTGATAGAAATTCATTTCTCGGTATAATGTGGTTCGGATTCCACAATAAGCTGTAGGTCCCGTTGCTAGGCAACCAATTGGTCCTTAGCCACGTAAAATAAGTCTGATCCATCGGGCCAGCCCTAGGAGAGCTGTTAATCAGCTCAGTGGTCTGGTTAAACTAAGGTATACTTAACTTTTTTTTTTTTTTTTAGATTTTTCAGGAACAAGGAAAGGAAATACAGCTATAGTATGATAGAAGTTTGTGTCAGGGCTACCTAGAGCTGTATCATAATTCCAAAATAATGATATTAGTGGCCACTGTTGGAAAGTCGCTCAGAACATGATTTCTTTCGGTGTTTTGCATAATCTGCCTCATTCATATTGTTATTACTTAAAGTATAAATAAGAAGCAAAGAAACACCGAAATGCTGTTATCATGTTCATGCATATATGCTTATTCCCCCACAAAGATTCTCCTGTGGAAATGAGGAAAGCTCCTGAATAATTCTCTCTGCAAGAAGGTGATTCACGAGCTTTTTCCAAGACTCACGTCTTACTCTTGAGGCAAATTTAGGTACATAATACAAATACACTCAAACACACACACAAACATAGCCCCCCACACACACACACACACACTCACACACACACACACATATATATATATATATATATATATATATATATATATATATATATATATATATATATATATATATATATATGTATGTGTGTGTGCATGTGTATGTGTGTGCGCATGTTTGTGTGTGTGTGTCATACAAAAGCAATTACATGTGTATGAATAACGTATATTTGAATACCACATATATCCCACGTAATGCTCACTACGTTCAAAATTAATTAACTAATACCCTGACTTAATCTCTCTGAGGGAAACATTGAGGGAAATTATAGAAACCGAAAACAAAATTCATAATTTTTTAAACTCACACCCTTATCAAAATAGCCAGATGAATAACATGATGCCTTTCTTTTTCATCTCGCTTAAGCAACCGATCTTCTCCTCCTCCTCCTCTCGCCTGGAAAGTATCTATGACATTCTCGTCTTTTAGTTTTCTGTAAAAGAAAACTATTGAGATAGCTATTTGTCTGTCCGTCCGTACTTTTTCTGTCCGTCCTCAGGTCTTAAAAACTGCTAAGGGTAGAGGACTGCAAATTGGTACGTTGATCATCCAGCCTCCAATCATCAAACATACCAAATTGCAGCCCTCTAGCCCCAGTAGTTTTTATTTTATTTAAGGTTAAAGTTAGCAATAATCGCATTTCTGGCCAACAATACAGCCCACCACCGGGTCGTGACTGAATGTTTCATGGGCCGCGGCTGAGAGTTTCATGGGACGTCGCTGAGAGTTTCATACAGCTTTATACGCTGTATAGAAAATTCGCATTTTTTACTGGTTGAATCCTCTTCTCCTTTTAGAGGAGGCGAGAATCGTCCTCCTTGTCCCCCGTCATAAAACGCTCCTCGACTGTTTTGCTGCTTTTGATGCACGAGCGATTTTCTTCACCTTTTATTCATAGGCACAACATGACCTCCTTGCCCACTCTGGGTCCCTCCCCTCGAGACACGCTTTCATCATCTGCTCCGCAATTCTTCAATTTTATTTTTCCGGGAAACAATGTTCCAGACTCAAACATAGCTGAGTGTTCAAACGCGACCCACATCCCCACCTTGACAATCATACATGGAATAATTTATTTGCTTTCGCCATTTATTTTTTCTAAAGTGGAAGAACGTCCAGTAGGCTACATGATGTGTTATTTACCATAGAATAAAATACCTGAATGTTTGTGCAGGACGGATACAGTCTCTCTCTCTCTCTCTCTCTCTCTCTCTCTCTCTCTCTCTCTCTCTCTCTCTCTCTCTCTCTCTCTCTCTCCTACATTCTGTATTTGAATTATAAATGTCATAAAGTAAAAAAAAAAAAAAAAAAAAGTGTGTTTCGTTACCAAAGCTTGCGAAGGAGATAAAAGCACACTTTAGTGTTGGATAAAAATGGAACCAAGATTGAGTGACATGCAACTGGAAAATTTGTTCCGGAGAAACTGTTATCATCTTAAAAAACAATGACACGTGAGATACAAATCAATGGCCTATAAAAAGCACCTTTGATCAGTCGAACATAATTGGTTCAAGAAAGATGAGACTCACTCAGGTATTTTAATCATATCTATTTTTTTTAATTCGTTCATTCAGCATCAATTTGTTCTTTTAGTCCATGAGACTTGGAAGAAGAAATTTGAAACTCATGAGGAAAGAACATGCGACTGCATTTCAATTCAATTATCCTTCGATATTCTGCTTTTTTTGATGAATTTCGATAGCGCATTCAAGGGAGATGAATTCGACAATGGCGGTGTCTTTATGTTGATGCATTTTTTTTGCACAAAAAATTCTTCTATGATTCTGCTTCTTCATTTTACAAAATAATTCTGAACATTACTGTAATGATCAAGTTGCTACTTTTGAATTTCAGAATAAGGTTAACAAATATTTTTTTTCTTTATTGCAAAACTGGCCACTTCATCTCTTTGTCAGGAATTGAAACGCAACCACAAATACTTTCATGTATAACTTCGTCCTATTTTTTAAGTATGTATCGAAACACTTTCTCGTCTAAATAAGATATTGAAAGATAAAATGTTCAAAGATGGCAGTGATACCTTCGCTCAGTGTCTCTGTCTGTCTCTCTCTCTCTCTCTCTCTCTCTCTCTCTCTCTCTCTCTCTCTCTCTCTCTCTCTCTCTCTCTCTCTCTCTCTTTACACACACTCACACACACACACGCATATATATATATATATATATATATATATATATATATATATATATATATATATATATATATATATATATATATATATATATATATATATTTATATATATATGCAGTATATATATATATATATATATATATATATATATATATATACATACATACATATACATACATACATACATACATACATACATACATACATACATACATACATACATACATACATACATACATCTTACGGAAATGAAAATTTCTATAAGAAGACCAATTACACCTTTAACTCCGACCTAATTTCACTTTGAGTAGAATCTTCGAAAACCGTCCCTTGAAGTCGCATTAAGATCCCTCCTTCAACTGAACATAATTGCTTGTTAGTTATAATGGTAGGTGAAGCTCATTTTATATAATGATTCTAAAGTGTATCTTCGTATATTATTTTCTATTTTCAAAAAATAAACTGGAGTTCTTTGTTAGAGAGTTATCGGATCACAGCTTTCCACGTAAATTTCAGAATCTTTCTTTAATCCCGCTCTCCGAGGAAAGGAATTGGTACAGATGAATTCCGAGTAACCGCGAACCAGGTTTTGCACTGGAGGTTTCCTTCAATGGGAGATAATATTCTCACATGAAACTTTTGCTTCCGTTTGCCAGTATTCTTATAAATAAGCGAAGTTTATACATATTCAACGCCTGCAAATCATTTAAAATATCACCTACTTTGCAATAACATGTTGTTTACGAATGTGATGTAGAAAACTATTTTTGGAAAGTGTATTTAATATTGGAAAATGTAATTAATAAACTTCACAGGAATACATTAAAGTAAATGCACAGTCAACAGCCTGTGACCATTTGTAATTAACAATCCAATATCCTTGGTGATTTTAATATGATTTATGATCATCTTTGCCATTAGCATGTAATAACCAGTCCTTCTTTGAAAAGGCCATTTTGTTACATGCCCTAAACTGTTAACAAAAATTGTCCACGGATTATTAGCCATAAATTTTATAAAATATGACATATTGTTGGTTGCAAACCGTTCACCTTGCTTTGAGCGTTCTACCGCGGGAAAATGACACTTAGAAATATGTATAAATACTCATTTAATCTTTAGAAATAAAATATAACTGAAAACCGTTGCCTTGGTAAAGCTCTCTACTTGTATTACAGGTATTATAACAACTTACACTGGACTCTTCTGATATATTTAATCATGATTCTTTTCCTTATTATTTTCAATAAGCAAAAGAAAAGTCCGCATGTGTATTGTCAGTAGATTTATGATTTTTTAAAATAGCAAATTCCTTATTATTTTCAGAGAGGAAAGTACGTATCATGGGACAACATGCTTTCCGAAGACCTTTGAGTTTATATAAGAAAATCAAAACTCTTATAACTCTCGATCTGTTTCATTTCTTACAATAAATTTTAAAATAAGGTAATTTTCTTGGGGGCCTTTAAGTCAAAATTACTGAATGATGGAGCTAACAAAATCAAGGTATTTTTTTCAATATTTCATGAACATTATTGTCAAGATTCTTTAATTTCTTGTAAATATTCTCTCTCTCTCTCTCTCTCTCGTCTGTATTCTTTTCGGCCTGATAATCAAACAACATTTCACCCGCAGTAGAACCAGTCAACTTAGGTCAGAAATACTGTATAGTTATGGACAGTCCCATAATCATCTGCTCTCTTTAGCCTAAAGCTTTTGAAATACAAAACTCGAGAATGCCAAATTCTTTACCGGAGATGTTATGTAACATTTTCCTTATTTTTTGTTTTCGTTTTTAATTTTGTCTGCTTTTTAACAAAATACATAACTGGAGGAAAAATAGTAGTAAAAATAATTGTTTTGCCTATATCGTCTATTCTAATAGGGAACGGTTTTCTCCCTAGATACAATGGAGATTTATAACCCTATACCAGAAGTGGTTGACACTGTTACCGAGGAAATTTATATACACTTCATACTTGATGCAATCATATTTACAGAGCTTGAATACATGTCTTTCATTGATGGCTTGATTTCCATATATACAATTTATTAGGAGTAGCTTTGATCTTGCAATGAATTTTGGAATGAGAGAGAGATTTTTAAGTATTTAGAGAAAAGATCAATCCAAATTGAGACGTATTTGTATTTCACTTCCTGGGCAATGAAACTATTGCTGTATGACTATGAGGTCATTTAAATGAAAACTTTTCAAAAACTTTGTGATTAAAGTTAAAAATTAATAATTTTATATTATTTTCGATAAAAATGTGTAAGATTAGCTCACGATATACCCTTTCGTAGTTCTTGAATAGAAATACTAGATTATCAGCCTGAAATGACATCAATCCTAAGAAATATTTTATCCTAATAAAATAAAAATCTGATCAATTTGCATAATATATTGAATCTATGTCCACGCATCTGATACTCCTACTGCCTAACAGTCTTTTCTTATTGATAGATTACTCTAGAAGCAATTCAGAAAGCTTACTGGAATGAACGTGAGAAAGATCTTAAACAGTTCAACTTTCAATTACTTTATTCTTGATGCCATTTAAAGGTTAAAGGTTTATTATTTCAATAAAGGAACTGGGTGTAGTAAATCTTGGAGATGACTGCTTAAAATGCTATTGAAAATTAAATGAATGAGATCTGTATTAAGAAAATCGTATTCCTACTCTGGGATGTATTTGTCGAAACGCTACTTTACTTAAATGAAATTCAGTCATACTGAGGCGAAAGTTTTCATAGGAGTTTTGGAGGGAACGAAGTCCTTGGATGAAAATTTGCCTCAAAATTCTTGGTCTGTATCCTGACCACTTCTAGGATTTTGTTGCCTGCCTTCCCTCGATAAAGGAACCTTAAAGTCTTATTTTCTGCAATTGAAGAGATAAGCAGTTTCTCAGTTCTTCTCACATCACAGATGAAGTACGATGATCAAAAACTAAGAATAGATTCATTGATAAAATCCTTCTTCAGTGATTCAGTGTATGCTTGCACATTACAACGACAAAGGGAACTAACGGCGCAACTTACAGATACAGAAAGACTGATTTACGAACAATTTCACAGGACTTTTCCGAATTTTTGTTTGTTCTTTTAAAGCTTACCACACAGAGTCTAAGTGTAATTTCTGTTTTCTTTAATCAAACTCTTGCTCTAAATACGAAACATGTTTAGTTGCTGTGGCAGCATTCTCACCAGTGATGAAAATCATTGGTGATTCAAAGTCTCTAATTTCGTAAGTACTGAAAAAGTGTGCACTGAACAAAACCATGGATGAAGCTGCATTAGTCAAAACAAATATGGAGCATAACGTGCGAGTAATTGTTGTTGTCTTCTTGATTCTAGTCAAACTATTGTACAAATTGATTTGAATGTCGTGAATGCCTAATTGTGGAATACCTAATTGCGGAAGCGATGCAGATTAAAATGAGATTTCAGAGGGTAATGGTTCCTCTAGCTCTAATTCACAATTAACTCCGATAATTCCATGTTTAAAGTGGATTATTGTTTATTAGTGGATTCAGAGAAATATATCATTATGAAAGCTAAAACATGGCCATCTTTCTTTTAATACAAGTACGTCGCGTTTCTAGAAAAAACTAAGATTATATCCATTTATTCTTGACAATTACCTGACAGTTGAGCACTCTGGAATTTTGTTTAAACTTTATCTAATATTCTTCAATTGTAGTTTCCTAAGAATTCATTTTCATAGAATCATCTAATAGATGTTTCCGAAGCATATCTAAGAAATATTGTAGAAATATCTCACATTATTCCCTTTTTCTAATATAAAGTTTATAACGAAATATCTATACTTATGTGTAAACATACAGCTGGCTTCGATATATATATATATATATATATATATATATATATATATATATATATATATATATATATATATATATATATATATATATATATATATGTGTGTGTGTGTGTGTGTGTGTGTGTGTGTGTATTCATATATATATATATATATATATATATATATATATATATATATATATATATACATATATATGTATGTATGTATGTATGTATGTATGTATGTATATATCCATGTGTGTGTACCGGTTTCTACAGAGTATATCAAGATTGATATTTTGGTGGTCATTTTTAAAACATCCACTATTTGCCTCGATAAAAATAAAACTCTTTTATTTCTTGGGCATCTATTTCAGATAATGATTCAGTTTTTAAGAGAAAGAACGTGGGCGTAGTATTGCAAATTCAGATAGTGCAATTTGTGATATGATTATTCAAATCACATCAGTAATACTGCGAAATGTCAATCACTGACATTAGTTTTTATTTGGATGCACTGGTGATGACGGCTGTATATCCGATTCCCGCCATAAAACAGAAATCAAAATGTCCAACTTTTATGAAAGGTCGAAGCCAAATACAGAAAAAAATGGGTGGGCAAAAATGTCTCGAGAAATTAAATTATTCTTTTTAAACACATTTTACGTAAATAGAAATGAGAATCACAGGTTCGGAAACAATACAGTAATAATCAGACTTCCTTGAATACCTTGAGGAATCTTACCCCAATCTCCAAGACTCAGTAATAACAGTCTCATTACGTCATGACTCTGGATTTCCCAAATGTCTCGCTATTGTACCAAGGAATTACTACTCCTGGTGATTACAATATCCCTCGCTAATCCTTAAATTGCCTATGAAACGGGCTCCAGAACAGAGATGCTCCTTAGCGCCCAGGTAAAGAGGTAATTCACTCCAATATCTCGAAGCAGATCCATTGTGCTGAAACTTCCGCCCTTAAGTCTAATTACCCTCGGCCGGATCAGCAGCGAAAGGACGCCAGTTGTTCCTTGCCACTCATTAGGGGCGTCTACACGGAGACCGTCTTATTAGGGCCACGGTGATCGTCGGAAGGTAATTAATGAGTTTTTAAGTAGTCGATAAAATTTCCGCGACGGTTATTTGTATCACTTACAAAGTTACTGAACTGCCACTACCAAGAGAATTTTGCTTTTTTCATTTATTAAATAACGATTTTTATTTCCGGTATTTTTGTAACATTACATTTTTGACTGAATATAAAATAATGCAATAATTTTACTTATTATGCTGAAAGATATAAACAAGTAAAAAATGAGCCGAAGTTTTTTCGGCGTAATTGAGTTTTCTGTACAGCGTATAATGTATGAAACTCTCAGCCACGGACCATGAAACTCTCAGCCGCGCCCCATGAAACTTTCAGCGGCGGCCCAGTGGTGGCCTGTATTGTTGGCACCTATAGCGGGGCCTGATGCACGATCATGGCTAACTTTAACCTTAAATAAAATAAAAACTACGGAGGCTAAAGGGCTGCAATTTGGTATGTTTGATGACTGGAGGGTGGATGATCGACATACCAATTTGCAGCCTTCTAGCCTTGATAATTTTAAGATCTGAGGGAGGACAGAAAAAGTGCGGACGGACAGACAAATACACACCTCAACAGTTTTCTTTTACAGAAAACCAAAAGGGGAAGAGTAAAGTATTGATCGTGTGGGAAATTTAACTGTTCGTATATAATGTTGTTCGAAATGATGAGTTGAAATAAAACTGAAAATATTACTTTAGCGACAGCATGAGCACACATTTCACGACTATTTATGGCTATACATATATATATATATATATATATATATATATATATATATATATATATATATATATATATATATATATATATATATATATATATATATATAATATATATATATATATATATATATATATATATATATATATATATATATATATATATATATATATAGCCATAAATAGTCGTGAATATATATATATATATATATATATATATATATATATATATATATACAGTATATATATATATATATATATAGCTTGATGATGAATAATATTGCCAAGACCAGGAAGAACATTCTTTATTACAAAGCTTTAGAGGCATAAAACCTCATCATCAGGCTGAAAAACCGACAAGGATTAGAATCAATGAAATTACAGTAAAATAAATTGTCATAATAAATCTTCAGCAAAAATACTAACCAAATATATAAAACGAACAGTAATTACAAACTGAAAGGGTAAGACGCAAAAAAACGAAAAATTAAAAACGAACACAAACATAAAAATATAAAAATAAGGTGAAATGTAAACAAACTACCAATCACAAACTAAAATATTTAACGACCCAATTGTGTACCTACTATGAAATTACACGATAGCTAGTTGAATACCAGACGAGTTGTTGTTCAATTTCGGTTTCATTTTCTTAATAAACAGCGACTCTGAAATCAAAAGGTCCAGTCTGTTTGAACAAAAAGACAGTACCTGAAAATCCAGGTCAGTGATAGGATGGTCCTGTGCTAAAATTGAAAGAGCATAATTCTTTAACAAATTTGGAAGAATGAGATGTTAAATTCACTTACAGTTAGAGGGTTTAAAACTGGAACTAAAAACCAATATATTGTAATGGCTAGTTTCGATGTAACCTCTCTTTTCACCAATATCCCACTAAAAGAAACAACCGACATTATTTTTAATAATATATGTGAAAACCATATAACAATGTTTGGACTTAATAAAATAGACTTGCAAAAATTATTACATTTAGCAACTGCTGATGGCATTTTTACTTTTGATGGTAAATTATATAATCAAATAGATGGAGTAGCTATGGGAAATTCCCTTGGACCTGTATATGCGGATTGCTTCATGGGTTGTTGTGAAAGGATTTGGATGTCTGAATGCCCTAGTGCTTCCAAACCCTTGTATTATCGTAGGTATGTAGATGGTACTTTCCTTGTGTTTAAGGAATTATCACATGTTGATTTGTTTTTTGAATATTTTAATTCTCGTCACCCTAACATTTCTTTTACTAGTGAGACAGAACAGGATAATAAGTTGTCATTTTTAGATGTGCATGTATACAGAAATAGTGGCAAATTTGAGACCTCTGTTTATAGGAAAAGTACGTTTACTGGCTTGGGATTGAATTACCTCAGTTTTTCACCAAAGCTGTATAAGATGAATTCAATACGCACCTTGATAAATAGAACCTACAATGTTTGTTGTGATTTTAATTTTTTTCATCAAGATATGGTCTTTCTCCTGAATTATTTTTCTGAAAACTCATATCACATTTTTGTATTTTACAAAGTCCTGAAAAAATTTTTAAATGAAAAGTTTTGTCCCAGACCGGTGTACAGAACTGCTAGTAAGGATGAAAAGTACATTAAATTGCCCTACCTTGGTCATAGTAGCTATAAGGTCCGAAAAAAGGTACAAGAAATACTGAAGCATTGTTTCCCTCAGATTAGTTTCCGGTTTGTTTTCAACAGTCCTTTTACAGTAAGATCACTTTTGAAGGAGAAGCTTACTCTGCCTGTGGACCTTAATTCCTGTGTCGTTTACTTGTTCACTTGTTCGCAGTGTGGTCTGCGATACGTGGGATCCAGTTCCCGCTGGCTCAGACACAGAATTTTGGAACACAGAGGTCTTTCTATTAGAACTAGGTTTCCTCTTTCCAAACCACCCTTTTCTGCCATTAGGGAACACAGTTTAGCACATGACCATCCTATCACTGACCTGGATTTTCAGGTACTGTCTTTTTGTTCAAACAGACTGGACCTTTTGATTTCAGAGCCGCTGTTTATTAAGAAAATGAAACCGAAATTGAACAACAACTCGTCTGGTATTCAACTAGCTATCGTGTAATTTCATAGTAGGTACACAATTGGGTCGTTAAGTATTTTAGTTTGTGATGGTAGTTTGTTTACAGTTCACCTTATTTTTATATTTTTATGCTTGTGTTCGTTTTAATTTTTTTTTTTTTTGCGTCTCACCCTTTTAGTTTGTAATTACTGTTCGTTTTATATATTTGGTTAGTATTTTTGCTGAAGATTTATTATGACAATTTATTTTACTGTAATTTCATTGATTCTAATCCTTGTCGGTTTTTCAGCCTGATGATGAGGTTTTATACTTCGAAAGCTTTGTAATAAAGAATGTTCTTCCTGGTCTTGCCAATATTATTCATCATCAAGCTAAGATTTCCAAGTAGCCGCCCAATTACCGAGACTATATATATATATATATATATATATATATATATATATATATATATATATATATATATATATATATATATATATATATATATATATATATATATATATATATATATATATATATATATATATATATATATATATATATATATATATATATGAATTATTGGGGAGCTGGAATGCAAAATCAAACGATATTTTATTATACATTAATGAGTGCCCTATATATATATATATATATATATATATATATATATATATATATATATATATATATATATACATATATATATATATATATGTATGTATGTATATATGTATGTATGTATGTATGTATGTTATGTATGTATGTATATTCTTGTTCAAAAATCAAAGTAAATTCATTATTACCAGTATCAATTAATGTATTAAACATTTGTCAAGATATACCTACGACTAACGCCCTGCAAAATTTAAAATGTCCCCTATGGGAAGTAAATATGTGGCAAAGCAATGCTAGATGTTCCGACAATTTAGCTCCGGAGGAAGGCAAATATGAACTGAGTCACCTTACTTGACACTGGTTTATTTACATCCAGCGGTTGGATTCCACAGACGAAATTTGATAATGACCCTCGAGAGTATGAAGGATGAGGAGAGCCTCTTCAAGACCCTGTTTTCTCGCTGGTTTTAGGGCGATGCAGTTACCTTTTCTTCTGCAATGTAGGATGGTCTCTCTTCACACAGTTACAACTATATATACACACACACATACATACATACATACATATATATATATATATATATATATATATATATATATATATATACCGTATATATATATATATATATATATATATATATATATATATATATATATATATATATATATATATATATATATATATATATATATATATATATATATATATATATGTGTGTGTGTGTGTGTGTGTGTGTGTGTGTGTGTGTGTGTGTGTGTGTGTCTGTAATTACATATACATATTATATAAATAATTTTATAGTTTTATATATCTATACATAAAAGTACATATATTTATGTTAGTTTATTTTTGATTTGTTAAACACAATTCTTTGTATAGCTATTCCGTTGCTTTAACCATTGAAAGTTGCTCATTCTGTGACTTGTGACATGGCAATTGTAATATTTTAACCACTTGTTTACTTATTTGTAATTGTTATGTTTGGTCATGAAATGATGTAAATATTTTAGTCTAGCACGATTATGGACGAAGTATAGTCCGAAAGCTCGCTATGGAGACAAGAATAAAAGGAATTATTAAGAAGTGGTTTTCTTTTATAATTCTACGAACTTTGAGTAGTGAAGTGAAGAGTGAATACAGAACATTGGAAAGAACCAATATCAAATAGTTAAAGTTCACAGTCATCTATCGTTCAAAGCAACCTGCATAATCAACAAACTGCTGCCTATATATATATATATATATATATATATATATATATATATATATATATATATATATATATATATATATATATATATATATATATATATATATATATGTATATATATAATATATATATATACACACACACACACACACATATATATATATATATATATATATATATATATATATATATATATATATATATATATATATATATATATATATATATATATATATATATATATACATACATATACATATATATATATATATATATATATATATATATATATATATATATATATGTGTGTGTGTGTGTGTGTGTGTGTGTGTGTGCGCGTGTGTACGTATGTGGGTGTGAATTTTTGTCACATACACATACGTACATATAAGTTTGTCGAATACCTTACATTTTAATAGAAGCTGGTCGATTTTTTTAGCATCTGAAATATTTTTTTTGTTTTGTTTTGAATGAATTTATTCATCTGTTTGAATTTATATTATGTGTTTCTTTTATTGGCAAAATATAATCTTTGGAGGAAGCCCCCCCCCCCAAATATTTTTTTCTTTACCTTCCGGGTCGTTGACCTTTGAGCTTGTTGAAGCCTGTCGTAATCGAGAAAGGTCAATCAATCAGTCTAGGATGCTGACATTTTCAGCTTAATATTCTGAAAACTATGTTTGAAATTCATCCTGCCGAAAAATAAGAATTGAATCTCTTATTGTGGACGAAAATATTTTTAAGATAAAGTGATTACCATGAAATTTCGGAAGATTCATCAAATGAATTCTTGTATTCCAATAAATACTTTCGAATGCTCATCGTCATAGTCATACCGTAAGTATCTTAATGTACTTGAAATACTTGGCAATGCTACCGGTTTGATGTTATGCTTTTTTGCATTTGATAAAGTCTAAAAACCAGCAGAAAAAAAGTGAACGGAAAATGGAAATAAAGCCTTTCTGTACAGTGTAACCTGTGTGAGTGAAATAGTGCCAGTGGTGTAGATCAAAGGGTACTTCTACCAGAAGGTACTTAGGAAGGAGAGTTGGGTATCAATTTTAGTATTAAAAACCCCTTTGATGTTATTTGTTTTACAATGTATTATGGATATATATGGAGGACTCCTGAATAAAGGAAGTGGGATTCATACAAAGGCGCCTTTAGTTTCTAATGTATTCGCTTTGTAGTCATTTACATCCGAAATGAGCTCATTACATTAACGAAAATTAGCTAGTCTAAGTATGAAGGGAAAACTATCTATTCTAATGCATTTATAACTTACATGCTCAGCGTTTATTCTTCTGTTATTATGAATAATGAAACAAAAGAGACTGAATAAGTATTAGGGCATGCAAATGCAATTAGTCTTTTCATGAAGAATGATAATTCCTTTGATTGGCATATCAACTACATTTTGATTCGTTTTATTTAAGTGACTCTTCGTATTGTTCCTTTAACTTGACTGGATATCAGAAGTTATATCATTCCACATAATAGATCATTTTGAAAACATGACTTCGTTTTCAGAACCCCTTCCTGATGCACATGTACCAGAAATCTCTCCAGACTTTTCTCTCGACGCCTTTGACAAAGTACGGAGCTATATGCTTTGCTACAAATCGACATATACATATGGAAATACAAGAGAGAGAGAGAGAGAGAGAGAGAGAGAGAGAGAGAGAGAGAGAGAGAGAGAGAGAGAAGCTTATGGCTCTCATAAACTACATGCAACATTCTAGTGTAAACTAGACTTCATATGTTCCGCACAGGCGGAATGAACTCGGCAGGGCGAGGAGACAGCTCTTGACTTTCTCAGAGTCTGAATTCAGCCTAGGTTCCCGGGAAAATAAAACTGGAAGATTGCGAAGCAGATGATGAAAGTGTGTCTCGAGGAGAGGGACCGAGAGTAGACAAGGAGGTCATGCTGTGCCCGTGAATAAAAGGTGAGGAAAATCGCTCTGACATCAAACACAACAAGAAGTTGGGAAGCGTCTTATGATAGAGGATAAGGAGGACAATTCTCTCTTCGTCTAAATGGGGGAACCGGATCGAAATAAAGAAAATGACGGAGATATTTGCCAACAAAGAAGAAGGAAGGGAAAACAAATTAAGACCTTTGATATAAAACTAATTTGTATCATATAATAAACTTACACGAGATTTTACGATATATTTTGTTGTTTTCATCATCGTTAATTTTTGGCAACTACTACCATTTAAAAATTCTTTGACTAATTCTAAATACTGGGTGTTTTACAGCATTTAATTTAATTATATATGGATGTCTCACACTCACGTTAATTGGTAATATATGAAATCTTTAATATCTTAATAAAAGAGGCCGAGAAAAACGAAAGAATAAAAAATCAGTTACCTATAATGAAGATCATAGAAGTTATCCGAGAAAACCTCCGAAAGAAAATTCCAGGCATTTGACAAGAGGCACAAACCCTTGACTTGATAATTATGGTCACCACTGACTCTTGGTCGGTAGTTCTGAAATAGGAAATGAATCTTCTATAATAATAAAATCCGAGTAGGTGTTTTTTGTTTGTCCGCCCCGGGTGGGGCGTGGTAGGTAGGGAATCGGAAGGGTAGGGGAGACATGACACATCCACCCTCCTCCTGCAAACCTGTTTGTCGGCCCCGGGTGGGGACGGGGTAGGTAGGGGACCGGGAAGGTAGGGGAGACATGACACATCCACCCTCCTCCTGCAAACCTGTTTTTCCGTCCCAGGTGGGGGCAGGGTAGGTAGGGGATCAGGAGGGTTGGAGAGACATGACGGGCAGCGCCGGGTTCCGGCCCAGCGTAGCGCGCACATCAAGCTCGTCAATAAGAATATAACACTGCCCTTATTGGGAATGGATTGAAACATGAATTCAGCAGCTCAGATAACTAACGTAATCACTCTGAGATCTTTTCCAGAAACGCGCATTTAGTAGTCAACTTTTCTGTAATCCTATGCAGTAAAATACGATTAAATAAGAAATTCAATATTTAATGTTGGCACCCTGGGAGGCAACAATGAATACAAACAGACAGTCCATTCAGCTTGTTTTGTAACCCTAAATTCATTAATAAGAAATCATTGGTAAAATATTATGAACAAATGCGAAGTCTTACATTTGGGGAACAGAGAGAGTATGGTTGCTGGCAAACGAGAATCGTTAAATGCAGGGCTGGGGATGAGCTTTCCAGGTGAAAATAAAAATATTGATTTTGTTATTATGATCTAAAAGCTCTTACAGCAGATCACAGCATTAACTAATACATATTATGGATGATTGTAGTATAAAGGGTTTGTGTTCTCTGAACCTTTGCAATATGTCATATAAGCTGAGGGAAAAAGTTCCGACGCTATGCTTTTGAAAACAAAAATATTCCTGACTTAAATTTGAGAGTCATCCCTTCAAAGTAGTCATGGTGATACTGTTCTCAGAGCATCAGCCATCCTTGGAATGTTCGCTGGGAGTCCTGATCTTTGAGCATGTCAGGCACTATCTACGGTTCGGGCGGGATCTCGGCCACATTATCAGATGGTTATGCTTTAGCTCGGATTTCACCTTTCCTAGATCAAATTCACACTGAAGGTTTGTAGCTTTGGCACCGACGAAATGTGGATTAAATGAACTTTCTTAGTAATGAAATTGAAATAGTGGGGAAAAAAAAAGTTAAGTATATCTTAGTTTAACCAGACCACTGAGCTGGTTAACAGCTCTCCTAGGGCTGGCCCAACGGATTAGATTTATTTTACGTGGCTAAGAACTAACTGGTTACCTAGCAACGGGACCTACAGTTTATTGTGGAATCCGAACCACATTATGACGAGGAATGAATTTATATCACCAGAAATAAATTCCTCTAATTCTTCATTGGCCGGTCGGAGAGTCGAACGCTGGACCAGGCCAACAGCGTGCTAGCCGAGAGCTCTAACCCCCCCCCCCCCCCAGTGAAGAACTTTGAAATAGTGGAATCTC
>JANJGK010000012.1:24250463-24272963 GCA_039081455.1 Macrobrachium rosenbergii | reverse complement strand
TATTTGAAGCTACTACATTCTCGTAAAAAAAATTGACTTCATAACCAACAACTCTCTCTCTCTCTCTCTCTCTCTCTCTCTCTCTCTCTCTCTCTCTCTCTCTCTCTGTATATTTGTTTCTCTATATCATTATAGTTTCGCCTCCGTTGATCCAGAGATTCTTTTTCGTTTTCCTTAACATGTTAAAATTGTTTATATTCTTTAGCATAACAAAATACTTTCCTTATTTATTATAGTTCCCAGTTACTTAGTGCTTTCCTGTAATTCATACAAAAACAAAATGGTGATACCAAGTGTATAGACTGAAAGCCTTTTCTAACTCTTGCTACAAATTATGTAGCGAATTGATAAGACTTGAAAATGAAGCAAATAGAGTTATCTAATTTTTTTCACTTGACTGCTTCCCCGTTTACGCTGTGACAACTCTGGAGTCTTTGATGCCATTCCTTAAAAAGCCGGTGAGGATTAATGTATGCCATGAATAATATCAGGATTCTCCTCTTTCCAATTTTCCTGATTATCAAATTACCCACCTGCAGGCTCAAGGGAAAGAGAACTTCAAACCTTTTCACTCGACTCCCTCTAATCGCATTCGGAAAAAAAAAGACTACTGCAATGTAGTGGCAGTTCTCTCTCTCTCTCTCTCTCTCTCTCTCTCTCTCTCTCTCTCTCTCTCTCTCTCTCTCTCTCCTCTGATGGAAAATTGACGCTATGACTCAAAACGTGTTTGTCTAATACAATTCAAGAGCAGTCGCTAGGTAGAAGGACTACGAACTAAAAGCTTTTGAAAATTCACAGGTTATGCAAAACGAGAGAGAAAAATAAAACGTTCTCTCAGCATCAAAAGCAAAAGGATAGAGAGAGAGAGAGAGAGAGAGAGAGAGAGAGAGAGAGAGAGAGAGAGAGAGAGAGAGAGAGAGAGAGAGAGAGAATTGTACCTTTCTTCAGATGGTACAAATTAAGTGGAAGTAATTCCATTAAGAACAGAGCTTCCAGAATGGTGACTACTTGACAGCAAAGCAAATGAAGCGCAAGCGGAAATTTTCTCGTTGTTTTAATTTTTTCATTTTCATTTTCAGAGCACTCTTTTAATTTCGTGGTCTGATGGTTTCTGGATTATTTATACGTACTCAAATATTTTTGGTATACTATTTTAAGTCAGGATAATTTGGTTAAATATTTGTGATGAAGTAATCTCACGTCTCTTTTTTAAGTATCTACAGACGAATCTACTAATATGTACCTCATACAAAATCCATTAGCAGCAGAAGGCATAAAAACCTCTTGAAGTTTTTCCCTTATGTGTAGGACGAAATGTACCGAGTGCATGTATATTTAATCTTTCATTCATATTTAACCCTAAATAACCGGTAGATGTTGTATGACTGGTTAATGATTAAAAAGGTTAACAGTATAAAAAAACTCTTCTGGGTTCATTCTGGAACCTTTTCGTATTAATGCCATTTGAAAGGAAAGCAATGAAAAGTAAATGGTCTTTTTTTTTAATGAGACAAAGGGCGTTTTTATTTGGCAATCTCTAGGTCTTTTTTTTCTTACTGCAATCTTATCCTAGCCAGCACAGTTCTTATCAAGAGACATTTCCCTGATAATTAACAACTCTGTCTTTTAGCTACCAATGATGTCTTCCTTTAATCAGAAAACAGGCAATAAGGTCAGCGAATAATTCTAGTGAAGGATGATTGCTTTTTCCTATGATTATTGACAATTTTTAGCTACATTTTTACCTAGTAGAAAAAATCTGCTAACCTAGTTGCCTTGATAATTCTCCTTAGTAAGCAATGGAATTCAACGAACACCTGAGCTCCTAAGATACCTGCTTAGCACAGGAGGAGTAGAATCGTTTTGACCACCCACAGCTCTAAGTATAAAATGTGTATAGTAGAATGCGTGCATGCAAACATACATACATACATACATACATACATATATATATATATATATGATTTATATACTATACTTATATATGTGTTTGTGTATGTATGTATGTATGTATGTGTGTGTAGATTATATATATATATATATATATATATATATATATATATATATATATATATATATATATATATATATATATATATATATATATATTATAAGGTGTTATAATATATATAACAATTTTACTAGTGTTTATATGTCTCTGTGAAAATTTTGATGTTTTGCTTGCAGATTCATCATTTGTTGTAATGATATAATTTTTAAATGTCTTTTTCTTACAGATAAATTGTGTATCTTGTAATCTTAAAATGTTTTGATATGTTTTTCCATTTCTTTGATATATTAATACGTATACTGAAGTGTTATGAACTCGAATTTTTGGCGTTAGCACCGAACAGAGAGAGAGGTTGAGATTCTTATCAGGTCACTACATCCTGTTTACTCAAGTGTGTGAAGGTAGTCATGTAGGGAGGAAGGAAAAAAGACCGCTCTTGTCTTATCGTGATGAGCTGTCAACCAATTGGCGAATTCTCTGTTATACATTCATCATGTGTGCCTAACCCATGTTTATTAGCTGTGTCTGTGCTTATTCTTTTCTGTAAACTGAGTAATGGAATGAGGAACAGTAAGAGAGTTGGAGATGACATGTTGACAGCCAGCCAGTTTTCGGTCTAAAAGCACTTTCTTTTGTTTGTTTAAGCGTGTAAGTCTCCCAGGAAATGTCTATCATAGATAAGAGATAAGGCACTCGAAGTTCCAGCCGTGTATGTATTCCATACATACATGTATACTTGTATGAATGTATGTATACTTTATGTATCATGTATTCTTGGAGGGCTTGTTGGAGTTAAAAGTGCAGTGCTGATCCAGAATCAGGTAGTTAGGATCAGGGGCTCCTGGCAATAGGTCCTGTCTCACTCTCTCTCTCTCAATTACTGTTTGCTGGTTACTATAATATTGGTAAAAGTTTTGTTAAATTCACCCAAGGAGTGTATTCGTCTTATAAAGAGGTGATCCAAGGTATTTGTGCTGTACAAGTATTGTGTAAAGTGTGTGATGGTACATTTTTACAAAAGGTAATGTGGTGATTACTGGGTTTTGTTATGTTAAGGGTTAAAGTGATGTTCTAGGTGAAAGAAAATTATTATTTTGATAAGAGATGAACATAGCTCTTATTGTGAGTTCTAATGTGTCTTGCTGCTAATTATATATATTTGTATAGGTCTTTGCGACTTGGCAGTGTTGTCAATGAGAAAGTCTTAGAAAGACATGAGTTTAACTTTTTCTTTTTTAAAGTGAAGTAATCTTTTGAAAGATTGATATAATCTTTAAGCATATTTTTTGGTGGTTGGTGTATTTCCATTTTTGCATATTTCATTCCTATGTGTCTGTGTTATCATATTACTATAATTTTATAATTACTGTGTTTCAAAGTTTTGTGCTGGTGATTCTTAACATTTTGTTAGTGTCTAATTGTTATTGAGATTTTAGAGAATGTTTATGTGTGGATTCCAGTCAGTAATATTTTGGTGAATGTTTGTGCTAATTAATCAGGTATATGCTTAAAACTTGAGTGATAGTTAATGGTTTGAATCTTACCTAACCAAATTGATTTCTTAATAAATTAAAGTTTTGTGAATTAACTTGATTAATAAATACTTAAATCTTACACTGATGTTAATTAATAGTAAATCTTTTAAGATTGTGAACTCGGCATATGACTTTTGAACTTAGAAATAATCCTATTTGTTTAAAGTTTTTTAAAAACACAGCATTTCATTTTGACCACCAGTAATTAGAGACATTAATGATTGTGTACAAGGTAAGTGATGTATCTGTTTGTTCACCTGAGACTTATCTAGGTAAAATTGAACCAGAGAGACAGCTACAGTGTTTGTTGAAGTGATACCCATTTTACACTAGTCTGCATATAACTTATGAACTGTTGCCTCACCCATAACTTGATAAAGTTACATTGATTTTCTCAAGTGATAAGTAAGTTTATGGGATCACTGGACCTTTAGAGATTCAGTCAAACATCTTTGTTATGAGGTTTCAAGTATCTGGTTGATGTGAGGTAACTTTTTGGTAGTATTATTTGTGTAGTAACCAGGTGCTTGATCACTTCGTAACAATATATATATATATATATATATATATATATATATATATATATATATATATATATATATATATATATATATATACATGCATACATACATGCATATATATGTGTATATATATATATGCATATGTAAGTATATATATATATACATATATATATATATATATATATATATATATATATATATATATATATATATATATACTGTATAGTGTGTGTGTGTGTGTGTGGGTACACAGTTCTAAGCATAAAATGCATATAGTAGAATACATAATACAAACATATATATACAGATATATATATATATATATATATATATATATATATATATATATATATATATATATATATATATATATATATTTATATATATACATATATATATATATATATATATATATATATATATATATATATATATATATATATATTTACATATATGTTATTCTTTATAAATATATAGATCTGTATATATACATATGTTCGTATGTAAGTATGTAGGTATGTATTCTTCTATACGCATTTTATGCTTAAAGCTGTATGAATTGGGATGTTCATTAGATATTCATCCTTTTATTGAATATTGATAATGTACTGTTCTCATGTTGCATGTAAATGTATTCATGGGGGATGCATTAGAAACTGAAGAGGTTTTTTATCGTCGTTCACTGCAAATTCTTCTTCTCATCAGAAAAACGAATTACACAAAACGATTCTTACCATTAGTGTGATGATCAAACTCTTTTTTAGCAACCGCTGATGGAATTTTTGTTGATTACTAAAAATTCTTATTGATTTCTTCGTGAACATTCTCTTTAATTTCAGCTTCCTGTTCTACGTCACTCTTTTATTACCCAGTGTCACATCTACAATTATTTTTATTTACAATATCTTTCTCCTATGGATAATCTTCAGCAAAATTCTTTATTTATTACATTCACAAGTTATTAAGAAATAAATCTTTTGTTTTAATCTGATTTTAGCTACATATACCTTTGATATGACTGTGCAATGAAGAATTATACACGATAATAATAAGAATATAATGATAATTTTATTGACCTTCAAATTATTTTATTGCCGTATATTTAAATAAAGACTTCTTTCGCAGTACTCTTCTCAGAGACTTTTGTGTTGTCGCTCAAGGCTTGTTTTTACATGCAAGATTTCAATAAACTGCCAAGTTCTAGTTATTTCTTTCACCTGGATAATCTTGTTTGTCACCGTAATAAGGAAGGTTATTTAAAGAAGAATAGACCCTGTTCATGAATTTGATGACTTATGTGAATTCCCAAGTATTTATTTTATACGCCGGCTTAACGACTAATTGTAAAGATTCTACATACATACATACATACATACATACATACATACATACATACATGCGATCTATTCTTCTTTAAATAACCTTCATTATTACGATGACAATCTTGCAAGTAAAAACAAACCTTGAACGACAACGAAAAAGTCTCTGAGAAGGGTAGGTGAGACCGGGTCTAGTTGGCTACAGGGGTAAGTTGGCACACTTTAAATAACTTTCATGTTTACCAATAGATGACTCGAATACATAATTATATATACTGTGTAATTGCCCAGTGGTTCCTCATTTACCAACAAAATTCCATAGAGATTAGACGTAAGAGCTCGAATTTATGAGTCTGATTTTGACGGTAGTAAGTAAATTTTGATATCTTTGTGTTTTTTTGCTATAACATCTAACATTCATGAAAGAATATTTTTTTCAGTTCTTGCATAGTCTTCCTTATGATTTAAAGATTCTATACCATTAAAATTAATAACTCAAGGTTTCTTGGTATGGGCTAGTAAGTGTTTTTGTACCAAATGGTAGGGATGGGGCAAGTTGGCTCAAAAGAAATGGGGCAAGTTGGCACACGTGCCGACTTGCTCCACGTTACTTGATAAAAATGATAAGTCTATTTATTTTTTATAATTTACGTTTTGTTCCTGGAATTTTGTAAGGATAATGAGATTAGTGTCATATCATTTCCTCCCCATTGCTCTCACAAGTTGCAGCCCCTGGATGTTAGTGTTTATAGGCCTCTGAAGAAATGTGTTAACAGAGCATGTGATTCGTGATTGACTAGTAATCCAGGATCAACTATGACCATCTATGACAGTCCTGGTATAGTTTCCAAAGCTTTACCTCTTGCTGTCACTCATTCTAAAGTTTTCAGTGGGTTTGGAAATGCTGGAATTTCACCTTTGAATACAGACTATTTCAAGATTCTGATTTTATGGGTGTGTATGTAACAGATCGATCACAGGGAGATGTCCGAAAAAAGACACAAGGGCTTCAGACCAGTCATCAGCGTGATACAGAGTCTTATAATATGACAGACAACAATGGAACTCAAAAAGTTCTTGATGGAGAAGTCCACGGTAAATTGATCACCTTGGAGAGCGGAATGAACCCACACCATCTTCTTCTGGAGTAACTGGGAAGACAGTGACTTCACCTGCAGAACTGAGGCCATTGCCTAAGGCAGGTGCCAGAAAGGGAAAATTCACTGAGTAGGAGGAAACGTCGTTCTGCTATTCTAACTGACACACCAGTAAAAAAAAGCGCTTGGAAAGAAATTGAATAAAAAAAACACCAAAGATGAAAAGAAGCCTCTTTTCGCAAGCAAAATCGCATAGTTTAAGAACCGCTCATGTTGATTCAGACGAAAGCTCAGTTGAAGACAGCCTATGTCTGGTGTTCAAAGAACTATTTTCTAAAAGTAAGGCAGGAGAAGTGTGGATCCAGTGCAGGGTATGTAACATGCGGGAGCATGAAGACTGCACTGACGTAGATTTATTTTGCACTTGCCACAACTGCAACTCAGATGATGCTCTGAAGTGATACTAATGCCTTATATTTTGTATTTTAGAAATTCAGAATATGTTTTTGTTATTTGATTTAAATGCAATGTATTAATTTTCTTTTAATTATCAATGTGTCAACTTACCCCATAATGTGTGCCAACTTACCCCGTATACGGGGTAAGTTGGCACAAAAAGTTATTTTTTTTCTAAAGCTTACTGTTACCTTATGCTGAGAGCAAGCCACAATTTTTTTGCTCTGTGATAAAGAGGAATATTCATTTTTTTCAATGATGATAAGAATTTTGTAAATATGTTTGTTTTCAATTCCTAATAATTAAAATTGTAAAAAGTGTGCCAACAATTTGAATGTCAATAAAATTATCATTATATTCTTATTATTATCGTGTATAATTCTTCATTACACAGTCATATCAAAGGTATATGTAGCTAAACTCAGATTAAAACAAAAGATTTATTTCTTAATAACTTGTGAATGTAATAAAGAATTTTGCTGAAGATTATCCATAGGAGAGAAATATTGTAAATAAAAGTAATTGCAGATGTGATAGTGGGTAATAAAAGAGTGACGTAGAACAGGAAGCTGAAATTAAAGAGAAGGTCCACTCAGAAATCAATAAGAATTTCTAGCAATCAACAAAAATTCCATCAGCAGTTGCTAAATAAGAGTTTGATCATCACACTAATGGTAAGAATCGTTTTGTGTGATTCGTTTTTCTGATGAGAAGAAGAATTTGCAGTGAACGAAGATACAAAAACCTCTTCAGTTTCTAATGCATCCGTCATGAATCCATTTACATGCAAAATGAGAACAGTACATTATCAGCATTCAATAAAAGGCTGAATATCAAATGAACATCTCAATTCTTACGCAATTGCATATATGTTTTATCTTTCGTCTTCCGGGTATCATTGACTAAAGAAACAAACAACCATCGAAATAAAAACAGAGAACTGATGAGAAGTGTATTGTATCTCTGTTTGTATTGCTTATTGGGTTTTTCTGATTGTACTTTTCTCGACGGATTCGATTTAAATCGAACCTTAGCTGCAGGATCCCTCGCCTTACGTTTAAAACTGTTTTTTCCTTCGGGCGGGGGTGTGGGTGCCTTGTTCACGTTCCTTTCATTAATTATTTGGTACTATAATAACTTATTTATTTACTTCATATGGTATCAAAAATTTACTTGTAGAGAGAGAGAGAGAGAGGGTTTAGAACTTTTTTCCGTGAAGAAGTTCAAATCATTCTTCTTCACTTTTTACAGAACTGGATGCTGTAACACTTCAGTTTGAATACCCTTTAAATTTTGGGCTATTAACACACACACACACGCACACACACACAGAGAGAGAGAGAGAGAGAGAGAGAGAGAGAGAGAGAGAGAGAGAGAGAGAGAGAGGGAAAGAGAGAGAGAGTTTAGAACTTTTTTCCGTGAAGAAGTTCAAATCATTCTACTTCACTTTTTACAGAATTGGATTCTGTAACACTTCAGTTTGAATACCATTTAAATTTTGGGCTATTAATAGAGAGAGAGAGAGAGAGAGAGAGAGAGAGAGAGAGAGAGAGAGAGAGAGAGAGAGAAGCGCATCATTATGAGAAACTGTGCGTGAAATTTTCATGCAAACAAGACTTAACACGTTCGTCACCCTCTCCACTATAAGAAGAATAAATACTGAACAAAATAAAAGATATCGGGACGGGTGACATTAGACAACCTTTCAATCTGGAACCTTCGTTTCCCAAGAAAAATAAGGCTGAAAAATTACGAAGCAGGCGATGAAAGTGACTCTCGAGGAGAGGGGCCGAGAGTAGACGAGGAGGTCATCTGTGCCCAGGAACAAGAGGTGAAGAAAATCGCTCCGGCATCAAACGCAGCGAAATAGTGGAAAGCGTCCTGCTCTGGAGGACAAGGAGGCCAATTCTCTCCTTCTCAAAGTGAGGGAAAAAGGGTCAAAATGACTAGAATGTCACAGATATTTGCCGAGGGAAAAGAGTAAGACGCACGGTGAGAGGTAAAGAGTGTGAGGTTTAATACTTTTGATATTTTCCCCTCCCTTTTAGTTAAAAAGGTTAACCGCTTATATATCACTTTGTTTTTTTTCTGTTTTTGTAGTTAGAAATGCAAAGGAAGAACGTTGAATTTATATTAATTATTAAATAAAAGAAGAAATTGCAAATGTCCCTGCATGTTTGCAGGTACGTTTGAGATTAAAGTGCTTCGCAGTTATCAAAACTGATTTTTTGCGATAATTTTCTATGACGTGTACATAAATACGCGCATAAACGCAGAGGCATAGATGAAAAGATTTTAGACATTTTTTTAGAAAACTTCAAATTAAAATGACACAGAAAAAAATGTAAAATTGTAAATTACAAAACTAACTTATTTTCCATAGAAGGCTAATTAGCAGCACACTTAACAGTTTGTTGTTAAACAAGCGTACACATGTAGGGAAAGGTAGGGAAAATGAGAGAGAGAGAGAGAGAGAGAGAGAGAGAGAGAGAGAGAGAGAGAGAGAGAGAGAGAGCACTAAGCTGATTAACAGCTCTTCTAGGAGGCCCGAAGGATTAGACTTATTTTACGTGGCTAAGAACCAATTGGTTACCTAGCAAGGGACCTACTGCTTATTGTGGAATCCGAACCGCATTATACCGAGAAATGAATTTCTGTCACCAGAAATAAATTTCTATAATTCTTCATTGGCTGGCCGGAGACTCAGGCTCGGGCCTAGCAGAGTGCTAGCCGACAACTCTACCGACTCATCCAACGAAGAATGGAGAGAGAGAGAGAGAGAGAGAGAGAGAGAGAGAGAGAGAGAGAGGTGGGTGGGGGGGAGGGGAAGGGGAAGGAAGAACGGATTGTTGGGTTATACAGTTACTAGATTTCTGGAAGCTTACTCCTAGACGCCGTTTGTTTCCCCAACAGTAGAGGGAATGGTAGCTCTTGGAGAAACTCCAGCAATACAATGGTGTCCCCGGATCGATTCATCTGCTCAGGAAGTTCCCAACTAGCGGGTGAGAGCGCCTTATAACCAGCATTTATGGTTAAACTTTTGTGCTTTATGCTAATTCCGACTAATTGTCTCGAGAGATAAACAGTATCCCCCTCAGATGTTTGTGCCATAGATAAGTAATTCGCTCTGGGGCTGTCCTGTTTCCAGCGTAATTTCTGCTAACAGAGATGAGATGGAAATTCTGACGAGATTGTTGGTGCCTATAAGACGGAAAAAGAGGGGAGAATGGTGGAAGACGAAAGGAGAGTGAAACTCGAGAGGAAAAGTAATTAGAAAGCATCCCCTGATAATATAATTTTTTCTTAGTCCCAGTTAAAAGAAAGTTTGCGCAACTCTACGGAAAAAGGGGTAAATCGAGAATAAACAAGAAATATTCCGCAGCATTGCAATCTTATTTCTTCACAACAGTAAAACTACGGTAAGTAATTTTGATGGAAACTAGGCGAGTTCTAACATTTTCAGAAAGAGATTTGGAACAAATATAACATGTAATTAAGAAACGTAATCCTGCTTACCGACACCAGTAAAATTAAAGCATGTAGTTTTGCGAAACATGTGGTAAATCAGAATATGTCAATGGTGCATTCACTATGAAAGTTGAGCAGGGCTTTGCCTCTCTTACGATTCTGAAAAGTAAAATGATTAGTGAATTGCTAATTATAGCAAGGAACCATGCATAGTAATACCATACTAATAAATTGTGTTCCTTAGGAGAGATTCAGTAGTTAAGTAAAAAAAAAAAAAAAAGATTACAGTGCTAAACAGCTAACATAATAATGATCGATTCTTCATAATTATAACGGCACATTAAGGTGAAGGACACACTCTCCCGTATGTGTGTATGTGTGTGTGTGTGTGTGTGTGTGTTCTCGCTCATGCACCCTGTATGCAAGCAAGGTGTGAGCGAACTGAAATTCCTAATTTATAACGCTGTCACTATTATTGTTAGCCAGAACCATCACGAAAGTAAAATTTTCCTGCTACAAGGCTTAATAATAGGCTTATTATTATTATTATTATTATTATTATTATTATTATTATTATTATTATTATTATTATTATTATTATTATTATTATTACAGGTTTTGTTAAACCAAATGGCAGTTTCAGCAGCATTTATTTTATATAGTAAAAACTCAATTCGTCTTACCAGTTGTTTTTCTTGCGCTGGAATGGTTGCAAGCAATTGACCAATATTATTATTATTATTATTATTATTATTATTATTATTATTATTATTATTATTATTCAGTAGATGAGACCTATCCATATGGAACAAGCCCACAGGGGCTATTGACTTGAAATTCAAGCTTCCAAAGAATATGGTGTTTATTAGGAAGTAGGAGGTATAGTCAAGGGAAATACAGAAAGAAGATCTCACTTATAAAAAAATTAATAATTCAATAAATAGATAAAAATGCAATAAAATGCAAGGAGAGTAGTATTAGGGTAGACTGAAGTAACAAACTCTACAAGTGAGCTGATCCAACAAGACAAATTAATCGATGCTGTGAATTCTACTGAAAAATACTCAATATATTGTTCCAATAATTGAAGCAATAACCTACTTGAATGATTTTAGCATGCACTATAAGTGCAACTAATGTAATTTATTGTTAAGGACGTCACAAGACGTGTCATAGGTAGAGAATTAAGCATTAAAAGTGCACTAGACATGTAAGACAATGAAATATTTAAATATTTGATTATCTACACGGAGGATGTATATTATGATCTGCCACTTCCAAAATTGTTTCACAAAGCTGTTTCTTTTTTAAATAAAATAAAGTTTAATTTTACCATACAATTATATCCGATTAATATTTGGTTGACTAAATTTTTGTGAGCACTTAAACAACATCAAAATCTAGCCATTGATGTTTCAGAACAGACAGATTGCAGCTACTAAAAAAATAAATAAATTTTGTCAGTGACCGAAATTAATAAAGAAACGAAGGTGTATAATGGTAAATCCTCATCATTAGCGCTTTTGACACAATAACAAAAATCTGTAAAGATGACATTAAAGCTCACTCACGATAACAAAATTGATCTTTCGTACCTGCCTTGGCAGTGCTGTACCGTCCTTACACTTTGTGGAAGGTCTGTTTCCTTATATTTTATGACCGCTGCATACTAATATTTATCCGGTGACGCCAGATAGTGTTCTTCAGTAATGTTAGGAGTCTTCTCTACTTTAGTTTATTATTTACTATTCATTTTTATCCTAAATGTAGAAGGATGATATTTCTAAACAGGTATCACCGAAAAAAAAAAAATTAGTTATGTAAAAACTCCATGAGCTTAACAGACATAACATCACAGGAAAATGTATATTTCTCCGTTCCTCATAACCAGCGAAATTTCCCAGTAATTATTTCCTCAGTGTAGGGATGTAAGGAAAGAAAACGAAAACCGTATCCTTTGATGAAACAGTAACTGACGGGAAGCTTTCAATTAAGGAGGTAGAAATTTCTCCCTGGTAATGATGGGGAGGTCGGTCCCTGTAAATCAAACACTTTCTTCAACCAATGGGAATTACAAAAGGCCGAGACCCAACCGAACTCAATCATCACAGTGGTAAAGATTTAATGAAATTTTCCTCCTTTATTTCCTCTTCCTACTCCTCTCCCTGTTTCTCCCCCCTCCCCCTTCCCTTCCTCCTCCTCCTGCTTCTCCCCTTTCCCTTTACTTTCTGGGGCCAAGATATTTTCCCCGAGATCAAAGGCCCAGCGTCTCAAGGTGATTGCCAAAATTAATACCTTTGAGAGGGCCAATTACCAGTCCAGTTAAGAAATCATTGATCTTGTATTTTTCCCGGATTTTTCCGTCGTTCAGTTCCAGTCTCTCTTTTTTCCGTCCAGATCAAAGCAGCAACAAAATAGTTCTTGAAAAGATACACAATATCTTCTTCAGCCGTTGATTGTCTGTTTGTATTTATGCATGAAGTCTAAAATTATATAACTCTGTGAATGAGACGTTCTTTCAAATTAATCTTTTACGTTTGCATTAACTGCAACTCTCTCTCTCTCTCTCTCTCTCTCTCTCTCTCATATATATATATATATATATATATATATATATATATATATATATATATATATATATATATATATATATATATATATAATCTTTCCAAACTAATAAGGCTAATAATGTGGTAAGAATTATGTGATGTGCTAAGAATTCTATGAGATACCTTATTTTCCAGTATATTAATGCTCATTATAAATTTAAAGATGCAGAACATTGTTAATACAGAGCTATTTACTATTTTTATCCCCCAAAAAATTTAAAGATCATCCTGATTTCTGAGAATGATTAAAGTTGCCACATATACAAATACAAAATTTTGGAAATGAAAGCTTACTCTTATGAACTCTTTTATGATTGAGAGAGAGAGAGAGAGAGAGAGAGAGAGAGAGAGAGAGAGAGAGAGAGAGAGAGAGAGAGAGAGAGAGACTATTTTTATAACATCATTATATCATGGGACTGGAGAGAGAGAGCTGGAAGATGAGACGAAAAAGTAGGATTATCCACATAACCCACCCATATTAGCCAACCTCGGTTTCCATAGATATGGCAAAGCTTGTTCTAAATCTATCTAAATCATTTTCTAACGCGTTATGGAAGTCCAAATTTGCTGTAAATAATTGCATTATCTTTAAGGGTTTGTCCGTTATGACCAGCTTTCAGATTTCATAATTAGAATCCAAATCAAATGAACTGTCCACCCGTTTGCTTTGGAATACGTAATATGTAGCTTTCTATCCCAAACTCTCTCTGAACTGCCGTCAGGAGCTGGCTAGACAAGCCGTGACGTTATATTCCAAGGTAGTACCTTTAGTCTAGGGTGCAAGGAATGAGGTAGGAAAGTAGGTAATGGAGATCTGTCAAGAATAACTATAAATGACGGACGACATCAGCTGCAATCACTGTACAGATTGTAGGAAAAAAGACTATTGTACCGCTGTGCGATATGATAATTACCAAATGGCCGAATCCGGGTCTCTGGCAGAACTCTGTAATCACATTGTTTAGTAAAAGAGCGAGAGACAGAGATTTGGAGCATGTATGTTTAAGATGTATATATAGCCAAGGTATTTAGGACTATACAAACGTTTTGATATGAAATTGATGGACAAGGTTCTGAGAGCCTTGTAAAATTAATTTTTTTCTGTTAGGTAACTATGATTACTTTATGGAAAATTAGATTTGCAGGTGCAGATTCTGGAAATAACTAAAAAAAAAAAAAAAAAAAATGGGTTATTTATTTTTTATAAGACTTTTTAGCGCATTCACTGCATTATTTATGAAAATGATTTGCTACTTAGTTCTAGACACAATAGTATTCTATGATTAATTCCCATTTTTTTTATTTACACTGAAAATGGCTTTAATAAAGAAAATATTAGTTCAGAGTGTAAAATACATTCTACATTTTGAATCAAAGGCTCTTCATGAAGCCTAATAAGGGTATATGATAACTGCGTGGAATACTTACAATGGAATACCAAATCTCGGCCAAATAAAAGACGCACTTCTGATGCTAATGAGTAAACGATACTCTGACCTTTTGGAACTCACAACCACATTCTTTGCATTGTGCTGTTCATTATGTGTGACTCTCGCGCAATTTGTGGATTTCAATGCTCATCATCATTTTTCCTTCTTTGTTTGGGCACCAAGTGTATCGACATGAGAACTCAAGAGTTCCATTTTTCTTTCCTTTTATACTTGATCCTCATAAAGAATCTCAGTCACCTCCCCAGTAATATCTATAGATATTTTGGGGTATGAATATGACGTTTTCAACATCTTTGCGTGAGGGCGGATATTAGAGAGAAAGAGAGTGGAAGTGCGTGTGTGTATACATGTGTTAGGTACATCGATATATAATTACCGTCATCTATGGATGAGTTTTGGTAAGGAAAAGTGAGTGGGTGTGTGTGTGTGTGTGTGTGTGTGTTGGGATTCATTCATTATAACTTTTATTTGCATATGATTGTGAGCGTTAGACAGCGGAACAGAGATTTGTGAAAACATTCATTAGTATAAATACCTACGGTGAAATTATTTTAGCTCCCTGAAGTATTTCCTCCTGATTTGTAAATATGCAAGAAATACGACATGCTGATAGATCAAAACCAATTTCCTGAGTGGTGAGACGACTCCTGACAGTCTCATTTCAGAGAGCATATATACTTATTTCGTGTTCTCATTCCTGATGGTACGAGCATCTGAGATGATAGCTAAATGAAAACCCTTCAAGAATTATTTGTACTAATGGCTGAGACTAAAAGTTCTGATGACGGAGGGCATACAACACTCCTATTATGTGTTACAATGTTGATCGTCCAGAATGTTACAACGAATCTTTAACGATATGGTGTCGTCTCTGTTTATGAGAAGTTCCAGAGGTCCACACGAGGTCTCTTTCTACCACACTGGCCAGCTCAAGATGAACCAGCCAGCAATGGACTGGTGTAATTTCCAGCTGAAATTTTTCTACTGAATGAGACTTCTAATAGTCTTTGTCAGATATGTTGGTTGGGATGGAGTGTTTTATCAAGCAGTTATTGAATTGCATATTGATTATTTTTACACCACTGTGACAGTGGTGTGCTTTGAGGAGAACAAAATACATTAACACTGAAGGAAAAAATCATGCAAAACACAAGATAAAGCGGAAAAATTAAAAGAATTTCTCGAGATTTCGAAAAAATCAAAATTTAGGAGGTACTTCGGGGTCTAGACAATTCCTTTATAATCACCTGTCTTTCAGTTGAACGATGTCCATGTTACCATATCCTCAATAACATAACGCTTGAATATTACTCAAATAGAATTTATTCCTGTATAGCATGTGAAGAAAATTTGATTCCCAATAACGAAGCGCAAAAGGTATACTTTCAAAAATGATAAGCAAGGGACTCGTAGTCTCTGTACCCAGAAGTATGTTCTTCAAGTAGCAAAACTTGCTATAAAAAGAAACAGATCCTGGTTATAACTGAGCTGAGAATAATAAGGTGAATAATAAAGGAATATGTTTTAGCTCAAATTATTTCATCTTATTTCACAAACCAAGGGAGGGAAAGAGAAAACTTACCATCATGCCATACATTTCCTCATCACTATGGCATGGAAGAAGAGCCTATTACATGGCTGACAGTTTTAATTAAACCTAAAATCAGAGAGATTTTTTTCTTTCTTCTTAAAGAAAACAACAGACAAAGTGCCTGGGGCTGTTGATCGATGCGGTTGTGGTGACAGTTTTCCCTGCTGACTCTCAGGTAACAGGCTCACGGAGGCGTCAGCACAGTTCCTGACGCTACAAGACAACCACCTCGATCTTTGGCAGGTGGTTCTCGGTCTCTGTCCGGCCGCACTTTTTCTGTCCGCCCTCAGATCTTAAAAACTACTGAGGCTAGAGGGCTGCAACGTTGTATATTGATCCTCCACCCGCCAATAATCAAACATCGATGTTTTCCTGGATCGACTGTCACGAAAATTCTTTTCAACGTGTCTTTTTAAGAAAAAACAAGTATTTTTATTCAGTTGGCTGAGGAAGACCGTTGCGCAAACGGTCGAAAGCTCCCTTGTTTTTATCCTTTTTTGTATCTTGAAAAGTACAGTTTATCAATTACATTATTGTGGTTTTTTTACTCATTATTTTCGATCACAATATAGTGATGCACCACAGATTATACGCTGTACAGAAAACTCGATTGTGCCGAAGAAACTTCAGCGCATTTTTTACTTGTTTAATATAAGAGTGTGTAAAAGCACGAAAATTACTTTTGAGCATTGTTCAGTGGCGGGTCTTCTTAAAAAAATGTTTCCCTCTACAAATATCTATTTATTCAGCATGGTTATCTTTTCAACTGGGAGATAGATAGCTAAAAAGGCAATTTCGTATCTGTTATTTGTAATCATTATCTTGGAGTCATTTAATTTCAATTGATCTATTTTAACATATGTTTATTCGTGAGTTCATTGTATCCGTGGTCCAGTAACCAACCTGGCAAGAACAATATCATAATTTTTCAAGGTACATAGAAAAACTGTAATAACTGTTAAAAACATGATTCTAAAAAACAGCAAATTCATTTACGCTGAGAAAAGAAACTCATTGGTCATTGCTCAGATCAGCGGTCTTCATACGTTCAGTACGAGGGCCATATCGCAAATATTGCATATTTTCGCCGGCAAAAAGTTATTTATTCGATAAAATAAAATTTTATTGAATGCATGATTGTTAACTGGATTTTTTCAATCAGCATGATATGATTCAGAACAAGTGAAAATATATGTTTCAATGGGAAAATGTCTGGCTTTCACTGGGAAATCATATAGTAAGCAAAAATGAACATTAGTAAATGCTCAGACAAAATAATTAAAATATTTAACTATAGATGAAAGATACAGACTATTATGTTTTTATTTGACTAACTGCAATTTGACAAATGTTTCCCGAAATGAGAAATTGATTAATTTTGAAGGAATAGGAAAAATAAACAGGTCTCAAGAAACGACTTCACCAAAACAAACCAAACAAGTTCAAAACGTCTGGCAAAATTTCAGTCTGCGCCTTTCTTCACAGCTAAAACTAACAAAGAGAGATAAGGTTTCAATATGACAGGAATTGTAGATGTTACCTATCCGGCGGTTGTATTAGAAAAGAACAAAAATTAAAATTTCATTCTCTTGAAATATTTCAAGATGTTGTGTTCAGTATAGCACCCCGCGAAAAGCAGTAGTTTGGACAGGCCAGGTTTAGATAAACTTTCCATACATGAGGAAGTTATATTTTTTAACAATATCCAAGAAACAAGTGGTGTTTTTTCGGCCAAGGAAGTTTATGTGGCTGTTTGGTAACAGGATTGCGGATTTTTCCAAAATGTTGGCCTCTTGACTGGCAAGTGATCATATTATCAACTATAGATAAATATTTTATAATAAGACAACAATTTGCCAAGGAAAGTTGATAAAAAAGCATTAAGCAAAGACTTCAAAAATCATTGTTTAGGAAAGACAAGTAGCAGCATCAGCAAGTTTGTTGCAAGTATTTAGTGGCTTCCATTTTAGCAAAATCACCGTCTTGTATAGCGCCTTATGAATTTAACGCATATCTCCATTAACATATCGTCTTTTCACTATTATTAAAAAATTACTATGAAAACTGAAATAAAATGCTAAAATAATTAGCTGTAATCTAAGATGCAATAATGATACCGTAAGTTTTCTTCACAGCTTATTATAGAACTTACTGTAAATGCACATAATAAAGCCACTAGATTCAGGAATTAAGTATAAATCTCGCACAGTTTCAACACGTCATTTCTGCTCTTCATTTTGATATCACTTAAACCGCGGTTAGTTCCAGTTATCTAATGCCTGTTAAAAATTGTTTTTGGTTTAAGTCATTTTGGCACCTATAATTACATTTAAAGTAAGTAGTCGAAGCATGTCCGTGCGTTTTTCTAGAGAGTAGAAACGGAACCTATTTCTTATGTAATGATACTGAAGGCTATTTTCTGAACCTATTCCCATCCCTAGTGTTTCTTTCCCCAATATTATTAAAAGGCACACGTAGTTTCATCAAGGGAAACTTTACCAAAGAATGGCGTAGTTGCGTAACATGAGTGAATGTAGTTCATTTTTAGGCCTATAACCATTACCGTTATCTAAAGTGCCGAAAGGAAGAGTTCGTCGCCGGTGTTTTCATTGTCTAATCGAAAACGTCATTCTGATGTCGTTTCGAGTAAGACCATTCCATTCAACGTTCCGCTCTATTTAGATGGAAACTGCAGTAGACTGACGGGTGTAAGATGGTGCGGCATAAACAAATTCTTTTTTTTTTTTCTTTTTTCATCCAGAGTAATATGAGAGACTTCATTCACGCGTGGCCTGGTACTAAAGATTTCGTTTCTTTCTATCCTTTTTATTTCTTTCATAAGTATATAAAAAGACTTCTTATTTACGAATTGATTCGTAAATTTCGTTTTCAAAGATTTAAATATAAGCGGAAGTGACGACTGTGACTGAGTTTTGGTGAAAGAAAAATTTTTAGTGTTGTGATGAGGGATGCCTGCTATCCGCTGTTATTTTTCGACGTCTCTCGATGACGCAAATGATGAAAAGGTAATGACGATCGTCCTTGCTGTTTCATTAAAACTATAAGCATCAGTAGTGTGTGTAGTATGAAAGACTGGAAAATAATTATTTGTGAAGTGTTCACAAGTATGTAGGTTGTGGTACAGTCATTATGTGGAGGACAATCAGTAAGTCAAATAGATTTACGTTTCTAAGTATTCTTTCTCCCTAAAATTATCATTGAGTTTACGAACGTATGGTTTCAGTTAGATTTATCCCATTAAGGTAAATTAATTAGAATGCTATTGCAGTTTGATTTATCCTTGACACATAAAGTCGTAGGCTTAGCCATAGAACTTTCATAGCTTCGTTTCTCGTCCTAAAAATTTTTCGAGGATTTCGTAGTAGTATTAGTATCGTTTATATGGTAAAAATAGCTGATCTGTAAAATCAGCAACCGCATAGTAATAATGACAATTTAAACGTACTGTACACACACACACACGCACACACACACACACACACACACACACACACATATATATATATATATATATATATATATATATATATATATATATATATATATATATATATATATATATACTCGTATATATATATATATATATATATATATATATATATATATATAGAGAGAGAGAGAGAGAGAGAGAGAGAGAGAGAGAGAGAGAGAGAGAGAGAGAGAGAGAGAGAGAGAGAGAAATTATATATAGATATATGTATATATATATATATATATATATATATATATATATATATATATATATATATATATATATATATATATATATATATAATTTGTCCTTCGTGTAGCCTGCAGGTAATGAACTCCACTCTTCGATTACCTGCTGTTGCACCCACAAAACAGGCCTCTCCCAATACTGGAATATATAAAAATATAAGCGTGCAAAATGAAATGTACCCTGGTCCAAGCTCTGGTGCGGTGTGTGACGTCCCTGTGGTCGTCTCTTATATTACCGCAATTTTTTGCAATATGGGCATCCTAGTAACAATAATCAGACAGGAAATCTGATTCCTCAAGAAAGGTGGTGTATCTTTAGATAATCGTTTTCCATAATTGCTTAAACTCGATCAAACATTTTATTCATTGCATGAAAATACTAAATCGAAAGTAAATTCCAAGAAGAAAACATAAAAACAATACAAGACAAACTGGTGATTTTAAATTGTACTACTTTTTTATTAACTTTCCTTTGATCGCAAATATAAGCTTAGACAATAAAATGCCATCTGCATTACTGTTGTATACTTAAGCCATTAGTAAGCTTCGTAACTTTCAACACAAAAATTACAATTAGAGGCTTTTCGACATCATCTGATAAGTGTTTTAATAATCAGAATTGAGAATTTTCAATTCAGGGTTAAGGTTCATACCTAGTTAGTGATGTACTTGAGAGGACAAAACATTTACTCCATACTCGTCCTGTATATACTGTACCAGTAATGTAATTAATCATCTCATTTCGAACATACTTTCTTGTGTAACACGATTTTTAAAAAATAGAAAGTTTGCATTATTAGTTATAATAAAGAAATGCTGGATTAATAGATATCTAACACTGCTAATAAGCTTTTTTTTCTGCCTTTTCTGTCATACCTCCATAAACAAGGTAGTTAAACGTTCAGCGGTGACTTGGAGGTGAGCAGTTGACAAGGAACATTGAAAGATCGACGTAGAAGTTTGTGTCGACGCTAAACGAAGATTGAAGAACCTCTTCTAGGCTGGATATGCCTTTGCTACTATAGTCAGAGTCACCCCACCTCCCACACCCTCCGACCCTCCCTATGTGCTAGAACGCTGTGATAACGCATAGTAAAAATGAATTTCAATATTATTATTATTATTATTATTATTACTATTATTATTATTATTATTATTAATCAGTAGATGAAACCTATTCATACGGAACAAATCCTCAGGGACCACTGACTTGAAATTCAAGCTTCCAAAGAATGTGGTGTCCATCAGGAAGAATTAAGAGGAAGTAATGTGAAATACAGAAAGAAGGGATCCTACTTATCAAAAAAAAAAAATAATAATAAATAGATAAATAGATGAAAAGTATTAAAATGCTAGAAGAATAGTATGAGGGTAGTAAAGCATTGCATTTGGAGAAACTAAGGCAGAAATATACAGTAGAAATACCAAACAGCGTAGGACATAATCAAGCATCGACTGTGTTATGGGTCAATAAAATACAAAAAAGTAAAAAATTCTCCGTAGTATCCTCAGCGCAATCGAGTTTTCTGTACAGCCGCTACGGGCCGGTGGTGGCCTGCCCTATACCGTTGCCAGAAGCACGATTATGGCTAATTGTAACCCTAAGTAAAATAAAAACTACTGAGGCTAGACGGCTGCAATTTGGTATTTTTGATAATTGGAGGGTGGATGATCAACATACCAATTTGCAGCTTCTAGCCTTAGTAGTTTTTAAGATCTGAGGGCGGACAGAAAAAGTGCGGACGGACAGACAAAGCCGGCACAATAGTTTCTTTTACAAACAACTAAAAATTACAGTTTAAAGGCGTGAAGCTGGTTTTAATGTCTCAAAGTGATGCAACTAAAGATATTTTTTTTATATTGTGATTTTAGTCACATTTGCGCTACCGGCCATCTAAGAAATATCCTCCCATTCACACGCTCGGTAATAAAGGTGCCCATTCATGTTATAAATTTTTTAAGAATTTTGCAGAATCTTTTAATTCATTTGATTAAGGGTATATTTGTCTCGAAATATCTTATATTGGACTCCTTTCGAACGTAATGAATGTCTGGTAAATACAATGAAATCCTTTCCATTTTGAAAGTAGGTTGCGTATAATCTTTTGTAAAAATGAGAATAAATTTGAGAAGATATGTGTATAATATTTTGAAAGAAGATACGAATAATATTTAGGGAGAAGGTAAATATAATATTTTGAAAGGTTAGTACAATATTTTGAAAGAAGGTTAGTGTAACGCTGTGAAGGTAGGTTAGGATAATATTTCAAAAGAAGGTTAGTATAATGTTTTGAAAGTAGGTTAGTATAATATCAGATTACTGACTCAGCTGACTACCATGAACCCGATGTAATTCATAAATAAAAGAGGCTGGGAAAATGTAATTTCTTGGAATCTACGGTGCAACACATTTGGAAAATAGAAAAATTTGTTAGGCAAAAGGCAGCATTGGGAATGCGATATGCCGTTTACTTTTTAGAAGCAAATGAAAATGAATTAAATCCCCAAGACATGAACAAGTTTGGTTTTTCAATAATAAATCTCAAAACGGCGATAAAAAAGGAACCGATTTAATCCTTGGCTTTCACTTTTAAGATTACAAAGTCAGTGAATTGGAAAATGAAAGAAAAACATATATTTTGTACAGCTGAATGTATAATATTTTATAAAGATAACGAATTGGTAGGACATTGCCAAGAAG
>JANJGK010000012.1:24240463-24245463 GCA_039081455.1 Macrobrachium rosenbergii | reverse complement strand
TTTGTCCATTTTTCTATTTGTTACAGTAGCGATTGCAGAGACCATGTTTGTCCATTTTTCTATTTGTTGCAGTAGTGATTGCAGAGACAATGTTAGTCCATTTTTCTATTTGTTGCAGTAGCGGTTGCAGAGACCATGTTTGTCCATTTTCCTATTTGTTATATCTCGTCGTGCATCATGATTTCTCTCTCTCTCTCTCTCTCTCTCTCTCTCTCTCTCTCTCTCTCTCTCTCTCATTTCAGTGCTGTACATGAAACGGAACTCATTGGAGCCGCGGGATTTTTGTCTAACCTGGTGAAAATTCTGCCTTTAAATCTCGGATTTGTTCGGCTTTCAGGCTTTCAACATTTATCTAAATAAACAGTTTCCGTTAGCTAACTAAATTAGAGGCACGAGAAAACAAACACTAATTAACTTATTTCTGCGAACATTTTTGGTTTTGAAAATATCTACCCACTAAGCTTTCCACCAAAAAATGAAAGGAAAGGAGAGAGAGAGAGAGAGAGGAAAAAAAAAACGCAGGAATCCAACGTTAAAAATCACCAGAAAAAGAAGCAATTAGCACCAAGAGCTCACAAACGGCAGCTGCTATACTTCCAAGAATGATGAATTACCGGAATAGTTGACTCAAAAGTAACTTTTACAAAAACGAACAATTACGGAGCAATTAAGATTTTTATTCCGCCACTTTTTCGTCCCGGCAATTTTGCGAAATATTATGAAAAGCAGGTCACTACACTATTTTAATAATATTATCGCCAATGAGACTCTTATTTGTTACTGGCTGAATTTCTTCCAGAAGCACATAAATAATGTATTTTCATATAGAAACATCCTGCTTGTGGTCCCACGTAGTTCTAACACTAAAGATTCTGAAAAAATACATACACACACACACACGTCTCTCTCTCTCTCTCTCTCTCTCTCTCTCTCTCTCTCTCTCTCTCTCTCTCTCTCTCTCTCTCTCTCTCTCTCTCTCTCTGTATATATATATATATATATATATATATATATATATATATATATATATATATATATATATATATATATATATATATATATATATATATATATATATATATATATATACACACACACACACTTATAAGAGGCGCTCGCAGGAGACGGTGAAAGGAAAAATCGTACACCCTAATAATATTAACCTCAGTCCTGTATTTTATAAAGTTGATAATATTCTGAAAAATGAGATATTTAAAGAACCAACAATTAGAAGAGCCTTTTCCCTCGTAAGACAACATAGTAATTACTCTTCATAACAGTGGGCTGTTTGATGTATTACCAATTTGTAAATACTAGCAACTGGATAGTTGATTTTAACTTTTGTTTATGCATGTATGTTTTTTTTTTTTTTAACCAGACGAATGTAATGTTACAGTATTCTACTTTTCTCCTTGCTGTCACTGTGATCAGGTCTTGAAATAAAGACGAAAGCTCAGAGTCTACGACCTTTCCTTTCACCTTTTCAGGCGAGCGCTTATGTTTATATATGCTACGGGACCATTGTGGTATTGGATGAATATATATGCTTGTGTGTATAATATATATATATATATATATATATATATATATATATATATATATATATATATATATATATGACATTTTTATCACACCGTGATTTATATACAATCATGAAGCTACTGTAAAAGACAAACAAGATAGTCGCTTCCCAGCTAAACTTCTCTCTGTCTCTGCCCCTCTCTCTCTCTTTATACATATATATATATATATATATATATATATATATATATATATATATATATATATATATATATATATATATATATATTATATATATATATATATATATATATATATATATATATATATAATCATGAAGCTACAAATGTCGCTTAATATCAAAGTCACTCTACCTCAGGAATGTCCCCGATGGGGAATTATCACCGAAGGAGAATTTATAAGTGTTAATGGACTTGTGTTGCCGAGTCTCGAACCCACGACACAGATTCTTATCCAGCTACTCCAGTCGACGTTCCTGAGCTAAGTGGGTCGAACGTCGACTAGTCGCTGGATAAGTATCTGTGTCGTGGGTTCGAGACTCGGTAGTACCAGTCCATTTATCACTTATAAATTCGCCTTCGGTGATAATTCCCCATCGAGGATATTCCCGAGGCAGCGTGAATTTGATATTAAGCGACATTTGTACCTTCATGATTATATATATATATATATATATATATATATATATATATATATATATATATATATATAAATACATATATACAGTATATATATAAAGAGAGAGAGAGAGAGAGAGAAGTTTAGCTGGAGGAGCGACTATCTTGTTTATCTTTTACAGTAACGCTTAGTGCGGCAGCACTTTACACTATTCGTATTGTATGTAAAATCATCTTTATTAAGTGAAGGATGCACCAACAACATTCAAAGGAATTCGGGATATAGCTTTTCTTTCTCTTATGCAAAACCTTCATTAAACCCGTTTTAATATTTGTAACAAAGACTATTGACGATCTGACCCGTCAAAAATGTTTTTACTTTAAGAGAAGGTCAAGGCAGCAAGTACGTATGCTGGGGCCAGCAGTGGGACAGATTGTATGCCCGGACGCATAATATTGTCCAGGACTTTATGACAGTGAGTTCAAACATGGAGTGCATAACCCGTAGACCGTCGCAATTCAAGAGAAAAGTATATGGATCGGATTCCCATGCGTTTTTTTTTACAAAGATCTGAACGCTAATATAATTTTTTTCTTGCTTTTCAGGAAATTATTTATATTTTTTATGTCACAGCTGGCAATCAAGGTATCTGACGATGATCAGACAAGTTGTTTTCTTTAAGTTTATTTTACTTTCTCTACTTGTCCTTTATTCCAAAGCTTCTTTACGTGAACTTTTGGTTATGCACAATGTGTGAATGGTATTAACGTAACCGTAATTCGCATTGTTTCAAGAAATTTTCTAATTTTTTGGCGGTGCAACGTAACGTTTTCTTCAATCTGAAACGTCTTTTTTTCTGGATCACTGATCTACAAGAAAATTTGTCTGCTGTTTTCGGTGCCAATATCCGCTGGCATTCCTTTACACCGTTATTGTTTGCATAAACCCTCACGGCCAAATGTACTCTCTTTCACCTTTAATCTGAATTAGAAACATGATTTTTTTTAAATCTTATGAAACAGAACTGCAGTTTTTCCGATTTTAATTATCCTTTAAAATATATGCCACAGACTGCTTTCCATCATTCCAATCATTTCTTTTGTTTTTATTTCCATTATGGAAAACTTTATGACAGAGCTAATAATTTTTTTTACTTTAAATGTCCATTAAAATATAGGCCGTAGATTTTTCCATCTCTTCCATACTTTTTTTTTTATTTCCATTTTGAAAAACTAGGTATTATAGCGGGCCATATCACTCTCGTTCTTCGTACGAGCACTGACCTGCTTTCCAGCTGGATTAATGATTTCTTCTTGCTAGTTTCTGACAAGAATCATGTATCATTCCAGGGAAGACCTGAGAAAGAGTTCAGCAAATAACCGATTCAGTTTATCTGCGCCCATTATTATCAGCTTCCTGTTTCTCTCTCTAACAAAAATAAAATGTCTTGCACTCTTCAATGTAGTCAGTGTTCAAGTTTGACCTGAAAGGAGACTGTTATATTTTTATCATTATATTTTTTGTAATTATTCAGCGACAGAATTTCATGTTTCAAGTTCATTATTAAGGCATTTATCGTCCAAATAATAATAATAATAATAATAATAATAATAATAATAATAATAATAATAATAATAATAATAATAATAATAATTATTATTATTATTATTATTATTATTATTATTATTATTATTATTATTATTATTATTATTATTATTATTATTATTATTATTATTCAAAATAAGCAGTCATTTATATATATTAATTTCCAAAGCAAGCTTTTAATGACAGCGACCATTTGTTGACAACAATATTTTCTATTTGTCATAATTCTGAACTTTGTTACTTGAGGCATTTGCTGTTCTTTTTTAGCATTTCTCTCACATGGTTAATTACTTATCAATTTTCTTTTCTTTGCGGGGCTGCTTTCCCGTTTGGGAGCTTCGCACCAGTAGCATTCTGCTTTTCCAACTAGGGTTGCAGCTTGGCTTGTAGCAGTAGTCGTAGTAATAATAATAATAATAATAATAATAATAATAATAATAATAATAATAATAATAATAATAATGAGCGCTGGCATTAAAGTAACTACTAGGAAGGAAGTTACTAAGTTTAAAAGTAAGAGGAATGGAGGAATTACAGCAATGGGCAATGTGAGGACTGCTGGTGATTCTACATTTCATGCGTGCACTAAGGGCCCTATAGGAAGTTTCCTATAGAAGCAGTGTTTATAAGAGGAATTTAAAACAGTTTTTCGTGTCTTCTTATTTATTGCTAAAGCAAGTTCACTCTGACTTATTTTTGTTTCATATTTGCAGTTTCTTACTCCAATAAAACTGATGAATGAGATTAAGGTGTTCTCTATATTTCTTCTTACGGTAGAATATGCATCTAATTGCTTCTGTTTTGCTGCCAGGGTGCATATTTCTATATTCAAAGTACGTACTTCAAGGATATAAGAGGTTTCCATTTGTCCTTTGCTAACCTTTCGGGTTCATAAGTTTTCTTTCTCAACGGAATGATCATGAATGGTCCAGATTCATTTAAACATTCATTTTGGAGTCTGCGATCAAACATAAAGGTTTTTATCTGACCTAGAAACATGCCCCGTCCGTTCGTCGAACAGTCTTCCGTACAGAGGTAATCAGTAACATAAAAGGGGCGGAGAGCTGACTTTTCAGATAACGGCGTAAACGTAAATCTTCATCTGTCGGCTGTTTTTGCAATTCTTTTCGTCGCGTTCTTTCACACCAAGAGGAACTGAACATTGACATTTCTTTTAGAAAACTGAATTAAAATTGCCCAAAGCGTTCGAGTAAACCAAGTAACGAAATTCGCAT
>JANJGK010000012.1:24210463-24227963 GCA_039081455.1 Macrobrachium rosenbergii | reverse complement strand
AGACACTGTTCTAATAACTTATTTAAAATCTGAAAAACCTCCCTTTGTTATATTACATTTAATGTAATTTCTTAAACGTTAGCAACGAACTTAAGACTCTTATTCGATAAATATACGGTGTATTGAAATTGTGTAAGTACGTCTACGTACTGAACACCTTATGCGTATACTCATGCATACCCCACTCATACACAATCGCTATACCACTAGCTGTTCGATCACAGAATTGAAGCAGCTTGGGGTCTGGTCTGTACTTAAATGGATAGCCACCAGGAATGCCAGAAGCCTGCTCTGCAATAGTTCGTGTAACTATAGCAAAATCCACGGCTCTTTGCAGCTAAGCACGCCAGTGATTGGCTAGCTCTCGAAAGGGGAATGACGTCACACTAATTAACATTCCATATGATCAGTGCTGGATTCTGGCAGAAATTCGTCCGAGAAACGGATGATGACGTCACACTTTGAAGATGACGGAAATGGGGGAAAATTTTTTCCGTCATGTATATTCACATGGCAAGAAAGGAAAATAGCACTTGTAGAATGAAATTTTTATAGGAAAATTTTTGTATTCGAGTTTTTTAACCGTTCCTACATTTATGAATGGTTTACTGATAATGAATTACATTTGGAATTGGGTCATCACTCACTGGAGAGAGTGGCGGAAAATTTGACGAGGCAGAAACTTTGTGGCCGATTTCCCAGATATCCTACCTCTATAAGGTAAGGCAATCGTACTTTCATATATTTAACCCATTCATTAATAAGCCTTTATGAAACATCATTGATAGTGGAATAAATTTACGTGATGTCTCAAACTTGAACAAGTACTTTGGGAATAAGATATTGAGTTTCAAGTCATGTAGCGCTTGTGTGAATTCTAGTGAAATATCGGTTAAAGTTCCCGTGTTCAGTTCGGTTCTGAGAAAAGTCACTCGTTAGCGATTGACCAACGAAATCATACCGAGCATTTTTGCATTTTTGCACGAACACAATATTAATAATGGAATTTAGCATGGATGAAATGTGTACCGTATCTTTTGCTGCAATTAGGCTCTATTGAATTCTAAAGACTAGTCTGTCCACGATGGGATGAGGGAGATTCGAACAAGGCCATTAGAGCTGATGTTTTCCAGTGGCTGCTGCAGCCACGACGAAAAACTGCAGAGAAGTAGGAAGGCGAGAGTGAGAATACGCAGTAAGACGTCTTGAAAGGGTCCTTTGGAAATAAACGTGAGTAGATTAAAGGGGTAATGGTGTACCTTAATTAATTTGGCCTTGTTCGAATCTCGTGATTCTCACGCCGTCGTAGTCAGACTATAGCTGCACTATAGAAGCAGCTTCTTGTCGGAAAATTAACAGTATGCTTCAGGAATAATTTTTGTTATCCCAAAGTTCAAACAAAGACCTGGTTTCTTATAGATACGGAACTCTCCCTTCTTGACGTAGCCCTGGGGGCAAGACCTTGAGAGACAAGGGATCGAATAGGACCTCCGCCAAAAAATTAAATGAAAAACTTTAGAGAGAGAGAGAGAGAGAGAGAGAGAGAGAGATGAGAGAGAGAGAGAGAGAGAGAGAGAGAGAGAGAAATTAAATATACCGAAACAATCTAAAATAATATAAAATAGCAACAAATTAAATGAAAAACTTTAGTGAGAGAGAGAGAGAGAGAGAGAGAGAGAGAGAGAGAGAGAGAGACGAGAGAGAGGAGAGAGAGAGAGAAATTTATATATACCGAAACAATCTAAAATAATATAAAATAGCAACAAATTAATGAAAAACTTTAGTGAGAGAGAGAGAGAGAGAGAGAGAGAGAGAGAGAGAAGAGAGAGAGAGAGAGAGAGAGAAATTTATATATATCGAAATAGTCCAAAATAATCAATATAAAATAGGCAAAAAAATTAAATAAAAAACTTTAGAGAGAGAGAGGAGAGAGAGAGAGAGAGAGAGAGAAATCTAAATGTATCGAAATAGTTCCAAAATATAATCAATATGAAATAGCAAAAAATTAAATGAAAAACTTTAGAGAGAGATGAGAGAGATGAGAGAGAGAGAGAGAGAGAGAGAGAGAGAGAGAGAGAGAGAGAGAGAGAGATTTAAATATATCGAAATAGTCCAAAATAATCAATATAAAATAGCAAAAAATTAAATTGAAAACCTTTAGAGAGAGAGAGAGAGAGAGAGAGAGAGAGAGAGAGAGAGAGAGAGAGAGAGAGAGAGAGAGGAGAGAGAGAGAGAGAGAGAGAGAGAAATTTAAATATATCGAAATAGTCCGAAATAATCAATATAAAATAGCAAAAAATTAAATAAAAAGCTCTAGGGAGAGAGAGAGAGAGAGAGAGAGAGAGAGAGAGAGAGAGAGAGAGAGATCGTAAAATTAAGCCAAAATTATCATACCATCATCCAATACGGCTGACATATTAATGATAATTCCCCCACATGTTAAAATGTTAACATTTTTATCTGACCCGATATGCAAATTAGGATGTTAATAACTAACATTAAAATGTTAATGGGTATATTTACAAGTTATTAACACAGATGTCAAGGAGAAACACGCATGCACACACACACACACTAATATTAACACTTATAGGCATGGAGATTAAATATATCTAGGCCTATATTAATGTTATATAGTATATGTTAAATGTATGTTCAATATGTGGTGATACATGACATGTATGTCATTATGTATTAAATATGTTAATATATAATATATTTGTCAATCTATGTTAAATATGTCAATATACAATGCTGATTTCTTGTAATATATCACAATATTTTAAAAATAATATAACATACCAGCTGATCCTGTCTTATAGGCCTTCAATAGGCCATTAAGCTTATCTAAGCTTATAGGCCTACAATGGACCACTAAGCTTAGCTATGCTTACAGGCCTACAATAGGCCACTAAGCTTATGGGCCTACAGTAGGCCACCAAGCTTAAACAAAGCTTAGCCTAAGTTAACCTAAAATATGACCAAGCCCTAAAAATCATATTTAGGCCTAAAATTTAGTCCTAAATTTTAGGACATAGGCTTAAATCACGATATATATGTTACAGTCAATCTCTAAATCCAGACAATTTGTAAAGTGACTGATTATTTCAGGTAATTTGTGAACTGCCTAGTTCACCCAGTCATTTTATAAATCACCTGAAAATCGTAGACAATTTACAAAGTGACTAAAATTTTGATAGATTTTCTTGGCATAATGACTGAAATGATCCTGTGTGTGTGTGTGTGTGTGTGTGTGTGTGTGTGTGTGTGTGTGTGTGTGTGTGTGTGTGACATATTGACTCATATGAAGTAATGACCTGAGGAACCTGAGGAAATGATCATTGTGTGTGTGTTTTAACTAGCTGTTACCCTCTCACTGCCAATTTCACAGTCAGTGTGTGTGTGTGTGTGTGTGTGTGTGTGTGTGTGTGTGTGTGTGTGTGTGACACTGACCAGTACAGGCAAAGGGTACAGGCGTCTGCGGGCTGAACAGCTAATCAGAGCAGTTATTTGCGGAAGCTATGGCGTGTTCCCAAGAAGAAAATTTCTACGAGAAAGTGATGTTGAAGAAGAACTCTGATTCAAAGTCATTAATACTAACTAAAATTAAGTACTACAATCTGATAGAGGAACTCAGAGTTGCATCAAGTGCAAAAAACAAATCAAATCGGCAGTATTTCATCCTTGGACGTTACGAAGTTCTTCAGTGTGGTGGCGTTGAAAGTTAATAAAAAAACGGAAGGATGAAACTCAAGAACTTGTTTATTTTGTACACGTTGAGGATATGTTTGAAACAATAAAACGTGCTCACATTGCTACGGGACATGGCGGAAGAGACAAAATGGTCAAAGAGCTGTCAAAATATGCGAACATAACTAGAAATACTATAGAACTGCTAAAATCTTTGTGTGTTCAGTGTCAAAAGAAACGGAAGAGATGTGCGACAAAGGGAGTAACTGTCAAACCGATTTTATCTAAGGATTACGGTTCACGATCTCATGTGGACCTTGTTGACATGCAGTCTTACGCCAAAGGAAAGTATAAGTGGATAATGGTGTACCAAGATCATCTAACAAAGTATTGCATATTGCCCCCCTTAACTTCAAAAAGAGCCGCTGAGGTTGCATTCCAGCTAATGGACATATTTTTAATGTTCGGAGCCCCTCAAATTCTTCAGAGTGATAATGGTAGTGAATTTACAGCATTGGTAATTTCGGAACTCAAACTTCTTTGGCCAGACCTGTTGATTGTTCATGGTAAACCAAGGCATCCACAGAGCCAGGGATCTGTTGAACGCCTTAACTGTGATATAAAAGACATGCTTATTTCATGGTTAGGGGATAATGATACAACTGACTGGCCCATGGGACTCAGGTTTGTGCAGTTCCAAAAGAACTCCAGTTACCATTCTGGAATCAAACAATCTCCATACAAAGCACTCTTTGGTGTTGACGCCAGAGTAGGTCTACGTTCAACCGCACTTCCAGAAGAAGTTTTGAAGACAATGATCACTGAAGAGGATTTACTTGGAGCTTACAGTTTCTCCTCTGACTCTACTCGGCCAGACGAATCACCCGAGTTCACGAGCCCTCCAGACGATTCACCTGAATGTTCTGCTCCTCCAAATGACTCGCCAGAGGACTTCGCTCAGCCAGGTAGAGATGCAAAAAATAAATAAGTAAATAAATAAATAAAATGTTAAAAAATGTAACTGATATTTAAATAATTTGGTTAAATTCCAAACCACATGACAAGTCTATCACCATTAATTACTTTTTATTTTGTTATTAAGGAAAGAAAAGTAACTGCATTAATTCTTTGTTTTCGTTTATTCAGATGGTTCATCAGAGAGCTCTGCTCCTCCAAATGACTCGCCAGAGGACTTCGCTCAGCCAGGTAGAGATGGAAAAAAATACTGTTATAAAATGTAACTGAAAATTAATTTGGTTAAATTTCAAACTACATGACAAGTCTATCACCATTAATTATTTCTTTTTATTTTGTTATTAAGGAAAGAAAAGTAACTGCATTAATTCTTTGTTTTTGTTTATTCAGATAGTTCATCAGAGAGCTCTGCTCTATAAAAAAATCTTTTGTTATAAAATGTAAATATTAAAATAATTTGGTTAAATTCCAAACCACATGGCAAGTCTATCTCCATGAATTAAATGTTCTTTTGTTATTAAGGAAAGAAAAGTAACTGCATTTATTCTTTGTTTTCCTTTATTCAGATGGCTCAACAGAGGGCTCTGCCTATCCAGTCAGTCCAACCTGTGGCCAGAATCCTCAAGGAAGACTTCATCAGCTCCAAGAAGACATAGCACTTCAACGGTCCAGAGCATCAGCTGGTCAGTTAGCTCAAGCTGAGCGCATGGTCAAACGTAGTCGTTTAGAACACGTCTCAGGTGATCCAGGAGATAACGTGACAATTCCCATCCCGTTAGTTGATCGAGGGAAAGGTGATCCACGAAATGTTATCGGTGTTATCCTAGATCGTAACGAAAATGACATGTATCGAATAGGCGTGAGAGATGGGATACTCAAGGGGCGGTATAGTAGGAGCCAATTTGATATCTGCAGCCATCAACTGTATAGTATTGATGAAGTAAGTGCAGACAAGGAAATAGGACTTCGTCAGGCAGTACAGCAATCATCTAGGTTTGGTGGTCAAGGTTATGCTAAGTGCAACTGTACTGCAGGCAAGAAACAGTGTCAAACAAATCGCTGTAAATGTTACAAAGAAGGTCACAAGTGCAATAGTCGGTGCCACTCTAGTTTAAATTGTAAGAATAAAAAATGATATAATAATAAAAATGTCGCATTGTAGAATTAAGTTTTAATTTTGTAATTATCTCGTTCCTCAGGTTTTAGAAAATAAAGTTTTACTCAAGAATCAGGTTTGTTTTTCTGTCTGTTCATTACGGTGCCACTCTAGTTTAAATTGTAAGAATAAAAAATGATATAATAATAAAAATGTCGCATTTTAGAATTAAGTTTTAATTTTGTAATTATCTCGTTCCTCGGGTTCCTCAGGTCATTACTTCATATGAGTCAATATGTCACACACACACACACACACACACACACACACACACACACACACACACACACACACACGCCATAGCTTCCGCGAATAAATTAGCCTACACCTCACGGAAGGACAGTGTCAGGGACAAGGCCAACACACAACTGCTCTGATTAGCTATTCAGCCCGCAGACGCCTGTACCCTTTGCCTGTACTGGTCAGTGTCACACACACACACACACAGACTGTGAAGATGGCAGTGAGAGGGTAACAGCTAGTTAAAACACACACACAATGATCATTTCCTCAGGTTCCTCAGGTCATTACTTCATATGAGTCAATATGTCACACACACACACACACACACACACACACACAGGATCATTTCAGTCATTATGCCAAGAAAATCTATAAAAATTTTAGTCACTTTGTAAATTGTCTGCATATATATATATATATATATATATATATATATATATATATATATATATATATATATATATATATACCTTAAACTTTAGTATAACAACTTAAGCGAAGTTTATGCCTTAAATAAAAAAAATATTTTAAAACAAACTTTTATTAAAATGCACTGAAGAGAAAAGAATCATTTTTTGAGGCCCCGATGTCTCTCAAAAAATTATTCTTTGCTTTTTAGTGGATTTTAATAAAAGCATGTTTTAATATATATTTTTTATATTTTTTTTTATTTTATACTTTTAGTTTTGACGGGAACTGAAGCCGATTTATGACTGTAGCTAACTAATGAAAATGTACCAGGGTCGACGTCATGACGTCATGACGTCATGTCCAACAGGCCTTGTCTCTCGGTGGTCTTGATTTGACTCTATTAGGTAATGTTGAGTTCCATGCATGAATGACACCACAGATTTGAGTTCTCGGAGTTGTGAAGTCTGCAACTGATATCTCCGATAAAAGATATATTAGGTTATATAATATAATTCTGAAGATCTTGGATCATTCTGTCTGTGATTTTTTTTTCTGTCATGTGCAACCTAAATACATAAGCATCTTGCTTTCTTTTTAAAATTAGTGTTAGCCTACATATGTGGTTCCACATAGACCACATTGTTTGAAATGATGTATAGACTTACGCAGCCAATTTCTATATAGGGGGTTAAATCACCATAATCCTGCATGTCAAAATTTAATGTTAATATCATTGTGAGATTAGGCCTGCATATCAATTTATTATATTTTGAGGCAAAGACAGGGCATATGTATGCCTACACATCAAATTCTTATATTTTGAGACAATGACAATGCATAGGCCTACACATAAATTTCTTACTGTAATTAGTTTTTTACCCGAAACTGTTGGAAATAAAGTAGCTTGCAATTAATATAGTAGCTCCGACCCCATGATATAAAATGTATATCCATATGGTGAGATGTACACGTATAAGCACGTGCATATACACATACATGTGTACGTGATCGGACAACTAGTAGTATAGCGATTGTGTATGAGTGTGTATGCATGAGTATGCGCATAAGGTGTCCAATACGTGGACGCATATACGTATATTTCAATACATCATGTATTAATCGAATAAGGTTCTTATATTTATATATATATATATATATATATATATATATATATATATATATATATATATATATATATAGCTTACTGATTGAATATGAATCACGGTGATGTGATTAAAAAAGTCATAATATGTCTGCGTGCGACAAACGCACTACGTGGTTAGCATGGCAGAGGTGGGTGAATATCGTCTCCAAATACAAACACCTGAGTTCGTCGGGCGATTTGTATATGGGAAGACGATATCCACTTATAACTCACTTGCTGGCCGCGTGGGTTAAAATGCGTCCACTGTAGTCCTGAGTTCTTGTCTTCGCTGGTTCGAGCCCACGAGACGACGAATTTATTATCAACTAAAAAATTCCCCTTCGGTAACATATATGAAATTATATTATTTCCGAGGTAGAGCGAATTGGATATTAAAGGACGTTTGTAGCTTACTGATTGAATATGAATCACGGTGATGTGATAAAATAAAGTCATATATATATATATATATATATATATATATATATATATATATATATATATGTGTGTGTGTGTGTGTGTGTGTGTGTGTGTGTGTGTGTGGTTGTGTGTGTGTGTGTGTGTGTATAAATGTAGATGAAGATAAGGTAACATGTCATTTACTATAAAGGGTAGACGGAGGAACAGTGATTGTTGGCTTGGTGATCCTGTGATGAAATATCTAGTATGCTGGTTCGCCAAATCACTTAGTTTTAGATTGTCTGCCGATGGTCTTTAAAATATGGCATCCAATACTGACTGTATAACTTCAGGTCATTAGTGTGACTGCTGATTACAAAACCCTGAGTTCCATTACACATTCTGATGACGTTTTGTAAACACGCGTGTCAGCTCGTATCTTAATCGTATTCCCATCATTGGTGAAGAAATAGGTTGTGGATAGTTAAGCTGAAGGAATTATTGGAGCTAAGATTATCATCGTCATTCTTTTTGCCAATGTGTGGGTTTTTTATACTAAAAGCTGACAGCACTTTGTTTGCGGGACCTCTATTAAGCTTCATTTGCTTTGCTGAAGGTTTTCTCTTTTTTTTTTTTTTTTTTTTGCTTTAAGTACCCTTTGAACGTTTAGCAAGTACCCTAAGAAAAACATTGCAGATACCCACGATCTTTATGGAGACTTCATTATAACTGAAAAAATGGATATAAGAAGTTGCAAATGTTTGCATCGTATAGACTTTAAATTTAATATGTCTGTTCTTTCAGAATCGAAACCTCTAGAAAGGAGATCAACATAAAGCTCGTATAGTTGCTATACTTTTGATATATCATAAAAGTAATATTTCCACAAAAGAAATGTATCATCTTTTCCCATAACACGCAAACATTTTTTTGTTTAATAAAAATGTTTCATGTGGTTTGATTCATGAAAGTGATTAATGCTTGTTTTCGTCTGTACTTCGATGGGTGATCATTGGGTCTAGTCTGTTCCCAGATGGGTGACCCCCAATGAATACTTGATTGTAATACTTTTGTTACATTGCTAGTGTCTACATCACTGAAGTTAAACAACATGCAAGCACAATGTTTTTTTTTTTTTTTTTTTTTTTTTTTGTAATTAGATATTCACAGTAAAGAGAACAGTCACAATATACTGTTACCGTTTGAGTGACCCCATGAAACCGATAACGTTGACACTGAAATACGTTTAGTGCATGTTGTTTTACTGTATAATTTGCTCTGGTAATAGTATTTGTACTCTAACGTTATCTGTTCACGGATAAAAATGCTTAGTGAATTTATTACATTTTTTTCTAAAATGATTTACTCGAATCATTGCTACAAAATTGAGTTGAAGTTTATGAAGTTATAATCACCTGAACGTAACCATACACGATTATTTTTTAAGATCAGTTTGGTCTAAATCATACATTTTATGAAGTTTTGTGACTTAATGGGCAAAATGCACTTGAATAAATGGTTTCCACGGATATATAACTTTTCCATAGATGTATACCTTTAAAAGCATAAATGTACTGGAAATGAAGAGAAAGTTAACATTGTAATATATATCCTTCATTGAATTTGAGAAAAAAAAATATACCAAGTAAAGGGTAACAAACTGCCCGTAAACGGACGGATTTGCCAAGGTAGGGTGTCAAAAGGAAGCTGAAGAGCGCAGGAAAAAATGCGCATACTGGTGAAAAACAAGGGGGGGGGGGCGGGGGGAAGGGATGCGTGATTGAGGGGGAATAAAAGAAAAGATGAAATGGAAAGGAGGGAGATTTCGGCTGACGTATACAAATAGAAGCGATCAGGGACAATAACAGGGTTCCAGACAGGACAATTTGAGGAGGGTCTTCGTGTAGAAAACAGGACTCAGATTCAATAAGGAAATATAAAGCAACACGCGTTGACAGCTACCAGAAAGAGGGAGAAGACATCTATTACACAGCGAAGATAGTATGTAAAGGGACGAACGGGGGAGAGTAACGATATATGTGGAGAGGGTGAGAAAGCCATTGCCGACGGGTGGAAGGGTCCTTATGAAAGGAGCTGTCGAGCGGTCATCGCTCAAGTCTCTATTCCAAGCGAAGTGGTTTCAGCCGGACTCACCGTTGCGGATCATAAGGACTTGCAGGGACTCGGGGTTTCGCCTCTCTCTCTCTCTCTCTCTCTCTCTCTCTCTCTCTCTCTCTCTCTCTCTCTAAGGTCCCATTAGAGCATTCTGCCCGTTTGAAGATCCTTTGGTAACTTTTCCAGCTGCTTTCTTTCTTCCGAAATCATCGCCTTTGCCTTTCTTTCCTCTTATTCACCTTCACATGTCATATACCTTCAGCAGTGACTAAACTTCCTTACTTTACTTGCATCAACTTTTTAATAACAGTTTATATATCAAGCACTCTTCAAAACTCGTCTCGGTATCTTACTCCTCTTAATCTTAAACATTTCTTTTTTATTTCTCGTCCTGTGTTTTTTCTTGGTCATTTATAATTTATTCACTGCTTCTCACCATGCTAAACTTCTCCTCTTACCCACCTCCACCTCCCCTTCCGCAATCTTTCATGTATTTCTTCGTCATTTTCCTTCGCAATTCATTTTCTTCGCCACTTATCGTTATTATAATTTCTTTGACCTCTCACCAAAAAAAAGGGATTTGATTAATTCGTCGTCTCGTACTAAAGAGAGGTAAACTTATGCATATTTTTATTTATTTATTTTTTTGTGTCCTAACGATTTTTTTTAATATTTCTTTCTCATTGTTTCTAAAAAGGTTGATGGAGAATAATGCAGATACTCAGATTTTCTTACCTTGACAGAAAAAGTTTTCTATAAAAATAAGGTCTCTTAGCGATGTTATAACATTATTAAGCAAATATTTTCAAGCATCGTTACCTTTTAATGTGAATGAGCGACAGCAGTAATTTCTCAATAGTTTTATTAACCAAGACTGATTCGTCTTTTTCAGGGTAGCTTCGTTTTTTGCCTGTTACTTAGCAGGATTACGCAAAAAGATATTTCGGAATTTTTTTCTAAAATTTCTACCGAAAATGGACATCATGACCGACCCATGTAATTAGATTTTGGGAGAGATAAGAAATTAATTTTTTGGGAGAAGGGACCTTTTGAAGAGGGCATCGCTCAGCCTTACTTCAAAAGTTCCAGTGTTAATAAACGTAAGCCCTGAGCGTCATCGCCTTAGTTTCAGTAATGAAATATAATAAATTCTTCATGATTGGCAACAAAAGATTAAATTTCGAGAGAGACAGGAGCATAAAATTTGGGGAAAGAGTCCGTTTGGCGGGGTGTGGAAATTGCTCATCCTTGGCGGAGGTTTGCAGCCTCCGAACAATCTTGTTTCTAATATTTCAGACTCAGGAAACCGAAACCCAACATAGAATTAATCATTCCCACTGAAAGAAAGTCTGCCTGGAGGCTAAGTATTCCCTGAACTCATTCGCTGCGGAATTTATTTTGACTCATTCTCAGCCAAGCGCACAATTTGCACAAAAAAATTGAAAAGACTTCAAGTTTAGTAAAGAAATTTTTTACTACATCTTTAAGCACTATATTTTCTGGATTGAACTTTATTTTAGCTTGCAAGTAACATATCATGTGTAAAAGAGTGATTAAAAAGTGGAAAAAGTAGGCATCTTAAATAGAGAAAGACCAGTTTAGTCAGTAGACTTCGTGCGCCAAAGCATGTAAGTTAAGTATACCTTAGTTTTACCAGACCCGAAGGATTAGACTTATTTTACGTGGCAAAGAACCAATTGGTTACTTAGCAACGGGACCTGCAGCTTATTGTGGAATCTGAACCACATTATACCGAGAAATGAATTTCTATCACCAGAAATAAATTCCTCTAACTCTTCATCAGCCGGCCGGAGACTCGAACTCGGGCCTAGCGAGTGCTAGTCCACAGCTCTACCGACTCTCCCAACGAAGAGCTACGCCAAAGCATGTAAACCTAAGACTTCTGTGATCGGACGATCTTATGCCATTCATCCACTGCATCTTTCCTATTCTTTTCGCGCCATAGTTTTATGATTGTGGATATGTCATAACACATGACAGTCACTTTGATGTTTTATGACTTACACTCTTAAATATCTACTGCAATGTATTTTATTGGAAATGAGCTACAAAGACTGATTCCGCTAAATACTACGAAGTGAAAACTTGATATAAAAAAATTACTCGGACATTATTTTCAAGGGTCATTCACGACGAGCTGGTTGTGTTTGAGCATCAGTGAACCAATTACACAGACATTATGGGAGACTTCGTTGAAAATGAAGTAACAAATATATTTCTACTGTGCTGCTTTCTGGCTGAGGCGGAGGACTCTCTGAATGACCCTTGAAAATAATGTCCGAGTAATTTGTTTATATGAAGTTTTCACTTCGTAGTATTTAGTGGAATCAGTCTTTGTAGCTCATTTCCAATAAAATACATTGCTTCATTATGTTTTGATTGCCTCCTTTCTCGAAGCAATATTGAGCCCCCTCCTCTTCTTCAGCGTAATTTATACGAAACTGACGAGGAACATTGAAAGTTCCCTTTGCCTTTATCCCAAGAAAATATTTTCTCTTTCTGTCTCGTTACCCAGGTTCCTTTGGCCCCTGCCTTTGTCCCCTTGTCCTAACAGGGAATGGAAAAGTATTGACATACCGCTAATATATCTGTCAGAAACATATGTCACCCACTCATGACACAATATTAGCTTCCCATTACGGTGCTCAGTCATGAGAATATTCTAAAGAATTCGCAGGGAATTGCTTGCCGGTATGTGTGTGTATGCTTGCAGGCACCCAGCAGGATATTCTTTGTGTAATACCGACTTCATATTTATGAATGTATGAGCATTTATTTGTAAAAGAAAAACTAGAATAGGCGTTAGTAGTTATAAAAACTTCGGGATTAGATAGATGTTGTTGTTGTGTCCTGTAAATTTTATCTGAATTGATATTATTCACATGATGGAAATTGTCACCAGGCTGACTTACTCTTACATAGTTAACTAAGGATGATATATTATAAACTAAAATGGAGCAGGACAAAAGATTAAAAACGTGGCATGATATAAAACAGTTACAAGTACTGAATTTTGAAAAACTGCATAATACAAAACAGTTACAAATACTTATATTATAAAGACACTAAACAACTGACGTTGACTGATTTTAAACAATAGTTTAATACTTTCCGGTGCTGAATCTTTGAGTACAAAGCGTTATTTAATAACAACAGACATTCGTACAGATCATATCTGAGACAAAGGCAATCTTCCACTATAAGCAAGCGGTTTGATAACTCTTAATTCCATCAACATATCCCAGTTTCGGTCAAGTTATCCTCCACATTGATTTACGAAATAATTATTTTTTCTCATTAAGCGACGACATCCTTCTCCTAAAGCCTCATGTGTTATAATAATAATAATAATAATAATAATAATAATAATAATAATAATAATAATAATAATAATAATAATAATCTTTATTGCGGCTCAGGGCCATATACATGGAATATACAAATACAATAAACACAATCTAGATACATAAGATAACATGACAAAAATAATTATCGGCGGTATCCACACAGTTGCTGAAGAAGTAGAAAAAATAGAATTCATAATGATGGTAGTGACAGTAATTATATATGAGGAATAATAGAAAAAAATTAAAATGGTAACAATAAAAAATACAGATTGCAGACGATTAATTTCCATCTGGGGTCCTTAGGTGGTTACAGAACTCAGGTCCAGAAGGCTAAATACGAATACTGAAAATTGCAAATCTCTACAATGATAGTTATATACAGGTCATCTAAAATTTATCAGCTCTTTCTTTACGAAGGTCAGCACTACAGCTCAAATCGCATATCATTAACCTTCCTCCCACCTTTTGGGCTTTTCTCAACTATATGAATAGATGATCATGGTGAATAATTATTGCAATATCAATTCCTGTTCATCATGAATGTGTTCTGACTTACAAGAGAATGAGGAAATGATCATTTTCTCGCAATCAATGCAGTCACCTCCTGTTAGAAGCAAACATAAATTTAAACTATTATCTATTTTTCAATACATAGGCTAAGTTTGGGCAAATAGACGCCTACGATAATTCTTGAGAGAGAGAGAGAGAGAGAGAGAGAGAGAGAGAGAGAGAGAGAGAGAGAGAGAGAGAGAGAGAGAGAGAGAGAGAGAATGTTTATCTATACAATACCTAAACAAGAGGCCCCTATTTCAAGAAATTAGCCAACTGGAATATATTTCTGGCATCATGACCTGAATTAGCAGAGAGAAAATATTAAGCATTTGTAGCAACATATCTGACAGGAAAGAATCTGTCCTTAGCACGTAGAATATAAATGCCAGATATTTCACAGTCAAGAGGTGGCATAATTACCAAACAAACAGTCGTTGTCATTAAGAAAATTTACTACCATTTGGATTGCTGTTTCCTCACAAGCTACCTCCATTATGGTAATAGCTGCTCCTGTGTAATTAAACATTGTACTGTAGAGGAAACAGCAAACCTATTTAGATTCATGTACAAACATAAATACTAGAGGTCTAAATTAGAATATTTTCTTGGAATTAGGAAGCAGATGAATATATATATATATATATATATATATATATATATATATATATATATATATATATATATATATATATATATATATATATATATATATATATATATATATATATATGTATATATATATATATATATATATATATATATATATATATACATACATACATATACCGAAGGGGAATTATGATTGATAAGTGGTTCGTCATCTCACGGCCTCGAACTGCTGACACGATTATCCTCCTAAGAGGGAGAGACAGTGGGAATGGTCATTTGCCAGTCTTAGCTACAATTTTCTCTATGACTAAGACAAGCATACCAAAATGGTTTTCATAATAATGATACATAATATATCATATGCCACAGGTACGGAAGAGATTTTTTAAATAACTGGTAAAATAGAAAAAGAAAGTAAGAAGATTGGGAATTATTGTCTGTGAATATGGAAAGAAAGTAATTATAACGAGAAAAAAATCAAAGCAAAATAAAACTGCTCTGCTGATTACATCGGCATTTCATGTAAAATTAAGAAATATGTGATTAATAGAAAAGAGGCAGATCTTTTGACGGTTATTCTCGCTGTCTTTCAAATCTATGAAAACACTAGGGTTGAACTTCTTAGGGAAGTAGAGGGGCCTCTCAGCCAAATCGGGGACCCAAGGCTTCCTCCAGAATCCCAGGAGATTACCTCTAAAACTGAATTCCATTTACCCTAATATTGCAAGCACAGGATCCATTTAACAATTCATCCTATGTCCATCTTGCATCTCTTTGCTTCCAAAGACTGAGTTCATTCCAACATCCGCCCCACTTCCTAGGAGGGGATGGAACAACTGGCTGAACGAATAAAGAGAATACAAGGGCTATGTTGATTGGCTTTATTACGTATTAAATCATGTCAAAATCATTAACAGAGGCACACCCCCTCCGGGGATCCCTGAGGGTATCTAGGATCCCAGGTTCAGCAGAGAGGCCCTCTTCAGGTGCTTCCCAGGAAAGGCTGAACACCATTGTTAGTAGGTCTCCTGTTGGGCCATGCCTGGGGAAGCAGGATTAACTGAGGTGTCAGCCGGAACTGCCAGCAGAAGCCTTGGGTAAATTGCAAGGTTTCGGAAAATGATAGCATACTTTAACGTCATTAGAATCTGAAACGTTTTATAATAATATTTGTTATAGTGTAAGTGTGTATATATGTGTTTGGGTGTGTGGATGGGTGGGTGTGGGTATGCATACGTCCCAAAGGACACAAATAAGCCAACTTGAACTTTTACAGATTCATTAAATTTCACATCACAGTTAATAGATAATTCCATTTGATATGTCTAGGTAGAGTGGCAGCCATTACTTAACCATTAAATGACTCTGCAGATAACATGCTGTCAATCATGGAGACATGATTGTTCTAAAATTCATTGGTTTCTTTCACTGCCTTCATCCGATATTATAGTGACCACCAGCTTAATAATACAATTAACGTTGAAACAGCCATAAAAGATCCGTCAGTGAAATCCTGAAATTTTTAACTGACGCTGTTCCTCTAGTAAAAGTTATTGATGAATATGTCTTTAATTATCTCCGAGAGCCTTTCCCCGCCCTTTTCACATTTGTGGTAGTTTTTCAGTTTGCTTACAACCGTTGAGATTCTATTTAGTATTTTTTTACTGGCCTTTTTTTATATCAAAGCACACCTCTAGTGAAAATCGGTGTGTTAATATTCTTCAACATCAGGTAAATTCTTAAGGTCATTTAACGCTCTACTAAGCTCTCTTTGGTATACTTATAATATTATAAGTAACTTTGCTAAGAACAATAATCAATGTAAGTAAACGACCAGTGCATGAAAGACATGTGGAAATATTGCATAAAAAGGGAATATCTCTCTTATTCATCACTAATTAGAGATATTTAGGGAGTCAAAATGGTTATTTGAATGTCACCTGCACAAGGGTAGGTGAGGACGAAAACGCCTCTTCAGGAATTCTGTGTTATCAGAAATGTAATGATTTAACTTACAGCCATATATATCAGAGCACAACCCAGTATATACACATGAATTTGTCGCTAATTAACGAGTTTCTTTGCTGAAATGCTCTCAGTAGTTAGCCATAAAGACGACCGTTTTGTTCCTCATATTTCCAGTTAGCCATGAATGAAAACAAAAATCTAATTTCAAGATGAAAAGCAAGATTATTTCTTGGAAATGATTTTAATCCGATCTCTTTCTTTAATGTGTATACACTGGAAGAAAGAGATCGGATTAAAATCATTTTCAAGAAATAATCGTACTTTTCACCTTGCAAAATATCTTTAAATTAGAATTTTTGTTTCATCCATGACTATCCAAATATATGAGAACATAATTGGTTGTCTTTATGGCTAACTACTGACAGTATTTCAGCAAAGAAACTCGTTAATTAGCGATAAATTCATGTGTATATACTGGGTTGTGCTCTGATACATATGGCTGTAAGTTAAATAATTATATTTCTGAAAACATAAAATTCTTTAAGAGGCGTTTTCGTCCTCACTTACCCTCCTGCAGGTGACATTCAAGTAATCATTTTGACTCCGTAAATATCTCTAATTAGTGATGATAAGAGAGATATTCCCATTTAACGCAATATTGCCACATGTCTTCCATGCACTGGTCGTTTATTTGCATTGATTATTGTTCTAAGTAATATTACTTATAATATTATAATTATACCAAATGGGAGCTTAGTAGAGCATTAAAGGACCTTAAGAATTTACCTGATGTTGAAGAATATTATCACATGTCTCATGTCCAAAGAAACCTATGATGCAGCGGAATCTTTAATAAACATCGATGCGTAC
>JANJGK010000012.1:24195463-24207963 GCA_039081455.1 Macrobrachium rosenbergii | reverse complement strand
TAAGCTCTTTCTAAATATAATAATTGTTTAGATCAGCATTTATTCTTTTATATTCCAAATTGCGCTTCCCGTAAATTAAAATTTACGTCAGTTAATGTTAAATTTTGGTTTAATTCAATTGTCGAATGAATTATGTTAACTCCACCTAAATTGCATCAGGTATTATCGCAACTTCCACATTTTACTGCGATTCACTCGTTATATGCTATCTTGTACAAGTCTGGCTTCCAACTAGACTGATAAAAACTCTAAATCTATTTGTCCTTGAAACGTATCTCCTCTGTCAATTTCCACGTAGTCAATTATTTGTCTTTTATATTCCTTTTACAATTAAAATAAAGTTCTAATGTATTCCCCTTATGCCCGATATCTCCTAGTTCATAAAAAAAATATTGCCATTTCTTTCTTCTAAGAAACTTTGTTTTTATTTCAATTTCCCCTTTAATCCTCTTCAAAGCACTGACTGTATTTGCCCAATTTTCTGGTCCCAAGTCTTTTACCTCTTAGACTTTTCAATATCCATAGGTATTTCTCTGAAATGCATACAGTGGGGATGACTTTACCAAAAGGTATATAGATGTTTTTCTCTGAATTCTTTAAATTCTACATATTAATCTCTTCCTGACTTGGTTTTCAGTATTTCACTTTACTGCATCATTCCAGTTCTTTCAGTTCTTCTCTTGAAACTTGTCGGATTATAATCATAACTTTATTCCATAAGACTCATGCTGGTTTTGATCATATGAACTCAGATTCATATTTTGTTTCCTAATTATACTGTCTTCCTCTACCAAACAAAATCTATTTTCTCATACCAGTTTACCTATGTTACTTGTCAATTTATTCGTTTCCTATCAGTCCGTTCTTTCATTTGCCTTGATATCTTGATAAAAATATTATTTCTTCCTTGTTCAGGTTTATTCATATCACTTTATAGACTGTTCTCAGCATAAATTCACCAGCATAAGTAAAATTTATAGCCATTACCTACCTCTCTCTCAATTTCATAAGTGTTCTTTCAAGTAATATCATTCAATATCTTTCTTCCCAACTTTACTTACACTATATTTCCTCTTCCTCCAATATCTCCCGATTCCTCGCGCTTAATTATTATGATTTTTCTACATTGAAACTAAGTTTTACTTATCCAAAAAGAATACTATTTGCTTCACTTTTATTCTTATCTTCATTCCATTTTCATCAAAATCATTTTATGCTCTCATTTCTCTTCCGTCCTTTTCCTCGCAAATCCGATAATTCTGTTGTCCCCTTATTAATTAACTTAGATTGCATATAATCAGAATCCGTTCATTGATTATGCCACTAAGCCTCATCAACATACAGTATAATACTTTTAGTTTTCTTTAAAAGATAACTATTGGGATGGCTCTTTGTCTGTTCGTCCGCACTTTTTCTGTCCGCCCTCGGATCTTAAAAACTACAGAGGCTAGAGGGCTGCTAATTGGTATGTTGATCATCCACCCTCCAATCATCAAACATACCAAATTGCAGCCCTCTAGCCTCAGTAGTTTTAATTTTATTGAAGGTTAAAGTTAGCCATGATCGTGCGTCTGGCACCGCTATAGGTGCCAACAACACAGGCCACCACCGGGCCGTGGCTGCTAGAGTTTCATGGGCCGCTGCTGAGAGTTTCATGGACCGTGGCTGAGAGTATCATACAGCATTATACGCAGTACAGAAAACTCGATTGCGCCGAAGAAACTCCTGCGTATTTTATACTTGTTTTATGTTGTCTTCAAATTTTCTTCGACGTTTATGTGCTTCTTTTCTTCAGCAGAACTAGTCTTTCAAACCATAACCCCAGGTCTTTCTTCTTCATACTTTCTCTGTACGTCTTGATGCGTCTAGGCTCTAAAGCTTTCTTCTTCTTTCCTCTCCTGTCACGCGAGTTGACAAATGCACATAGTGAGCTTGTGCAGGTCTTGGGAACTGTTCTTCTTGAGCTGTCGTACTGGATGCAAGGGAGAAGGAGACGTAACCCTGCAATTCAACTGCGGTAGGAAGAGCAGCTAGACCAAAGCTACCGGCCGTTGCAACATTGTTTCCAAAATCAATAAGTCTCCATCCCTGGCATTGCAAAGCCCCCAAGTAATTTGATATTTATGGGGAAAGTGAGTACTTCACTTGCGTTGGAATGATATTGCTTTATGACAATGGTTATGGCCACACGAGGATTTATTCAACCGAATGCGAAGTTAGTCAATGAACCTTCAAGTTCTCGTGTATTCCGCCCTCAAATTATCCTGGTAAATTGGCATTATGTGGATCTTCATTTGGTTTCATGACTGCAGTAACATTAAGGAATATAGCTCTCGGAAAGCTCAAGTTACGTCGTCAAATGTAAATTTCCTTGAACAAACAGTTTATAAATTATGTACTGCAATAGGAAACTTTTTTTTTTTTCTTGATCAGTGGCTTCTAGGTGCATTACTGAATGTCATAATTACAAGACTGGAAACAATTTTCTTCAGAATTAGTCATGCCTTTAAAATTTTGCAAGTGTTAAATTGATTCTGAGCCGTATCTACGATATCAGAAGTAAAAAAAAATTGGTAAGATACGAATTTATACAGGCATTAAGACTCACTTAATCCCCATTTTCAAGTCTCCCATAAGGTACAGGAGGCGACAATACCAACTGTATACTGAATATCGGAGTGATCGTCTCATGGATACTTTATATTTATCATTGTAATGTTTCATATAATTCTCAGCTATTGAAGGTATTTTCCTTAACTTTTTCTTCTACAAATATAAATACTGCACATTAGAAGGGAATCATTTACTGTTCTTTTAAACATCCTTTAACAAACATCTACACTGTTAAGTTGGCGAGATTACTTCTCTTTTGAGTTAACAATTGTATAAGTCTCAGAAAACATTCCTCACTGTATCCAGTATTACCTTACGTGTCTTTTTGTTTGTATCACTTCGGCCATTCTATGTCCTTCAATACAATGTTCTTAAGCCTTTTACACATTTCTGTGGTCATATTTTATGCTTATGTATATATGTATGTGTGTATGTATGTATATATATATATATATATATATATATATATATATATATATATATATATATATATATATATATATATATATATATATATATATAAACAGAAGTAGTTGGCGCAAGCAGGCCACAGCATATCTCAGGACAGGGTGACAAGGAGACAGTCGGTCATCTGTAGGTGGTATTTATTTGCCGACGCGTTTCGCAACACTTTGTTACATCATCAAGGCTAAAAAAGAAAATTTACAAATTAAAATACATGGAATAAAACTAACGACTTCAAGAGAGTCTCAACATGCTATATAAATATACATTAAAACAAGACAGTTCATAAAAAGCACCTGCTTTAAAAAGGGACCCTATTGTAAGTGGATTTTTTGGTATTAAAATGACTTGCAACATGTTAAAATGTTTTTCTATTGCAGACTTCAGATTACTTCTAAATTTATCGTCTAGGACGTATGGGATAGCTGCACGGAAAGAAACTCTATGCAGCTATCCCATACGTCCTAGACGATAAATTTAGAAGTAATCTGAAGTCTGCAATAGAAAAACATTTTAACATGTTGCAAGTCATTTTAATACCAAAAAATCCACTTACAATAGGGTCCCTTTTTAAATTTAAGGATAGAATCTGCCCAATAATGCAATCGTCAGTCGTATATAAATATACTTGCCCCAGATGTAATTTGGGGACTTACGTGGGATCGACTAAACGATTGCTGAGGGTCAGAGCAGATTCACATAAAGGTGTTAGTCACCGTACTGGTTGCAGATTGTCCAATCCAGAATTTTCTAATATCAGAAATCATTCAAATATATGTAATACAATTATTGATTATTCTGACTTCTCTGGTTTGGGCCAAACAAGTCATCCACACGAACTGCTAATTTTGGAATCGTTATTCATAAAACAGCTAGTTCCTAAGTTGAACTCACACACCACCTCTGTTCAGTTGTATCTGGCTTGAGCCAGTTTTCTTTGCTGCTTTCCTTTTCCCTTTTAGTCATTCAGTCTTCAACCTTTTAGTCTAGCAGGTGCTTTTTATGAACTGTCTTGTTTTAATGTATATTTATATAGCATGTTGAGACTCTCTTGAAGTCGTTAGTTTTATTCCATGTATTTTGATTTGTAAATTTTCTTATTTAGCCTTGATGATGTAACAAAGTGTTACGAAACGCGTCGGCAAATAAATACCACCTACAGATGACCGACTATCTCCTTGTCACACTGTCCTATATATATATATATATATATATATATATATATATATATATATATATATATATATATATATATATATATATATATATATATATATATGACTTTTTTATCACATCACCGTGATTCATATACAATCAGTAAGCTACAAACGTCCTTTAACATCCAATTCGCTCTACCTCGGAAATAATATATTTTCATATATGTTACTGAAGGGGAATTTTTTAGTTGATAATAAGTTCGTCGTCCCGTGGGCTCGAACCAGCGAAGGACAAGAACTCAGGACTACAGTGGACGCTTAACCCACGCGGAGAGGGCCGACAAAATCTTAACGCTACGGCTCGGTACTTGTTTACAAATATGATTATCCTTTTCCCACACATATTTATTACCTTCCTTAAAACTAAACACTTTACAAATTTCTTTTGAAATTATAGGGTGTAGTTTATACACGCCTAGACTGATATTCACGTCATGGCAATAACTTTCTTTTATACAACTTGACTCAATAATAAAATTTTCTTTCCAGTGCATTATTAGAATGAGCTATCCTTTTTGTCCATGCCAAGTTGATTGTATGATTGTTTTCATTAACGTGTACAAAAATTTCACTGTTCACTTGTGCATATATTACACATTTTTATGCTGCTCTTTTCTCTCTTTTCCAGCGTTTTTCCAGCTTGACCAATATAAAATTTGTTACCAGACTTTCATGGAATTTGATATACATATCTTCAAGTATTGTTGAAAAGCGCTTTAAAAGTACGTTTCATTGTCTTAATATTCTTAAAAGCTACATTAACTCCAAAATTCTTAGGGAGATATCTTTCGTATTGTTAGCATTATATGGTAGTACAAGCAGGATGTTTTATGTTGTAAGTTTCTTTTTAGTTTTCTGTAAAGAAAACTATTGTGCCGACTTTGTCTGTCCGTCCGCACTTTTTTTCTGACCGCGCTTTTTCCTGTCCTCCCTCAGATCTTAAAAAGCTACTGACGCTAGAGGGCTGCAAATTGATATATTGATCATTTACCCTTCAATCATCAAACATACCAAATTGCAACCGTCTAGTCTCAGTAGTTTTTTTTTTTTATTTAAGGTTAAGGTTAGCCATAATTGTCCTTCTGGCAACGCAACAACACAGGCCACCACGGCCGGTTGAGAGTTTCATGGGCCGTGGCTCATACAGCATTATAGCAAGACCACCTAAAGATAGATCTACTCTCGGTAGCCTTGATAATGCGCTGTACAGAAAACTCGATTGCGCCGAAGATACTTCGGCACACTTTTTACTTTTTTTTTTTTTTGCCGCTTCTAATATATTGTCTAGTACTGTGCATATTCAGAATATTTCAGGTTCTTGTCCGTATCCTAAGCATACCTGTGTCATCATCAATGTATTCAAGATTACATGTACGCAATGCTCTTAAAAACATAGATTTGAACTCTAATTTTTTAACCTTGTTGCTTTGATCTGAATAAAGATCACATAGGCAGAAATACTAGTAGGTTTTCTGTACATATTGTATTGAAACCCAATACTAGTTCGATGTATTAGGCAATCTAAAATGGGTAGGTAACCATTCTTTTCCATTTCTAAGGTGAAGTTAATTGATGGTATTAATTCATTTAACTTGTCAAAAAAGTTATTTACATTTACGTTTCCTGACCATGTCCAAATTATATCGTTAACATACCTGAATAAAATTACACGGCGTTAAATGATTTTGTTTAATAATCTGGTTTCAGAGACTTCCAAATACCAAAATTTTGTGAGTAAAATTTCATAGCATACAAAACTTAAATAAATTCATGATAAGAAACGCATAAACTCTTTCTTATATTAATTGATCTATCACAATGGGTTTGATACGGTTAATAGTCATTCATTTAGCAAATAATTTAGTAGAATTTTACTTCAATACAGAATTCTCACCATAAATGTATATTTCCAGTTACGCAATTTAGAGCAGTGAGCAAATATAATAAATATCATTACTAATAATACCTGGGAAGGATATCCTCACACAGACATGCTTCACTGTAAATAATCGCCGATTCAGCAGAAATTAATTTGTAACAGAATTTTTAAATTTTTCCAAAGACTGCATTTTGTGGGGGACAAAAATTCACACAAGAGTCATGCGAACTTAATATCATCTACTATACTACAGTATTCATGTAGGTTTTCTATTTACCAATTTAATGTATAATATTGGGGTCTTCAGGTGCCTTATCTTTCTTAAATTTTAGAGTCAGAAAAAAAATCCCGTAGAAACAGCAATGCATAAAGCGAGAGGAACCAACGATATACCATTAGTTTAGGCGAAAAAGATATTCTGTATTCCGATTGGTCGATGAAAATTACTCTAATTCTGACTGGATCTCTCATAGTTGTTACCATGGTAACCACTGTATACAAATAGAACTGGATTTATTTCGAGAAAAAATTACTTTGTAATGAGAATAGAATACCGAATAAGCTTCTCTTATAAATATAAATGAAGTATTCATAAATATTTAAATATTTCTAATATCAAAACAGCATGGGACATATTCTGATTATCATCATTAAAACATTCATTCAGTAGGTTATTTCAAATATTTTAGCGATACTGCTAAATGTCTGCTATTCATAATCATTATCTCAGTTTACAGAAATACTGCCGCCTCGTAAAACAGTTTTTTTTTTGGCGAATTTAATACTCGTAGAAAGTCTTTATTAGTGTAAGCGATATTACAGGAGGCTTAATTTCATGTTACAATTATAGTAAACACGTCAGGTCATTTTCTGCTTCAGTTTATCTACTCCTTTTGTGATTGGCATTTCAATGACCCGGTGGCATTTAACAACTGCCTGCAAAATAGTTGCCAAATGTCACTATCTTGCAGCTTGCATTTTGCAGTTATTTACGTCATTTATCTATATACGTATTAGATTAAGGAAACTGTCGAAATAGCTTACAATTACAATGGCAATAGAGTGTAACAATTCCCTTGACATAAATGGAAAGGTATCAACGTGAGTTTGTTTTTAGAAGGAACGCCTTTGTTTCCATAGCTTGAGGTAATGTGTATGAAAACAGACGACTTCTAGCACCATAGCTAGTACTCTAAGAATAAACTACTGTGCATTTCAGGGCCGTGTCTAATTGATTTTCGTCGATGAAACCTTACCAAAGCATTGTATATGGATCATAATTTGGAAATAGCTATTTGAAGCCGAAGCCTAATTGGCAAAAATGTGCAGTGATTTCTAATGTTGATAATTAAGGCACTTATCAGAGCAAATCAAAGAAATTTAAAGGGAACTTAGCTAAATCTAGCAGGCTCGTAGACAGAGGCAAGTAAACGTCATTACTAAAGGCCCCCCTACTCACTGATAGTGTGCTGTGGTATGACGTACTTTACTAGACACCTCGCCCATATACTTTATGAATGAAGACTCAGATGTTAAGTTAAGTATACCTTAGTTTAACGAGACAACTGAGCTGATTAACAGCTCTCCTAGGGGTGGCCCGAAGGATTAGACTTATTTTACGTGGCTAAGAACCAACTGGTTAAGTAGTAATAGTGTAGTATATGGAATTCTTATATTGTTTCACACACTCAAACACCTACCCTGCATACTCTCTCTCTCTCTCTCTCTCTCTCTCTCTCTCTCTCTCTCTCTCTCTCTCTCTCTCTCTCTCATCTTTTTGATGAATCATGTCTCTCAAGTAGAGTCAAATAAGGGAATGTGCATCAAATTAGAATATTAATTGTGTAATACAGTTCCACGACGCAATTCACGTTTCCTTTAACTTCAATATGCACCAAGTCTGACAGTAACACTCTCTGTGAAAACAACCATCGTTACCCTGAAGTTTCTGTTGCTTCATATTGTCTCCTCAAAAGTTCCGGTTCCCGAGTACCTGCTTAGTCTTAAAAAAAAGTTAAGTATTTAACCAGACCATTGAGCTGATTACCAGCTCTCCTAGGGCTGGCCCGAAGGATTAGACTTATTTTACGTAACTAAGAACCAGTTAGTTACCTAGCAACGGGACCTACAGCTTATTGTGGAATCCGAACCACATTATACCGAGAAATGAATTTCTATCACCAGAAATAAATTCCTCTAATTCTTCATTGGCCGGCCGGAGAATCGAACGCGGACCCAGCACAGTGCTAGCCGAGAACGATATCGACCTGTCCTAAGAGGAGCTCCTGCTTAGTCCTGCTAAATGAATGCAAAATAATGAAGGGGGGAGTAGTGTGCTATACCAAGCACTGTGGATTTATTATGGGACTGATCACGCATTAAGGAAATTAAGATTAGAACACTTGCGTTATGTTACATTCATTCATCGTGCTTAGTCTTGCTAAATGAATGTAACATAACGCAAGTATTCTAATCTTAACTTCCTTAATGCGTGATCAGTCCCATAATAAATCCACAGTGCTTGGTAAAGCACACTACTCCCCTCTTCATTATTTTATTTGTGTGCTTCTGTGTCAGTTTTGTTGCTTCTATACGCTTGATTCATTTACTTGGAACAGACACTAATGTTTGATGTAGGGTTGTTGAGTGGTTATCAGTGAGTCTATATTCCCGGTTTTTGAAGTTACTCATTTTTTCAATGTTCAGTTATTTTGATTATATATTTCATTTAATCATAACTACATTGTAGTACTGAATGAAATTCTTAACTCATAGTCCAAGAGCTTGGGGTATGTCCTAAATTTTATAATCCAGTAGTCCATTGATTATACTGAACTTTATTGAAATTGAAGGAAATATGAAATAAAACAAAACAATTATTGTAATATAAAATTATGTAAAAGGATATGCCGTTGTTTGTTTAAGATTAAGCCGGCCTTGTGTGAATCAGGGTCTTGCACTTTGAGCAGACCATAAGTGAAGAACTTTCGATGGAAATAGAGACAATAGAATTTCGATAATTATCGCATATCCTACTCAAGGTACTGCTTATTGTACAAGATGGTCAAATATTTGTTTCTACAATCATTAACACACAACTGGGAAACCCTGCTATTGCGTCTGATGTCATAGTTTACGTCACAACTAGCCTCTCTCTGGGTGCTTACTAAATTTAGCTAAGTTCCCTTTAAATTTCTTTGATTTACTCTGATAAGTGCCTTAATTATCCACATTGGACATCACTGCATAGTTTTGCCAGTTAGGCTGTGGCCTCAAATAGCTATTTCCAAAATACGGTCCATATCCGATTCTTAGGTAAGATTTTATCGACGAAAATCTATTAGACACGACCCTGAAATGCACAGAAATAGTATGCTGATGGTGTTCATATATTCTCTCATAATGTCTTCATAATAAAAATAACACAAATTTATATGGAATCTTTATTTCTGCTATCTTTATTTCTGCTTAAAAGATTTTTTATTCTGCGATCTTTATTTTTAAATCAAAATAGCTTTTTTTTCAGTGCTCTGCATAAACATAGGGTTGTCATGGTCACACCTGTGACAAAACTATTCAGAATTCAAGTTACAGTAGTTGTTAGTAGTTAACCAAAACACATTATGCACATTATTTCTCGCCTAAAGTAACGGTACTTTCAGAGCTACTCTGCATTATGCGTTACTGTTTTACTCATGAATTTTTTGTGTATGCTGTTGAAGGACTACAAGGTTTTCTGGAAATGCTCTAGCGAGATGTAATTAAGAGTGTAAACCACCCGTAACTCTCTCTGAAAGCAAGTAACCTGCAGACGTCTAGATATATTGCAGAACTCTTTCAAAGGTTGCTTAGGTTCAGGTGACCATAAATTTGTAGTATGGATTTATAATCATTCCTTCCCGACTAGATGAAGACCTTGCCAAAGAGACCTCATTGATCTCAGGTCAAGAAAAGTTATTCAAAATTAGTCAGCGAGTTTTGGTGCTTCTGGAAACAAGCCAATTCTCGTTAGGCTTTCTGAGTCTGATTGTTAATGCATTCCTGTCTAGTGAAGAATCTTGGTATTTGTTACTGTAAAAACGAACAATTGAAATCAGTTGGATGTCTGTGTTGTCTTGCCAAAGAACATTCTACAGTTTCATCTCCTTATTCAATAAAAACTGCAAACATGCTTTGAAATGAAACTTTGGGCTCAATAGCAGTTTTCTTTTAACTGATCTTCAACAGCTGGATGGAGTGGCCATTAATTCTGAATGAAACAGAGTGAGAAACATAATGGCTTGTAAAGAATGTTTATCATTTAACACAGGAGACATTCAATATTCTAATGAAATAAAAGTAGCATTCAACAGATTATTGAATGGGTTACTTACTCAAAAGAGGTGGTTTTTTAGAGCCCCAGTAATGTCGGGTAGTCATTCAACTAAAGGGACATTAAATGACACCATTAAAGGAAAATAATATAACCTATTTCAACACTGTAGTGGATGCTACAATACACAATCGACCCCTGTATGATGTCATGCAGTAGTCTTGCCAAACAAATAAAGAAGAGGAAAGGCACCTTACATTGCTAATCTGGAGAGCGTGATTGTTATTTTGAGAATTTTGCCACAGGTAAGATGAGCCACCTTTGGGAGACCAGCTATAAAGTGATCCAGGACTTCTATTGGTGAGATCGAAAGACTCTGAGGTCTTCATGCATAGGATCAAGGATGACAAGGTCATGTGGACAAAGAAGTCTCTTTGCATTGAAATGATACCTTTTAAATTTTAGCAGAAAATTATTATGAGAGGCATGTTCTGCTTTAGACCAAAACTATTCCATTCATATTATGTCTACTGATTACATGGCTAATCATGAAACTGAGAAATGGATTAAGTGACAACTAGGGTGGAGAGAGGGTTAGCAGGCAGGGATGGGTGGGTTATATGGGTGCCCCATCTGTAAGAAGGAGGTTGTTCACCTCTTGGGATGGCAAGGCCATTTCGACCTTATACTGCACCCAACATTTCTTGTGTCGACGGAGGGCGAAAGAGTAATTGATATCTCTCTGCCAGAGTTTGATGGTCTGTAGGTACACTTTCGGTTTCCTGCAGTTTGGTGATTGCTTCGAAGCGCAGTGCGTGAATGTCCACTATTTTCCATGAGAGGGGCTTGGCCAATTGCAAGGCTTTTGCTGCAATATTGTGCACTGCATGGAGGCTAAGACCATCAGGCTCCCATAGGGGTAAAGTGTATGGGTCGTCAGAGTAGATGTGGGATGAGCAGGTCCTTAGCCACTTAGTGATATATGACATTTCTTGTGGAAAAATAAGTTTTTCGTAGATCACTCTTGGGAGATGGATCCAGAACAGTTGGAATGGTATTGAGTAAAGTAAAACCAATTTTTCATGAGTGAGGAGCTCGTGCGTGACAATTCCAGCTGCCATATCTCTCGTCCCTATCTTCCACCCCGAATTATTCTATCTACGTTTGTTACCTTTAATCTTGAGGAAATTATTGAATACTGACCTGTAACCTATCTAACCATAGTCAGTTCAAGCACTGTTGCATTTTCATCCATTAATTCACAGCCACCATTCTAAGGGCGTAAAAAAAAAAAGCTAACAGACCTACATCTCGATTGTAGAATGTTACTTTTCAATGCCATTGACTCACTCTGTAAGTCATCCAAACTTCCAAACGGCTCTCTCCATTCCTATCAACTTTTAGTCCTGATCTCATTGTTTTGATGTTCGCTTTTTAATGAACTGACTAAACGGTTAACAATTTTCAATGCTCCACTTTCTTCTGTTTAGAGATATTACTAGCTCATTCTATAGATACTATTTTAGCACATGTTTCATTGAGCTAGAGGAAAGCGATAAGTCATGTACAAAAATAATTCGCAGAATACACACCAGGCTGCCTTTTCGCACATTTAACATGTCGGCTATTTAGTTGGCTCAGTGACTGTCTTTCTTCTCAGATCATCAAGTTCTTAACTTTTTCCTTCGCTTCGTTTTGCGTGAGTTTTAATAAACTCCCTTTTTTAAAAGTTAGATCTATTTGCTTATAGCTTGCTTTTATTAGTCATTTTTCTTCTTCAATCTTTAGGTCACTGAGGACAATTGGTCAGCTTTCCTGTCATCCAGGATCCTCACCATAAATTCAAAATAAACTAATCCATTTATGCATCACTTGCATGGTTGCGTTATTCGTAGCATATACAGAAAGTATGTGTCTTCATTAGCCTGGAAGGGAGCCAATGTAATCTAGCGTTCTCAGCATTTTCTTTTCCTCTGTAACAGGGGAAAATAAAAGAAATTCGACTCCAGTGGAG
>JANJGK010000012.1:24180975-24195363 GCA_039081455.1 Macrobrachium rosenbergii | reverse complement strand
ACAAAAGAAACTTCAGTAGCATGGTAGATTCCCAAAATACGGTAGCATTTATTTAAAAGTTTAAAGGTACTCTAACGTACCCTGAGAGAAGAAATTGCCTACTTACAGAATGTCCTTGCTATGGAAAGTCTGTCAATAAAATGTTTGGTGATGAAATGCCTGCTAACAAAGTTTTAGCTACAAGGATGATCAAACTAGTAGTTTCTTGAATTTGCGACTTCCATATATTATTTTTGCAATGTTAAAGCTAAACATTGTACAATAAGTTTGGAGAGTGGAGAGAGCAGTGCGTAACATAATATAATCAGAAAGCTACAAACGTCCTTTAATATCCAATTCACTCTACCTCGGAAGTAATATATTTTCATATATGTTACCGAAGGGGAATTTTTAGTTGATAATAAGTCCACCGTCCCGTGGGGTCGAACCAGCGACGGACGAGGAATCAGGACTACAGTGACACACTAACCAGTCGGCCACAAGAGAGCTTTCTGATTGTATATGAATCACGGTGATGTGATAAATAGTCGTAACATAATATCTATTAAACAATCACAGTACAATTACCTTGACGTAAATCAAAACTGAAAGTAAGAAAGGAATCATTTGATTGACGGCAAAATTTCATTCAACTCATAAACATCGCTAGAGTCTTCATTTGCTTTACAATTTTCGTGGGCCCTGAAAACATGAAACACGGTATAAATTTGATTCTAGTTTTTTCAGAGCTGAAATGAATCTGCATTTAAGACAAAATCGTAAACAATTATCAATATCACTCTGGCGGTGCAGTTCTTGCGCAATCGTGTATAACACATTTGTGTATATTCATGTTAAGTGAGTTGTTTTTATCCAGAAGATGAAATACTATTTTGACACAATGATTATAAAATTCGCCAATTTTGAACAAAATGTGAAATGGGTGTTTTATCATAACTTGATATTTAAAGCATCTGCAAGATCCAGAGGAATAAAGGTCTTGAATCAAAATCAGCAATTTAAATCTAGCTTGGAGGCTTGTTGTCCGAGTTGGTTTCTATTTAGTTCCTCTTTATCTATTTATCTATCTTTAAATTCCATTAGGTGAATATTTTGTCTTTCATATGCAAAATCTACGTATCTATTGAAAAACATTTATTTATACTTCCTCTTTCTTTTATGCAGAAATGACATAAGCTTGCACTTCAGTCATAATTTTATGTAAATGAATATTTCAAAATTAAGATCACACTCTGAGTTTCCATCATCAACTAACATGTTTATTTTACGTAATAGTTTTGTTGATAAAGGTTCAATTGCCTGGCTGTTCTTTCCACTGGTTTGATTGGTTATCTCTATCGGAAAAACTGAGGAAAAATTGAATGAAACTGGAAACTTGAAAGAAATCTTGGTATTAAGACACAAGGCAGTCCATGAAAGTTTGTCAGTTTACTGGAAGTCGTCTGTCACTCTTGAAGAGGGAACAGAAACGAATGAAGTGCGCGTGTGTGTGAGTGTCGTGAGCGTGAGAGTGAGAGAGAGAGGTTTTATTGACCCAGAGTTTTTTAATACTATAAAGCATTTAATATTCAGAATACTTTCTTTTATACATTTTTCTAAAATCTCATATTTTTGTTGTGGCCAATTCTGCAGCCTTAAGAGGCTGTGCGCTCTCTCTCTCTCTCTCTCTCTCTCTCTCTCTCTCTCTCTCTCTCTCTCTCTCTCTCTCTCTCTCTCTCTCAAGATAACCATTATCTAAGACCTGCGTATTCCTATCTGTGAGAAAACTAATATGAAGTTCGGACATAACGAGCACCATTTGTGTTTATCTAAATACAAACAAAAGCGCAGAGAACAACCGTCTCACTAAAAACTATGTAAAATTTATTCTTCGCCAACAATGCAAATCACATCATGCACGAGTCTTCTCTATGTTTTGCTATGATAATCAGACCAGTATGTTTTCTTTGTACCCAACAATGCGAATCCCCCGGGAATACATATTGCATCAGGCTGGAATTTTATGGTATTGATTGCAATTGACGCTGGAAATAAAAGAAAAGAAAAAAAAATGCATTCAGAGAGGGATCCCATAACTAACCAGGTAACTCGGATTGCCAGTATTGGAAATTCGTAACAGTATCTTAGCAGTAATGGATACGAAATAAGGGAAGACGGGAAAGAAGAGAGAGAGAGAGAGAGAGAGAGAGAGAGAGAGAGAGAGAGAGAGAGAGAGAGAGAGAGAGAGAGAGAGAGAGAATATTGTTCAGATCTGGAGAACAGATGGTGCATGATCATGAACGCAATGAAAATTATTATATAATAAAAAGGAATTTGAGCAAACACATAACTTCAAAAAGGATATTAACTACAGAAAAGGACAGGTGATATCATTAGTCAGAGCAGTGGCGCAGAGTACAGTAGAGTACAAAAATAAGAACTCGAAATACAGAAAAGGAAACGGGAAAAGAGACAGGAAAAGGAATGAATATGAAAAGACGCTTAAAGGAGACTAGAGATGCGGTCGGCCGAGAGGGGAAAGTAGCCGAGGCCAACAATAAACTCACCAATTGTTGAAATTTATTCGCCCGGCTTTCTCATGGGGTATTTTCCAATAAAATGTTTGTTGTTGTTGTTGTACGCTGTTGTGCTTTTTCTGGGAAATATGACCATAGAGGAACTTACACTGCCTCGACTAGGTTTAGTTTTCAAATCATGGCCGGTTGATGTATTTGAATAAGTAATAGCCTGCACACACACTCACACGCACGCACACACACACACACACACATATATATATATATATATATATATATATATATATATATATATATATATATATATATGTATATATATATGTATATATATATGTATATATATACATATATATATATTTATATATATATATATATATATATATATATATATATATATATATATATATATATATATATATATATATATATATATATATATATATATTATATGACCACATTCACCGCGATATTTTTTATACTCACAAATGTTAAGCCACTAATAGCGTTTGATATCTGATTAGCTATAACTAGGGAATAATTAAACCCAAGGCGGATTATAATTGACAAATACTTCGTTGACATTGGCATTCGAACAGCTGCCTGATTTAGAAACAACAATGTACCGTGGCTTTTGACCTCTGAGCCATCAAGAGAGGCATACGTTGATATCAACTCCGCTGTACATGTGCCTGTCGAATTCAGGTTTTGTACTTATCATGGATATCAACCCCTATACCATGTGACTAATTATGAATTTTTGCCATATACGCCGTGACATCCATAAACAGTCACGTGTTACAAGTTTACAAATCAGCTATCATGGTGGAGATACGTTGATATCGATTTGAAGTACAAAACCTGAATTGGACAGGCATATGTACAGCTAATTCGACTGCATCTTAATGTTCTCTTAACGACACAATGGTCAAAAGTCACTGTACATCGTCGTTTCTAAACCGGCCTTGGTTCGAATTCCACTGGTGATGAAACACACACACACACACACACACACACACATATATATATATATATATATATATATATATATATATATATATATATATATATATATATATATATATATATATATATATATATATATATATTAGTAGGTGTGTGAGATTTTGTGATATGCCTTTTCTCCTTTTTCGAGTTGTTTTTAACTTATCCCCTTCCCGCCAATTCTTTAAAATAATGTCGGAAAAGGGTCTGAGTTCTGCAGCTTACTCTCCCACCCCATCACAGGAATAATAGATATGCATATCATATATACATATACATCCATATATATATATATATATATATATATATATATATATATATATATATGTATGTATGTATGTATGTATGTATGTATGTATGTGTATATATATATATATATATATATATATATATATATATATATATATATATATATATATATATATATATATATATACACACAAGGAAGAAAGGCTGTTTTCCGTAATAGGGGTTGGCTCCAAAGAGAGAACAAAACAGCAATCGCACCCACATTCATTTTTTAACTGCTGGATAAAGAGTGTGTCTCAAGTGCAGAGTATTTCTGCAGTTATGGACATCACACAAATATGCCTACAAAGAAGGTTCATCAAAAAACGTAATGAGCCCCGTAAATTTTGAGCGCCATTCACCTCCTCTCTCTTTCTCTTGTACTCTCGCCTCTTAGTATTAAAACCTTTCTATCCAAATACCTCTTGCGCACCGTCTATGCAGCACTCGCTAGGTCCTCCTCTCCTCCTTCCTCCTACCAGCTCTGAATTATACGAAAGTCATAAAATACCCTGATCTACATTTTCCCCTTACGCTAATATTTTTACCAGTTCTTTGTATTGCTTTATTCTTCCCCTCTTCATTCGTCTCTCTCTCCACTTCTATTTATCAAACTATTTATTTCAGTAACCGCAGACTTTACATTCTAAATACATACTTCACCTCCTAATAGGAGAGATCAGACAAAAATACCGTATAACACACCAACTTTAGTATTCATGGGCACTTCTGATCTACTGATGCACTCTGCTGCCTTCTGAACTATACCTTTTCTCAGATGCACTTCTCCATCTATATTTACTGCTAAATATACGGGTATGTGCAAATCAACAGCTTCCATTCCTCCTGCTCCATTTTATTATTAATTACCCGAACTGCCTGATTTCATTTTAACACCAGTAATTTACACTTGTTCACACGACTTTGCAGACTCCATCTTTTACAATAACTTTTAAATGCTTTCATTAATCAGTGCAGTTTTACTTCACGATCACGAGTCAGCATTATTTCATCTATAAGCATCACCACGGCACATTTCACTCAAGGTCCACTTCTTATCACGCACCTTTCACCGTACGTCTGTTTCCAACCATTTTCCAGTTTTTCTTATCCATAAAAATGTTTATTAACGATAGAGACATTAACTCGCATTAGTCTCAGACCCCCATTAATTAACACTACATCAGTCATGATCCGTCTACAAATTATGAAATACACTTCGCTGCCATTATGGTATCTTTAAATCGCTCTCAAAAGCCACCATTATACTTTGCTCTCTCAACATCTTGTAAGATCCAGGGAAATACATATATAAAAAAAAATGTACCATCGCAGAAAATAGGTGGAGGATCGGGAGAGTCCACGAGAAATGTCTGAAGATTTCAGAATATAAGTTCCACTGACCATCAAGACACAATCTGCAGAAACGGTATTTGCACAGGTCTTTTATCATGTTGTGAAGGCATGAATCATCACAGCTTTTACTATAAAACAGATAGGTAGTATGTTAGCTTTTATCTTTCATGTTATAAAAAGATGAAAATTAGGAATGAGTGCAGTGACTCATCACAGCTTTCACTATAAAACAGATAGGTAGTATGTTAGCTTTTATCTTTCATGTTATAAAAAGATGAAAATTTAATAATGAGTGCATTAAGTATTGCTCTGTTACATTTAGTGGCTTTACTGAGGAAAACTGACTTATCGTGCAAACAAAAATGCATTGAAACCCAGTAAGAGAAGGATTTTGTAAAAGTCGACACAAATTACAATAAACTGTATCTATGATGCACACAGAAACCAAAGAGCTACAAAGATCTACCATTATATTAATTCTCATATGAAACAGGGAGCTGAGAAGTTTCAGGAAAAAAGGAAAAACCAATCAGTGATATACACAGTGCAAAGTAAAGCCTTTCTTTCTGATTGTTACCTTTTCCGGTCTAAAGAGTTAAAGCTTTTCTTACTAATTTTTACCTTTTCCGGTCTAATGCGTTAAAGATAAAATGAAAACCATTTTTTTAAAGCCACCTCGTTAGATTTACCTGCAGATTCTATGATAAAGCACTAACAGAAAAGAGCTTAAGGAGCAGCAATGACAGCATATCTAAACATAAACGAAAAAATTAAAAATATACTTGAGCATAGGGAATACTGTGAAAGATTAAGACAGCAGTAATCCCACTACATTGAAATTTAGGTTGAATCTCTATTTAATAGTTATCCACTTTCCACGAAGGGGATTTAACACATTAGCACACACACTGCCTAAGCTTATTAGAGCTGATGACTAAAGTGTGCTTCATAGTAAAGCATTCTGACTGATTAGTCCTTGGAAGGATTAACCCTTCGTGGATACCATTTTGCTAAGATGACTTGAAACCTCCGTAATAAACTAATAAAACACTTGCAATTTCAAAGACACATATTTCTTTATATTGTGAAAGTACCTTTAAGTTAAATTCCAAAAGTAACAAATGTCTGCCTCTAAGCTTGTTCTATTTCCTAATAATATCGTTTTATAGTACCGTAATTGTTTTTTCAAAGTGCTTAGCCGATTTTTCATCTAAATTTATTCAGTAAGACGCCCCTGCATTCCTCATGGATTTGTAAAATTATGTTACTGTAATTTTGGCTTCCTCTTGCGTGCCAAGATGTGGCAGTTGACGAAGATCACTCAAACTTCCGACAAAACCTTATCAGCTCTTTTAGCATTCACTGAAAGTTCCATTTATTATTTGTGCTGCATCCTTCATTAAGATACTCTTTTGTTTACAGACGAAGGTATCTGTAAATGAATATTTTTTTTTCCAGTCGTCAGGTGTTCATCCTCTGTTTATCCTTGTTTTACTTGTCATCATATAACTGTCAAAAATTTTGCTTTACTTCTAAAGTGCGTGGTGCTAATCAACAGTGTCGATATTACGGTCCTTACCGAAAATTCGTATTATACATTATTTTTGCTTAAAAATTTTATTGGTGCTTTGATATGGAAAAGAAAAGTGTTTAAAGGAATTTAATATTACAGAGAGCCTACCACTTCTGGACTACTAAACCGTCAATAAGGGAGCTAAAAACTGTTTATATGATAGTATCTTAAGACCTTTTCAATTTTTACTTAAACTTTCATAGAAAAAGTGCAAAGCAGGTGGCAGCCAAATATTATTCATTATAAACTGAATGGAAAATAATTCATTTATCTTCAAAATTGGCATTGCACACAACTGCTGAACGCTCATCGGAGCTTCATGATAATAAGCCAGCTCCAAAGAAGAGATAAGAGTTATTTAATAAGAACTAAACAGAGTTATTTTTTTTTATTCAATGACTTAATCTCAGACCCCTTAGCTACAAATTCGACTTTCCCTAGCTCTCCATGTGGGTCGCTGCAGCCAATTCAGAATTATCTCATCCTTCAATAACGTCATCATCTACGTTATTTACGACTGAATAGAAGTTGATTTCACTCAAATTAAAGGGCGATGTTTGGTCTTCCCTGCTGAAAATACTTCAGAGAAAGCTTTTAGATTCAGATAGATAATTTACGTTATTCACGTTTAAAACATTTTCCTTTGCACAACAATACCCTGCTAATTTCACAGGATTCATCTCTAAAGTAATGGAAATGCGCTCCCCCGGATATGAAGCGTACATGTATGTATAGAGATGCGAAATCACACACACACACACACACACACACACACACACACACACACATATATATATATATATATATATATATATATATATATATATATATATATATATATATATATATATATATATATATATTACGTGTGTGTTCGTGTGTGCGTATACAAAGATATATACTTGTGTGTGATTTCGTATCTCTGTCCATGTGTGTGTCCGCCATTACTGCAGGCTTAGTTAACTTCACCCTCCATTCCCGATTCTATTTCCCTTCCTAATGATCAGCAGTCAGTAGGTCAGCTCGCTTATGATATACGTTAGCGTCATCATATGACCACCTACACATACCACCCGCCATCAAGCTCGTAAGACGTTCTTTCCTGGAAAATTTTGTGATAGAACTTTCATTGCGTCATTAATTACTCAATGACAAGCTACTAGCCACCTTCTGAAATAGTTTTTTATTAGGTAACTTTTTAAAAGTGTTTAGACACCCACCTATCTTTCATTGCGTCATTAATTACTCAATGAAAGCAACTAGCCACCTTCTGAAATAGTTTTTTATTGGGTAACTTTTTTTAAGAGTGTTTAGACACCCACCTATCTTTCGCTGCCATATGCCTTTACACTGACTGCAACGTGAATTTACTTCTAGTGTCACTATCCCATATGAATGAATGAGTCCTGAGAAAAAAGGATGAATTATAATATGAAGAGCCGCTATACAACTTAATCTTGATATGATGAATTTGAAAACTGATCAAATATTCATTTAAAAATACTTTCTCGAAGTCGAATGGATAATAAACAATAAGCATGGCCAAAAAATATAATAATATAGATATATAAGTGCATTAGGTCAAACGAGCATTTTGCCAAATGGCATAGTATGGTAGTATTGAAATAATGAATGATAATATCCAAATATCATGTTCATCTTATTCGTAACGATCAGCTGGATAAATATCCATTCATCCATTTGTACTTCGGTCATGCTTGATGAATGAATGCGCAATGAATGCATACTGAACAAAGAATTCATTAGATTTAACCTCACTCCATAGCAAAGACGCAGGGAAGTTCTTTACTATAAATTAATTTTAAATCATATTAAGTTTGTCTGGACTTGAAGGATGTTCAAAATATAAATGAAATACGGAGGCAATCTAAATGCCATTCTTGTGGTATTTCAAGACGCAACATTAGAATATTACAAACATACAAAATGAACGACAAGACACTAATTACGAGTAATGAGACCCTCTGAAATCCTGTAAAATGTACAGCACTTCCTTTCAATGAGGACGAATTTTTGCAAAGATGTTCCAATTAATCCGCCAAAGGAGAGAAAAAAATTCGAGACCGAGGATAAGGTTCGAGTTGGGATGATTATCAATGTGGAACGACCACGTCTCCGGTGATGACGACATAACCTTCTTTTTATTTATATTTTGGTCGTTTTAATTCTAAGATGCTGCTATTCGGTCATTCCTTTCTTGTCATATTTTGTTCCATCCGTTTTACTATCATCGCACTGCGTTTTATACGAAAAGCGCCACTTTCTAAGTTTAAATTAAGTTTCAGCCTACAAAAAATAGTTGGTACAGGGAATGAAAAGGATGTTAAAACGAGTAATTTGACACTTTTATATTATTGATTATGTTGTACTGAAAAAATCCTATTTTATGCATACTGTATGTTCGGGTTTATTTTGCCTAAAAAAATGGTATTTGATTTTTTCCATTAATTATAAAAATGACACACCTACAACAATATGTTACTGTTAAATGAAAACTAACCTATAGCAATTTACATTGGGCAAACTATTTCCATCCGTGTGCCTGACAGAGATAATACTTGATCGTGAAATGAGTAATCACACTAATAATGAATAACATTTCAGCTGGAGCTAGGATTAGATCTAAAGAAGTGTCTCCAATTATCCTGAGTATCCCTTCATGGGATTGTTATGTCGTCTGCTGCATCACGCTTACCCTTCAGATATCAAACGACATCTAAACTTGATTATAATTATGCGTCAGTCATAAGTACACTTTGTTGCAAGAGATTAGCCTTGATTTCTGTAACGTCAAAGGTCTTATTACAATAAAACATTTTTCCAACACAGTCTTAGTTTTCCTGTTGGAAAAGTAATGTCACTTGCGGCGATGAATTATAACTATGACAGTAATTCTTAGAGGTCCAGTAGGGAAAAAATTGTAAATATAAGAGTAATTATAAGCCACCAAACTGGACGTAGCAGTGTTAATGGAAAACAGGATTAAGTAAAGAACATAACTATTATATCTGAAAAATGAAAAATTTATATCATGTTTTCTGAAAAAATGTGTTCAAATTTTAACCATTGCGGCTGAGGCAGAAGTAACGTCGTATCTAAATACTGAAAAATATTAATAAAAGAATTTTAACATAGTAAGCATCACTCATCTTATATAAAGGGTCTCTTGACTGTGTTTTTTCATGTTTAATATTATAACCTAAGCATACTGCATTTACTCACTAAGATCTTGCAACGAATACCGATACATATGCTATTTTTTTCCTTTAACTTACAAATAGTCTTTAACTAGCATAAGGAAAAGGTGACGTACAGAATATTTTCTACTTTTCAATGATCCGAAGCACATATGTCTGCCATTTTACTCATCCTTTCTACTTTCTCCCAAAAGTCAAACCCTTTCGTTAAAACTCGCCTGCATCATGACTTGAAATCCAAACTCTGACGAAGAAAAATGGTCATTTAATGATGCGGAAAGATACGCTAGTACGAGTGGTTAACTGTGACCTCGTCCTTCATTCTCTCTCTCTCTCTCTCTCTCTCTCTCTCTCTCTCTCTCTCTCTCTCTCTCTCTCTCTCTCTCTCTCTCTCTCTCCTGGTCGCCTGGCAGCTCATATAAGTAAACGTAAGAAAAATAAAATAAAAATGTATCTCTTCGTTCCGTACAGCCAATTTATGTCATTACAAGGCCAAAATTTCAAATGTAAATGTACTGTACCTTGAAATCTGACGTGATTACAATGAAGCGGAAGAAAATGAAGTGCTGTCAGACATATCATCAATCCCCCATATAACTGTTCTTTTCTAATTCTTATATACAGGTACATTTGGCGTTGACTGCAGTTGCTTTTTCAACGTTTAAGATAAAAAAAAAGTTTCTAACTGACTCTCTCTAGTTTATTCTTGTCATTCTAACACTTAGCCTTTAAACTCTAACACATTTATTATGGCCAAGTACTGGAATCATGTAAAGGACTAAAATTTAATGCACTTCATCCTTGAGAAACTATTTTATGACAATAATGCAAACACTCTTAGTCAGGGCAGTGAATGCTTGTCGTGTCACTAAGAAGAGAAATGAATTAAATCTGTTACGTTTATTATGAGTATAACTCTATCACAGTAGAAGGCAACTGAGTTGAACGATTTTCTTTCTGTAGACTTTACATTAAAAATTTTTGGCTACTATATGAAACCCCTTCATGGTAGTTATTTTTATAGCTTCATTATAAGCGCAAAAAAAAAAAAAATGTATACTACGCGGATATCGTAAGATGACCTTTGGAATTATACAGTCACTTTATACTGGTCACCGGAAAACCTTACTAGACAACGGGCAGTACTTTGCAAGTTCCTTATTATCGAAGGGAAAACCAACTTACCGCCTCGATGTTTTTGAAAATGTCATTGGTAAAAGCCTCATCATCGGCTATTAGAGTAAATTTTAACGCTTACCACTTTTTATAGAACTTCAGATTCCTCGCTCTCTTCGAAATTTGGCGCTTTCATCGGTGATAAATTCTTTTTCGTAGTCTTTTTTACCCCTTTTGCAGAATCGTAAAATATATATATATTTTTTTTTATCTCACATTTTCTTTGAAGTATGCACGCTTTCGCAAGAACTCGGCCTTTTGTCCTGTATTGTTCTATGGCACATCCATTTTTCTTTTATATTTCTTAACTTTTTTCATCTACAGTATGTTCTTTTATGCTCCCCGTTCAGATCTTTCTTTTCATGGCTCTATGTCTTTTGTTTTCTTTCTTTCTTTCTTTCCTATTCTTTGGTTAAAGCTTCTTTAATTCTCCTTTTACAAAAGTGGCTAAACGTAAGTTGCATACAGAATTTTCCTGTCTTTATTCCTACCCTTCCTATCTCTGCATTAGGTTGCAGAGATGGTAAAATAACGGTACTGATTTCGCAACTTTATTTCGTATATCATTCCTTAGGAATCTTATATATTTGCTGATAAAATTGATTTGAAAACCTTTATTATTGTAATTTACACGATAGCCATCACTGATTACTTATTTCTGAGACATCGATGACATGACTGTTTTGATCTGGTTCTGCAATATTAATGACTTCAATAATAGTTCATTTGTGCAACTTAGATCAGAACTGCGCCTATTTCAAGTAGTGCTTCTAGGATTTCTAGAATCAAATACTCGCCCGTGTACCTATTTCTTCCGCCGTTGTAGTGTTATGCTCACTTTGAATTTGTAAAGTCTGTTGATTTTGACTTACATCTATAACATTAATAAAAGTAATATAAGAACCACTGTCATTGTACGAAAAGGAATATAAGAACCATTGTCACTGCATGAAAAGGAAACAGGAGATTACAGTAATATTTAGGTCCTGCTTATTCCCTTAATTTTATTTTTATCGTATTTAGAATGCAATAACGGTGTCATTCTCTCGAGAAAAAGGAAGGGATTTCAAAGAACTGGAGAGCGATAGATAGAAAGAGGAAGAGAGACTGAAGCATCGAACTAAATTAATATTTAAAAAAGCCTGCCAGTTGGAAGAATTGCTGTATAAACTAATGTAAACGAACAAATAACGTAAACATCCCATGGTACTGACAACTGTGTAAATTTACGATTTTAGAACATTATATAAAAGTAAATATTACTCAAAGACATCTTAAGAACACATTGAGTGTTTTTTCAGTGAGAGAGAATAAAATTCATTAAAATCTGTGCTATTTCGTGAATATTCATCTAGCTTTAGAACTGCGATCCCTTCGCAGAGGTTGCAACGCGCTCTTCAGCCAAGATATTGGTAACTTTGGAATCCTCCTCAAACATTGTAATGAAGGTGCCAGCGCTGATTCAGCATCTTTGGACACCAACAAGGCCAATAATTCTCCAGATGAGTGCCAAGGGAAACATATTCCGGGACTCAGTGTATAATTTCCTGAAAACTAACAGACATCCATGTTTCCAGGCTAAGAGAAAGAAGCTACACGCAAACGGAATCAGTTGCTAACAATGTTATTAACTTTTTTTTTTTGGCCTATTCTGTCTTTAAACGGTCAGTCAAGTTTAATGCAAAATGAATGCCAAAATAATTTCTCAGTAGCAAGAAGGTCGAGACGGATTTTGTAAGTCAAGATCAGTCCATTAACTCAAATATTTTAAGTGTTAACAAAGCACAAAATGAAATCTCCAGGAATATCATGTCAGGTGCATCATCCCTGTAAAAGTAGTCGAATACGGGTGTGTGTATATATATATATATATATATATATATATATATATATATATATATATATATATATATATATATATATATATATATATATATATATATATAGATAGATATATTATATATATATGTATATATATATGGAGAGAGAGAGAGAGAGAGAGAGAGAGAGAGAGAGAGAGAGAGAGAGAGAGAGAGAGAGAGAGAGAGAGTCTGACTGATCAATAGTTTGTTGCATAAAGAAACAAGAGTCCGGCAATCTAGAATCAAGGAAAACTAATCATAAGATATCATTTGGGATAAAAGTAGCATTTTCTTACTATTACTTACTATGAAAGTTAAGTGTCCTTGATCCCAGATGTGGATTAACTTTTAATCCCTCAAATACCCGGGTACAATGAACAGAACTAGTTTGGTATTATAAAGACATAAGCGATAGATTACAATGGCTTTGAGAAAGGTCATTGACTTTTGATTCCATTTTCACTGTGAAAGGATTTCGTTTTAAAAGATAAATATCACAATCGAAGTGGAACTCTTTGTAGTTTTTGATTAAGGGTTATGAAGGATTAAAGTGTAATGTATGTTAGCTGAGTAGTGACCGAACAATACCGAGAGATTTGCTTCCATAATCCCCCATTTGCTCAAGCAGTCACGTGACTTTAAAACGGGCGGAGCTTTGGTAGTTACTTATCTTGTAAGATATATATGATTTGTATGCATTTAAGTGTACATATTTATCAGCTTCATGTACTCTAGTGTTTGAGATTTCCAAGGAGGGTGCAGTGGTTAAAAATAAAAGCAAAATTCAAAAAGAAAATTTTTAAAAGTAGTTATTATACTTTCTTCGAGCTGAGTTATGTGCTTGAGAGTATGATTCCTCGTACCAATAGCGTGAAAAAAATTGCACCAATACAAAAATTATTTCATTCATTATTTATACAGAATAGAGTTTACTTTTATTTTTCACTTCCTTTATGATTAAATCATATTCTATTCACCACATGTCTGCGACGCAAAGCACTCAATTTGTGAAATGAGTTAAACGTTATTCGTGCTCAAGATTTGCATACAGTAAGTATAAAATTCCGTTTTCTGTCGCCATCTTTTACCAGATTCGAACTCCTTCTCATTGTTTGAAAGCTATATTCAGGACCTGAAAATGATGAAGCTGCATCATTAGACCATCATCTGGGTTTTCAGTATCTGTTAGTTGTCATTTTTGAAGGTCTTGATTTGCCATGTTATTGACTGGAAAATATATTAGGAAAACTCCAATTCTCTTAAATCACATGATAATATTAAACGGGACGCTTCCTCTCAACTCTCATTTCACAAATTGTGTGCTTTGCGTCGCAGACATGTGGTGAATAGCTTATACATATATATAGTTAGTTATAAATGATTTGTTTAACCAGACC
>JANJGK010000012.1:24168475-24178475 GCA_039081455.1 Macrobrachium rosenbergii | reverse complement strand
CCTACCAGCTTACCGGCGTCCGAACACCTGACCTAGCCAATGGCTTCCACTGAACAAAGAACGTTCCAGACCTAGCCATAACTAACACAACATATCTAAGTTACTAAAAGAACCCTTACTTGGACGGGGCTTTGCTCCGAACCCCAATGACTAGCCAAGGCTCTACCCTGTATCGTCGAACGCGTATACCCGAACACTTTTATATCCTGAATAAAGCTTAAAAAGTAAACAGAATCAGTCGGCTCACCTTAGTATAAGTCACCGAAATCATAGAAATCATCTGGTTCCAGCCGGCCACGTTTCCTTGTTTAAGGCGTATGCTGTTAATCGTTGTGCTACGGAAGCGTTTTCGTATATGCAGCAAGTTTCCTTGCGAAAGTGTATGGGCACGTGCAATCAGTTCCAACACCGACTGGAATGTACATCTTGAGTCTTCCAGGTACAGCTTCGTGACACAGTACATGGAAAAATAGCCGTCACTAATATTTTTCTTAGTGTCGTTTCTTGGCAACACCGTCCTTTTCAAAACACGCCACTGTGATCACACTGAATTCCTGTGGTATGTGCATTAAGGTCTTATTACCTAATGAAGTAGATTAAGGCTACAGTTAACCCCGAGCATTGCCGTACGGCTTCCAAGAGTCAGAGTAGGTAGCTGCTTCTAGAAGCGCGTACTCCGGCAACACCAGCTTACTAAAGGAAACCACTTTCAGACATTAAAATTTCGTCTCGATAACCCAGCAACCGTCAACAGCATGACATTTCTGTTTTTTAGATTACGCTTACAAAGTAAACATCTCGAAAAATAAAATTAATCAACAGTTGTGCGGTCAGATCTGAGTTTGAGTTCTATCTTAATTTGCGTTCGTGTGCACCTTCCTGCCCGGCAATGAATAATAAGAATAATGGTTCTACATGATTAACTTGAGCCCTCAAAGTATAATCCATGCCTGGGAGTTTTTACTTGTTTTCGACAAAATTTGTAGCTACAACACCCACGTGCTTTAATTTGCACTGTAATCACTAACAAACAAATGAGCATCAAATACTTAATGAACTCGTCCTTGTTTGGAGAAAGTTTGACTATACCCAACAATGAAATGGAAGCTCCTGCAAGTCTGATAGGTGCTCCATATTGTCACTGTTAGTTTAAAATGGCCGATGGATAACGTTGGAGTTCAGTGGAGCAGAAATGCAAACAATGCTACAGGTAGAATAAAAAAAAAAGAGAGATCATAATTGGTAGTTCTAGTTTAACTGCGACTATAATAGTTAGTGTTCGGATTTGCCTGGCCACGACCCTCCCTGGCTAAGCACGCGCACTACCTAGGGTTATCGTGTTGAAGGACAAGCAGGAGTGGTGCATGTCACAGTGTAAGAGTGAACTGTGGCCTAAAAATCGACGATTTCTTAAAAAAAAAAAAAATGGTGTTCCCGTCAAAGCTATTTGGTGATGCTCTGGACAGGTTCTGTACTCTACCATTTTTCGGCCATTTCTGAAAAAGCTTACACCCCGTTCCCAAACCCCCAACCTCTAAAGATAATCCATCGTACGATATATGTATATATATATATATATATATATATATATATATATATATATATATATATATATATATATATATATATATATATATATATAGGCTATGTGTGTGCGTGTGTGTGTACAGAAAGTGTTTTGTTATACCGAAGCAGGTTCCTCCCTGTATTAAAATCTACTGTAAGCACATATCGAAATGATGAGTTCTTTGAGAAACGGCAGTTTTGCTGTTTTAATTATACAAACTCATATGATTCCGGTATTCAAGTGCAAAATTTGCAGTACCCTTTTACCATTTTAGAGTAATATGTTACTCATTATTTTTCTGTTAAGCCCCCCCCCCAAAAAAAAAAGACATCCCACACAGTAAAATAATCAACTTTTATTTCTCGACCGACTTGTGAGTACTTTCTTACGAAGAAATTGCATCCAGAAACCTGACAGAACCAACAAACATCACAATAATCAATAAAAAAAAAATTCTGCATTCGGTAACCGAGATGGCAGGATTGCTCGAAACAAATCCTGCCAGCGAGGAAAGTTTTCTGAACATTTCTAGTCGAATTTCAAGGTTTTCTGTGGAAAGCACAACCCAAAAAATAACGGGAAATAAAATTTAAGGACTTATCGCGGTCATGGTCATGAAAATGCGTAGAGCAATGGAATGTGACGTAGCAGACTGCATGTACCTATCTATCCGATAAACAATTTCTATTCGCAACATTTGCTAAATATTATCTCTTTATCATTCGTAACAAAAATAAACCATCTAATAGGATGTGGCTTAGCAAGTAACGCATGCATTGATAATTAGAATTATAGCATTAATAGACGAACTACCTATTTTTCACAGATTACATGATACATATGGGGCCAGCCTGCAGTGTTGTGACCGTGTGGAATGAAAGCGAAATTTAAAAAAAATGAAAGAATAACGTCGTAACAGGAATCAGAAATTCGTCCTCCTGCCTAACAGGTGAAGCTAAGTTTAAGATTTTATTCCCCAACAGTCGATCATGACAAGATCGGCTAGGCTCAGTGATCACAAATAGCTACTGCAGAAGCGTCAGTGGTATTTCTAATCGTAGGAGGGTCATCGTCAGTATTATATGGTCGTCTGGTATAGTGGTTAGTGTCGGCTTGCCGCTCAGATGTCGCGGGTTCGCGTCTCCCCAAGAGCAATGAAAAATCACTGGCTCTGTATCATGGCCAGTTGCTGCTGCAGTGTGGGAGGTTGAAACCAACGTTCTTTGGAAGCTTGAATTTCAAGTCAATGGCCCCTGTGATGCTTGTTCCATGTGAAAAGGTTTCATCTACTGAAATGATAAAAGAAAAAATAAGTCTTGATGACGAGGACAGGTTATTTCTGATTTAAACAGTACAATTCCAGAGTCAGGGATAGCGTACAGGAAATGTTACCAGTCATGTCCATTTTTCCTGCTGTAAAATACACTGTATAAAATTCCTCGTCACGTCACAGCAGCTTCATTTACCCGCACCTGTGACGGATGTATGCCAGATAGCCTGTACAAACTTCATAAATGCCATTTTGCATGAAGTTAGTTATACAAACTACGGGCAAGAAGAGAGATTATCAGTTGTTTTTGACGTCAAGAAAATAAAAGTCAGTCTCCACTCAAGAGAGATCTGATAATGTGAAGTTCACGGAACCCATCTTTCCCCTGTTGCCTTCGTGTCACAAATGTACACAATATTTTTCAATCATTCTTTTCACAGCAATCAGAAAGAAGAGACCCGTTATCCAGACAGACGGACAGACAGGCAAACAGAGTCCCAACTAAGCAAATCGTATCTAAAATTCATATGCTAACTTTTGCAAAATAGATCAAAAATGCCCTGGAAACTTTTCCGATGCCGGCTTCACTTATCTCCCTGCCATCCAGCATAGGAAAGAACGTAAAAAGTCATCAAAGGAAATTAATGCAGGGAAACGATGGACTACAGCTGTAACTTGGAGTTTTACATACTTTATTCAAAATATGAATCATTGAAGGGTGAGGAAGGGAGGTAGGCAGGCTGGGGTAGGGTGTAGCGGGAGGGGGAGGGGGTGGAGGAGGGGGACGAGGGGAGGAGGTCTCTAGTTATGTATAAAACAGAAACATCAACAGTAACACCCGTCCCCTCTTTTTAACTTTGACTTGAAGCGCATACTAAATGGGCGGCGCCGCCCGCACGGGGGTAGTCTGGTGAGCGCAAATAAAAATGGATAATGGAAGCAGCAATGCGCGGTTGGTTAGTTCACAAAGGGCGAGTCGGGGTCGTACCGTAAGTTCATAATGGTATGGCGAGCAACAACCTCGTTATTCCGAACCATTCTTTTGGAATCCGACTTTGCAGCGTATTCAGTTCTTCTTCCTCTCGTTTTATTGGTCATTTTTTTTTTTTTTAGTTTCTCTTTTTTCCTCGTCAAAGGATAATCGATGTTACTGTCTCCCACTTTTAGACTCCTCGCATCATGCCCGTTTGATTAAGCGTCCATTTTCATCGCTTTAGCTTGAAAGTCCCTCTTTGGTAGCCGTTAGGTTTGTTCCTCGCTTCTGGCTGGATCGAGCTCAGAAAATATTTCAAGTAAATGATGAATGGATGATAAAATCTAAATTATGAAATCATCGTAAAACAAGATTTATTTTATCGAAGAGAGGGTCTCAACAACAAGAAAGAATATCAAGGAAAGAGGAACCAAAAATATTTCCTTTTGAATCAGAATGTAGGACACTGGCAAGGAGAGAGTGATTTATTGACCGAAGACAGATGGCTTGACGTAGTGATGGCGGTCAAAGCTGTGACTCAAGAAAAATTATGGATATGAAATCAGATAGTATTGAAATTAAAGGTTATGTACCAATCACATCATAAGTGGAAAGAAAGTTGAAGATTAAAAAACAGCAAAAAATAGAACTTACAGTTATTGCTAAATAAGTCTGTTTTATGTTCTAAATTTAGCACCAGTTTAAAATAAAACGAACTCCATTCTGAACCTTATAAACCAAAAATATCTTCTAGTCATTATGAGCCATGAATAAATTTTTAAAAATCATGACATTTATTTTAGAATTATAGTATCCTGCTGTTGTTTTGTTCCCCAGATGTGGTAGCTTGTCACTTTGCTAGTATATATATTTGCACATGAACTTTTATATATGATTAGAAAACAATTGGTCAAACAGATTGCTGATCGCTTTGCTGAATTATTGACATGTTATTAAAACTGAAAGGGCTGTTTCTAATTCTAATTATAGTTTTAGTTTAAGGTGAGAATGAGACAAAGATGTGGCTGAAGAAATTGGACTGGTAAGTGTAATTTTCACGACCTGTCAGGATATCTGTTTCTATGTCCTGAATCTATTGCTTAGCCCTTCAGACAGAATGGTTTTTTTCTTGTTTAGAGTTATGTAAAATTTACTTTAATTCTAAAGCAGTTCCTAATTGAATTCAGTCCACATAGCTTTAAACAAGACATGTATATTTACTGCACTTGTTAAGACACTAGCAAAACTTTCAAAAAGCACCCTAAAGGGAGTTTATGAATGAGAGCGAGGCACCATCCATTAATTAAAGAAAGCGAAACTACTGAGTACATATGCTTTTATTGGTACCTTTGCTACATTCAAACAAATAAAGACGTACATACAGACCTACGTTCTAGAAGTAAGCGCCCACCTGCCTATCTGAAATCTTGTAGAGCGAAACCTTGAGGTAACCAGTTATTTTGGTGAATTAATGACAAAGGTACTGAGCTATCAGCTGTGTTTTGACACTTGTAATATCCAGAAATAAATTCCTTACGTTAACGCACTAAGGATAATAGAGGACACCTGACGGCAGAGATTTATTAGGATCATTTTCTTTGTAAGCAGAACTGATTATAAAACAAAAATTCAGTTTCATTTTTTTGACATGTACAATATTACGAAAATGTTTAAGTGCAAAGTATGCGATATTCACTGTAATCCTTTAATCTTTACTAACTAGCATATTTTAGACATAGAATTTTTTTCCTGGCCGAAGATATGACTAATTCTATTCTTGTTTCACTGATATAGTTTGGTCTTTCTAAACCAATTTAGTATGGACAAAAGGGCAATAAGTGACTAACTGAAAGACTTACGTGATACCGAAAAGAATTATGGAAACATGTAACATTATCACGTAAGGATATTTTTAAACCATTGCAATGTTCCATATCAAGCTCCTATCCTCCTTCTTGCAAAAAAAAAGAAAAAAAAATTAACTTTCGATCAAAAGTCTTATAAGAGTTGGTCTATGCTGTACTGGAAAAATATTCAGTAAAAATTACCTTACATAAAAAAAAGGCCTGTACTGATCGTTTAGTCTAAGTATTGCCCAGTATTATTGTACTTTGTGAAGAGGGTTTACTTGACAGTTACAAGATAGTTATGCGCTATCATTATGCTATGACGATGAATGATAGTCTGTTAGTGCAACTTATAACCTTACTTGTTTCCAAGGCCCAGTTATGAGTAATTCCCATTAGCCACAAAGCGGTTAAGATTTGTTTCAAATTGCAACGTTTCAGTTCTCCTTGAAAGGCATAAAAGGGCTTCAGGGTACGTTCAGTTCTGTTTTATTCTGGCTTGAGACCCGAAAGCATGTGCAAACACACACACATATATATATATATGTGTGTGTGTGCTTGTGTGTATTTATGTATAATATTTTGTGGTTCAAAGTTACTTTGTTTTTGGTTTGTTACATATCCATCAATCTTTCGGCGAAGCAAAATCATGCGATTTCTTTTTTTTAAAGAAGTAGACAGACAGACAGTTAGACAGACAGACAGACAGACAGACAGACAGACAGACAGACAGACAGACAGACAGACAGACAGACAGACAGACAGACCTTTCACAACCATGGTAGTTATTTATATAATATTTTTCATAAAGAAATAACTTGAAGAGCTTGAAATGAATACTTATCTTAGTAAAAAGTTAGGTATTTATTGTTAGTCCCTTTTAGATTATTTAGCGTCGATGAAGTAGTGTTGTCTAATGTTTAATCGTTGGACTGTTTGTAATTTAAAATGTCAATATTTTACAAAAAGTAAGGAATACGGTACGAAAGATAAACGGATTCTTGCAATGATAACTATTTTATATAAATGCCCAATATTATCAGGTATCAATCTGACAGAGAGAGAGAGAGAGAGAGAGAGAGAGAGAGAGAGAGAGAGAGAGAGAGAGAGAGAGAAGATAACATCTATTCATGCGGTTTTTTTTTTATTTCAGGTTTTGAAAAACGTACCTTTGGTTACCTTGTATATTTCGATATTCTCTCGAAATCTTTTTCTCTATTTTTTATCCTTTTTTGTTTTTTAGCCGGCGAAATCGCTACACACAAAAGTCCTAAGTTTTTCCATCTGAAAATAGTTAATCCGTCTGTTTTTTTTTTTAGGAGGACACTGCAAGTTACCAAAACCAAAAGAACCTTAAAAAAGAAAGCAGATAAATGAAGAACTCCGGCTCTCTTATTGGCCAGATGCGCTGGACATCCCAATAAACGATGGAGACGCCACTATTGATTGGTTACATTTTGGCGTCATATTCACTCAGTAATTTACTTACCAGGATATTAGGTTTCGTAGCATCCCCTATGAGCAAGAGGTTGTTAGTACTGCAGAGAGAGAGAGAGAGAGAGAGAGAGAGAGAGAGAGAGAGAGAGAGAGAGAGAGAGAGAGAGAGAGAGAGAATATGGGTACCCTTCTAAAAATTGTGTGAGAAATAGGCCAGCGAATGCTTCAAAGTGGGGAAGCTGTAAAGCGATTATCACAGCAGGGGTGAGTGAATGGGCAGTAAATAGAGTGGGGTGAGTTATAGAGAGAGAGAGAGAGAGAGAGAGAGAGAGAGAGAGAGAGAGAGAGAGAGAGAGAGAGAGAGAGAGAGAGAGAGAGAGAGAGAGTATGTATGGATGTATGAAGAATGGATGAGGGGGAAGCGGAGGATGGGTTATAATAGCAAGAACGATTACGAGGTTTAGAACGAATGTGAAGATTGTTCTCAAGGCAAGAGAGATATATAATATTTCCAATACACAAAAATAAAAAAAAAAATAAAAACTGGAAATCTGGAAAGGAGTCAAAAGCTTGCCTTTAACAATAATGAAATAATAAAACAAATAAAGCAAATGCCTTCATGTTTGAGGGGAAAACCAAGAACTTCAGGTAAAGCTATCATTTCAGTCTGCATTTTACTGGGAGGGAAAATACCAAATCTAGAATTTATGATTCTTGTATGCTGAACATAATAGGCAATGAGAAATTGACTTAGTTCAGCTGGCTCTTAAAACTAGAAAGATTATGAGTCAGGAGAAACAGACGCAAGGGGAGAATACCAAAGTTTGGCGGTAGTGGAAACGAAACGGTCAGTGAACCGTGAAATCTGAGTATTGCCGACTTTCACCCAGGAAGTCAGGGAAATGATAGTCTGCTAAGTACTACTGTACAAGTCCGCCTGACTAAAGGAGGAATTCCCTGACTGAGCAAAACGTACCATTGGCAGAAAAAAGTACCCAAAGAAGAAGGCTGTACCACAAGTCAGCCTGACAAAAGGAGGAATTCCCTGACTGAGCAAAACGTACCATTGACAGAAAAAAGTATCCAAAGACGAAGGCTGTACTACAAGTCAGCCTGACAAAAGGAGGAATTCCCTGACTGAGCAAAACGTACCATTGGCAGAAAAAAGTACCCAAAGAAGAAGGCTGTACTACAAGTCCGCCTGACAAAAGGAGGAATTCCCTGACTGAGCAAAACGTACCACTGGCAGAAAAAAGTACCCAAAGAAGAAGGCTGTACTACAAGTCAGCCTGACAAAAGGAGGAATTCCCTGACTGAGCAAAGCGTACCATTGGCAGAAAAAAGTACCCAAAGAAGAAGGCTGTACTACAAGTCAGCCTGACAAAAGAGGGAATTCCCTGACTCAGCAAAGCGTACCATTGGCAGAAAAAAGTACCCAAAGAAGAAGGCTGTACTACAAGTCAGCCTGACAAAAGGAGGAATTCCCTGACTGAGCAAAACGTACCACTGGCAGAAAAAAGTACCCAAAGAAGAAGGCTGTACTACAAGTCCGCCTGACAAAAGGAGGAATTCCCTGACTGAGCAAAGCGTACCATTGGCAGAAAAAAGTACCCAAAGAAGAAGGCTGTACTACAAGTCAGCCTGACAAAAGAGGGAATTCCCTGACTGAGCAAAGCGTACCATTGGCAGAAAAAAGTACCCAAAGAAGAAGGCTGTACTACAAGTCAGCCTGACAAAAGGAGGAATTCCCTGACTGAGCAAAACGTACCACTGGCAGAAAAAAGTACCCAAAGAAGAAGGCTGTACTACAAGTCAGCCTGACAAAAGGAGGAATTCCCTGACTCAGCAAAGCGTACCATTGGCAGAAAAAAGTACCCAAAGAAGAAGGCTGTACTACAAGTCAGCCTGACAAAAGGAGGAATTCCCTGACTGAGCAAAACGTACCACTGGCAGAAAAAAGTACCCAAAGAAGAAGGCTGTACTACAAGTCAGCCTGACAAAAGGAGGAATTCCCTGACTGAGCAAAGCGTACCATTGGCAGAAAAAAGTACCCAAAGAAGAAGGCTGTACTACAAGTCAGCCTGACAAAAGAGGGAATTCCCTGACTCAGCAAAGCGTACCATTGGCAGAAAAAAGTACCCAAAGAAGAAGGCTGTACTACAAGTCAGCCTGACAAAAGGAGGAATTCCCTGACTGAGCAAAACGTACCACTGGCAGAAAAAAGTACCCAAAGAAGAAGGTTGTACTACAAGTCAGCCTGACAAAAGGAGGAATTCCCTGACTGAGCAAAGCGTACCATTGGCAGAAAAAAGTACCCAAAGAAGAAGGCTGTACTACAAGTCAGCCTGACAAAAGGAGGAATTCCCTGACTGAGCAAAACGTACCACTGGCAGAAAAAAGTACCCAAAGAAGAAGGCTGTACTACAAGTCAGCCTGACAAAAGGAGGAATTCCCTGACTGAGCAAAGCGTACCATTGGCAGAAAAAAGTACCCAAAGAAGAAGGCTGTACTACAAGTCAGCCTGACAAAAGGAGGAATTCCCTGACTGAGCAAAGCGTACCATTGGCAGAAAAAAGTACCCAAAGAAGAAGGCTGTACTACAAGTCAGCCTGACAAAAGGAGGAATTCCCTGACTGAGCAAAGTGTACCGTTGGCAGAAAAAAGTACCCAAAGAAGAAGGCTGTACTACAAGTCAGCCTGACAAAAGGAGGAATTCCCTGACTGAGCAAAGCGTACCATTGGCAGAAAAAAGTACCCAAAGAAGAAGGCTGTACTACAAGTCCGCCTGACAAAAGGAGGAATTCCCTGACTGAGCAAAGCGTACCGTTGGCAGAAAAAAGTACCCAAAGAAGTAGGCTGTACTACAAGTCAGCCTGACAAAAGGAGGAATTCCCTGACTGAGCAAA
>JANJGK010000012.1:24150975-24163475 GCA_039081455.1 Macrobrachium rosenbergii | reverse complement strand
CCCTCTGAAAAAAAGAAGGGGCCAGCACTGGGGCCGGTACTGGGACCAGCCACTCACGAGGATCTTTAAGAAAAAAAAAAAAACCCAAATTCACTTTATTCCACAGTGCCAATAATTTGCAGCACTGTCATCCCTGGAATAGCTTACTTCTCTATCTCTCTCTCTCTCTCTTTTACCTTCCCTTTCTCTCTCATTCGATTGTTGCACTCTGCAGGGGGTGTAGAGTGCCTTTCCTCCCATATAGCCTAGTTGGACTCCAGTAGAGGGTCCCTAGGAACACACTGGCACCATAAGTGCCACTAAAGAAAACAAAAGGGAACACAGAAGAGAAGGTTCTTCTGGGACCTAACCTGCACCAGTGCCTAGGGATACTGAGTGCCACCCGTGTGACCTGTACACGGCACACCCAAACTACAGTGCCACCTTTTGAAAGGGTGCCACGTCTTTGAAGAGACACTTCCTCGCTGCCCAAGTACGCCCGTCGACCCGGTTAGACGCCCTTCCCCACCAGAACCATGGCAGCAGAGCATTATAAAACCTTCCTGGGGCTGGGGACGGCGGCAGGTCTCACCGGCTCGGAACTTACTACCTGGGTTAAGGAGCAAGTGGACGACTTGGCCAAGCGGGAGAAGGAAGAAAGACTCGAGCAGAGGAAGTATGAAGAAGAACGAAGGGTGTATGAAGCCGAGCAAAGGCAATATGAAGAGGAAAGAGAAGAAAGAAGGAGGCAGCATGAGTTAGCCTGCAAGGAAACTGAGTTAGCCCTAAAGGAGAAGGAGCTCGAGCTTGAGAGAGCAAAAATGGAGAATGCCGAAGCTATGGCTAGCCATCAAGCCTCCAGTCCTACACCTGCTGCATCAAACGCTCCAATTTCAAGCATCAATTCCCTAGTCCCCAAGTGGACTGAGGACGAGCCAGAAGCATGGCTGGAGGAGATCGAGGCTCTTTTCGATAACTACAGCACCACGGAGACGGAGAGAGCCTTAGTACTAGCCAAGCATATGGAGGGAAAAGCCAAGGCAGCGCTTCGCTCACTGGAGAAGAGCCAGAGAGGCAACATGGCAGAAGTTCGTAGAGTCATTACAAAGGCCTACGAGATAACCCCAGAAAAATGGAGACAACGGTTCCGAGGTCTTGCCAAGGAAGTCGGCTGGTCTTGGACGGAATGGGCATGTCACAAAACCCAGTCCGGTACGCGCTGGTTCGACTCCTTGGCCTGCACGACGTTTGAGGATCTCTTCAATCGGACCATGCTAGAAGACCTTTTCCAATGTGTGCCAGGGCCCCTTGCGGTATATCTTAACGATAAGCAGCCCTCCACACTTATGGAAGCTTGTCGCATGGCTGATTCGTGGGAAACCTTCAATCAGTCGCATAGCACCTCTCAGAAGCGAATCATCCCTCCGGCCTACCTCTCGAACTCCACTCGCCCGAAGAATGGACTGCCTAGCAAGACCCTGTGCAACTATTGCAAGAAGGGGGGCCACGCTGAAGCTGAGTGCCGATACAAACTCGGCACTAATAAGCAGCCTAACCCTACCAGCCAGAACTCCGCTCCCGATTCATCCGCTCAGCCCTCTCCTCCAACAGTTACTGCAGGCCACCGAGCCCATCCAAAAGGCCCGTGCAAATCCTGTGGGGCTGCTAGCCACTACAATGCTGGATCTCCGGCCTGTCCACATCATGTCCCCACCACCAAATTTGTCAACCTAATCAGCACTTCATTTTCTGCTGCTGGTCCGCACCGGATCCTTTACCCCGAGAGACTGGAAACCCAGTTCATCTCGGTGGCCCCTCTTCAGAGCACTAGCCTGCCCGTGACCCTTCCGGTCACAGTAGACACTGCGGCAGACATTAGCCTGATCACTAGGGCCCAAGTGCCAGCCGGTGCCATGGTCGACGAAGAAACGCGGTGGGAAATGAAGTGGATAGAGGGCCACACCATCACCGTTCCCACGGTCCAACTCCAGGTAATGACACCTTGGGGCACGATACCCCACCGCCTTGGCGTGGTAGGTGGAATTCGGCCCGGAGTGGCCTTCTTGTTGGGTCGGGATCTTCTCTGCGGAAGCCCGTCACCAACGCCACTCCGCAGCCACGTTACCTCCTCCACGAAGGCCCCAGTTATAACTCCCAATAATGACAAACCTCCACCTTCCGCCCACCAAAGTGGTCCGCGGAAGGGGCGCCACCCAACCTATTTCAGGCCTAGCCCTCTCCAATTGCGAAGGGCTGGCCCACCAAGAGGTCCTCCCCCTCCGCGAAGAGAGATTCAGGAGGAGCAGTACCGCTGCAGGACGTGCAAGCGGGCAGACCACTCCACACATTGGGAGGGCTGCCCAAACAAGCAACGCCCAGCGGACGCCCCCGAACAAAACTCACCGAGAGGCTACGATCTCCCGCTGGGGCAGGAATCTCTGCCGCAGCCAACCACAAGTCGTCCGCGAGGTATTGCACCTCCGGACCCCTCATCAGGCATGCCTGACCCTCAACTGCTGCCAGTGCCACTTGCGAGCACTGAGCAGTGCCAGACTCCGTCCGCCACGGACGTTGAGCTACCAATGGAAAAGGCCCCTATGCCGGGTCTAAATCATGAGGTGAATCCTCCTCCGGGAGATTTAGGATTCCCCATGCAGTTGATCATCGCGACTGGAGAGCCTCCAGCACCCGAAACTTCTTCTTTGCAAGATTCTTCTTTGCAAAATTTGAATCCAGGGGATGAACCCCTGGAGGATCGAAATGGTACCCCTCCCTTGGAAGACCAGGAACTGGCATCCTCGGACGCAGAAGTCGAGATCGCTCTCGCTCCGGTTGTCGCAGCAGCTGGAGTAGGGAGTCCTCCCGCAGCTTTTGCAGTCGCCCCTGACTTCGCGCCCGCTAGCCCTTCTGGCCTGTCCCCGGAGTCGGTGCTCTCATCACCTGCTAGGCCAGCTACTGATAGGCCTTGGAGGAAACCGAAGAAGAAGAAGAAGGGGCGGAAGAGAGCCCAGTAGTTGCCGAGCTATACGCTCATCCTGACACTAGTGCCCTCTCGGCACAGTGCCCTAACATCTAAGAGTGATCCTGGCCCCTTGCCCAGAGAAGGTAGCCAGTGTGATCTCTTCCTTTTATTTGTACCTAGCCTAGGCCACCTTAAAGTACAGTACATCAATTTAGTAGCCTTGTTCTTTCCACTTACCACCGAGCCGCAGTAATCATGTAAGTAGCCTAACTAATTTCAGTAATCTTAACTATTGTGAAACGAGCCACGATGCTCGTGACACGCATGGCCTAAGACCTCAGTGAGGCACCCATTTATCATATGAGGCAACCCTCATGAATTAACTAGTAAATTTTAATTGTATTAAACATAAACCATGTTGTAATTTAGTTAGAATGTTAACTCTTAGGTTGGTGCTACGGTCGGGTTAGGATAGGTTAGGCTAGGGAATATCATAGAATGTACCACTAGGCTAGGTGTAAAACACATCATGATTGTAGGAGGTAGCCTATAATAATCGTGAGCACCTTCTAGTACTATTAGAATTAGGTAAAGTAGTGAATACAGCTCGTATCCTATCTAGGGTTAGGTAGTTCTGTAGCTAGGTAGGCTAACCAGGACTAATCTGCCCAGGGGAAGGAGAGTAACCTACGAGAGGCGAACAGCTTGCTTAGTATAGACCTTCACGCCCGAAAAGGGAGTGAAGGCCCTCTTAAGGGGGGGAGCTTTTATAAATATTACTGCTGTTCGCCCTCGATGTAGTTAGGTGTAGGAATATTAGTCCGATTCACCTCGACAGAGAACATCTCTGCCCGCCGGTAGGCTAGGCAATTTAAAAATAACAATCACCGCAGTAGACAAATGGCGCCGCATAGGCTGGAAAGTTTGTAAACAAAATATGCTAGGGCATTAGGGACCTAAGCCTCAGAGAGGGTTTACGCTCAATGACCCCTAGTTATGGTGGCCCTTAAGCTTTATTCTATGCATTCGACGATGCCTTTGTCAAGGTCGGATTGCCTGGGGCGGTATAAGCCCTCCTCTGGCGGGAACGAAGCGAGGTCGGGTCAGAGAGATTCCAGCGGTCGCTGAACCAGGGTGACGCTGCGTGCGTGCCCGAACGATATTCTTTGTTCTTTATTACTTTTCCTCCTACGTCTAACTTAATTAGTGAATTGGGAAGACTGCCAGAATACGACTCCTGAGGTCCCTCGTTTGCGCAGCGACTCGACATTCACGGTAAGTCCGATTCTTGTTGAAGCTTCGTCGATTGACTAGTACTTTTCTGTATTTCACATTTTTTCTTTGTTTTCTTCCTTCAGCCACCACTTAGGGTATATGTGTTTACAAAGTCTAGATTAAGCCTAATTATTTTATTGTTAGCTTCAACCCCATTATTCCAGTAAAATACCTAGGATTTAGGGTAAGCAAAATCAGGTTAAATCTCGATGCTTTGTATGCCTCGCGTCCGAATGTTTGGAAGAACCGTTGCTTTTAAAATCAAATTCATCTCAAATATTCTTTGTTAAGGTTAATAACCCTTAACTGGCGACCTTTGGCTAATTAACGTCTGTCTTTGAGGTTAACTTTTGGCTTCAAGTGGCAGGTTACGTGTAATCTTGGTTTGCAGGGCCGTAAAAATTACGTAAATTGAATAACACATGATCAACCAAGACCCTCACACGTAACAATATATATATATATATATATATATATATATATATATATATATATATATATATATATATATATATATATATATATATATATATATATATATATATATATACATACTCCTTGGTTGCACTTACTGCAGTCCCTATGAACTGTACAGTATGCTTCATGGTCCAAATGGCGGCTCACCTTTAAATGTAACTGACGTGCTCAGGAATTAGTGTACTAGAGAATAATCGTTGTTTCGTCCAGTCTCGCATATAATAAAGTGATGGACAATGAGAAGAAGTTATTTTCGATCGATATCCAGTGTGAAAATATTAAAGTATCTTAATTTTGAAAACTGCCATATTTTACAGGTTGTTTTAACCCATTTGATTGATTATTTGAATGCAATGATACCCTTATTTATTTACATATATTTGTTCAAATGAAAATTGGTAATATTTAAATACACATCATTGTTTTGCTCTTGGCCTATGATTTTGATCAAATAGTATTTAGTATTTCTTAGTAACTGTTTTTACCTTTTCATAAAAAATATAACTGTATCACTAGACGTAATCCTTTCGTTCTTTGGGAGTTCTGCCTCTACGCTGATGATCCAACTTAATTTCGTGCTGTCCAGTCTTTGTCTATGAATTCTAAGCCTGTGAACTTGCTTGAATAGGGATAAATAACCTAGGTCAAATACAATGACTCCAAATCACACTTTTTACCTATTTTTTCTGCGCCCCCTCTGCCTAATATTTCTGTTAGGGCATATATATATATATATATATATATATATATATATATATATATATATATATATATATATATATATATATATATATATATATATATATATATATATATATACAAAACAGGGAAAGTGTGGTCAAATATCGAGCGCCACTTCCCGGCCGTAAAATCAGTTTGATTTAAGGGTCGTGTTGACCAAATCCTCCCATCGTCACCGTGGGGATTGGCTATGTGAGTCCCCGGGCCATCCTTTACATTTGCGTATCCCCCTCAAATCCGTACGAGCGACCCCTCCTCCCCTTCAATGAGTCGATAAGGGAGTAATCCACATATTTCCCAGCCTGATCGCTTTTTTCTGGGTAACTGCTCACCCCAACTCATAAAATATTTGGTTATGCTGCGCTAGATTCCTCTCTCGATTTTCGATGCGATGCCATATTCTGAGTTTGTTAGTCTAAAACGAATTAGAGTTTTATTTTATAGGCAGACCTATGAATAATTTTCTTTATAATGCGGCCAGAGTTAGGATACCTATTTTTATTACGTCCATAGAGACTGCATTTGCAGCCTCGTAAGCCGGCATGTGCGTAAGCTCGAGTTTGTTTGTTTCTCACATTCCTAGTGGTGGACACGCAAAACAGCGTATTTACAAGTGTTTCTTAATGTCATGCCATTCTAATCAACACATTTATGTATATTTATTAAATCAATGTATATAGTCTACGACAATGAACGCGACCTACGATTTTTAGATAACGGTTTCATTGTGATTCCAATAAACACTTTGGTTATGCATAACTTGAAAAATAAATCTATAGAGAATGCGACCCGGTTCTATGGTTTTTTAATGTCTCTTCCAGTGTGATTCTAATTAACACGTTGGTTCCAAATGTTTTATTTCTTAAGAATAGTCTACATAGAATGTAACGAAGTACCGTGATTTTATGTCTCTCAGTGAGATTCTAGCAAGCAAGTAAGGTCCAAATATTTATGCTTTATGAAGTTATCCTGCATAAAATACGATTCCGACCTATGATTTTCTTTGATTAATGAATAAAAATTATTATTTTTTTATTAATAAAATAATATTTTATCACGGGCCGTAACGAAAAATTAAAGAATTTTAAATCTCTATATTCTTCACTTTTATTCATACTGTATTTTTATTAATCGAAATGTTAAAAGCTAGACAGTTCATTCACGGACTTACTAGTAAATTTAAGATGCAATAAACTAAGAGCTTTCTTATTATTTGCACTCTCACGTAAAACGCATGGGAATGAAAAAAAGAAGTCTTTTACATGTGAAAAAGTAATTATATTGGAATTTTTACTAATCCTTCGTTAGTATGCAATCTCTATGATACCTTTTACGCCGATAGGTCATATTATCGAAATCTTTATTGGGAAATAAAGAATAAGAAACCACATCCTATAAACAAAAATGAACGAAGGGCATGAATACTGAAAAACAAATTCCTGAACCGTGGAATGTCAAATGAAGAATGAGTAAAGAAGAACGAAGCTTTTAGATTTCGTATATCATCTATGCTGAACAATAGAGCCAATTAATGCATGAACTACAGATAGAATAAAAATTAATCATTATGCATAAAAACACAAATTATGTTACCAATATTTTTTATAGAAAAAATTGAATGGAAATGATTTAAAACTCCGAAACGCGGTAACCTGTCTGGAATTTGACCAACATCGACCCGGGAAACAAGTGATACTTGTGTAAAACTAACACAGAAATATCTTTATGTTATTAAAGGTTGCATTCTCCCTTTTATGGGAGAGAGTGTTTGAAAAATCCAATATAAACGCACCCACGCTCGCGCCAGCTCATACACACACAAACCAACACCAAGTGATATTAAACCTTAAACCCCAAGGTGTCTGTCATAGATTTTTGGGGACTCGCCATTCAAATCGCATATCTTCCCGCGTGCGGTATGTTGCGTCACCTTCAGTGTGAACTACAGTGATTCCGGTGTGTGGCTCTAAATCCATTGTGTTTTTGTTACTCGCCGGTGTCGATCGACCTTGAAATGTGGAGGCCGTGGAGAGGAATGTAAAATGTGCAAAGCACTTTCATGCATGTAGTCACATACGCACAGGTGGTCAGACAAGCAGACGATAACAAAGACATGATGATGAGTGCTGATGATGAGTGCCCTTACAAAAAAAGAAAAGCGATAACTAATATCTTTCCGCCTGAGATTATCCTTTGTGCATGACATAGAGAGAGAGAGAGAGAGAGAGAGAGAGAGAGAGAGAGAGAGAGAGAGAGAATGCAGTTTGATTATGTTTATTAAAACTAAATTTAAGAGGATGATGTTAGATATACAAAACTAGTACACATTCACTCATTTCACATCCTCTGAGTTAATTAATAACCCGCTTGTTATATAGAAAAGCTTCACAGCAACGAAGACTGGTTTATTACTGATGCACTACAGTCTTTGTTTCTGTAGCAGACAAACAACTATCCATCTTCTCTACTTGGATCATCATTGGAGTCTTCGTGGTCATCAATCGGTTAAAATCTTATCACATTACTTATCAGTGCCTTTATTTATTTTGTGTCCCACTGTTTACGTGAGCCTGGCATCGTTCCCGTGCAATCGGTCAGAGCTGTCAAAATATGACAGGAGAGCTGTCACAAAGCTCGTTCGTTAGAGTGAGATAGCGATAAGAAACCTCGAGCCAAGAAATGAAGCGGCGACCAAGTGAGGTCAAGACAAATAGGGGTTAGGACGACACTGACAGCCTATTCTTTTCTTGTGACATGATGGCTGATGCCCGGCTCTTTCCTTGTTTTACCATTTTTCCAGGTTTCCTTATTGACATCGGCGGCGATATTAGCGCTAACGAGTGGGTATAATATTTTTAGTTAGCGACGCGTCTCGGTGCTCACTTAATGGTTCCGAGTCACAAATTCCGTTCTTGTTTTATTTATTTCTTATTGCATACGATTTATAATCTTTGTTATCTGCTTACTGTAAGTCGTTTTACAGTTGATGGTAACATCCTCCTTAATTACTTTCGTCTGTTAATGCAATCTTATAAGAATTTTTGTATAAGATTGCCAATTTGGTTAAACAGGAAAGTCTTCGTTATATTTTTAGTTAAGTCATCAAGTGAACTGTTAAGGACTGGCTGCTGTGTCAGTCTGAGTAAATACTGATGTATGACTGCTTCTGCAAAGGTTGAAATTCTCTCTCTCTCTCTCTCTCTCTGATAAAATTGTCTTATTGACAAATAAATTATATTGCGTTCATAGACTGTCATTTTGATATCATATCAAACCACGGTCTTTATTTCCTTTTCTAATACTTTCTCATCAAAGCTAGTAATTCATCTTTACTTGCTATTAGACATTTGTCATTCATGCTTAAGTTCTTATCAAAACGCTAAAGTAACATTCTTTCATTTGTGATTTTGCTTTTCTACACACAAATGCAACATCTCTTTTGCTGATTGCATTTCGCATTTACTTGGTTGTTAGTGTTCTCTTAAAAATATTTCATCATTGAAGTAATATTATGAAAACTCTCATTATTTTTGGCGTCTCAATTTTGGTTCTTGAGTTTTTTTTACCGGAAACATTTTCATATTTTCCTGCTTTCTTAACAGCTCTTTGAACTGCATTTCACGACCAGTTTTCACTTTGCCCCATGTTATAGATTCTCAGCTTGTACTTGACATTTCTCTTGCAATATCATTCAGAATTTGCTCAACAAAGATATTTCTCTTTCTTCTCTGTTCAACAAACATAATTTTTTTTTTTTTTTTTTACCATTAGGGCACCTTACAAGCTCCATGAATACGTCTGTGTATACATTCTTTCTCTGCGCCTTCGTAACTAGGCAGTTATCATAAGTAACATGCCAAGGTATCCCAGGATCACGGCCACTCCAGGATTTCTGTAAGAATTTTCTCTTTACTCTCTTCGTTCCATTCAGTGTCTCCCTCATTAGCTTTTTGTTTAAGAAAGATTCCAACCCTCTCCGAAAACTTACATATCTTTCGGGGCAACTAACCAAACCCAATTAACGGCTTGGATAAAGGACCCACACTCCTCTAGGCAGGCCAGGGATGATTCATAATGATTAATTAATACCTGATGAAGCTAATCTGAGGGTGCTTAAACAAAATATGCTTTCTGCCAACTTTTTACTCATGAGCAAGTTGAGATATTCAAGATGGCTGCAAATAAGACCGCCATGAAAAATAAATTTTTTAAAAATCTTTTCACCTGCCTATCCCAGGCAATAAATTTACGTCTAAATAAAGAATTCGGCAATGATATTAGAATAGCTGTGTGGAGTAATTGCAAACATGAAGTTAAAGAGTTTACTGGAATAACGAATGTTACTATGTGATACTGATAACGGTTAATGTATCATAAACTAAAGTAAATGACCAAGTAATGCAAATTCTAAATATGATTTAACAATCATTTCCAGCAGGTAGAGAATGGCAACTCTATGTCCCCTGCCAGTTGCTTTCCAGTGATTTTAGAAGGCAGTGATGATATTCCTGTGCTCTTATTGCAACTCCAGCACGGCTAAATAACGAGCTTTCAGACAGCATTGCATATGATGGTATTTCGCATGAAAAACTAACCTTGAATTATATAAGTAATGCCAACATTTTTCACCGTAAAAACTGCGCTCATCATAAATCTGAAGGACTCCTATAGAGAAAGGTCTATCTGAGAAGAATGGATCAAATGACTATGATGAGCCAAGTACTAAAAGAAAATGCCCTTGAGCAAAATCATCCTTTGACTCTGAAAGTCACTACTGCACACAAAGGCACTTTGAAGTACCCCAAGGGATCAATTCTTGATTTTTGTAAAGAGAGATGAGATAAAATAACAGAACTGGTGAGGATAGTGTGAAAGGAGCTCTAAGTGGTACCCAGATGCTCGTTGGAAAGCTTTTAAGGCGGGATTCTACCGGGGGAACATTTTGGCAACATGTAGCATGCTACAAGCAACAACGATGTTGCCTTGCCGCAGGCAACATGTCTCCAGGATGAAAGCCGCATGCAACACACTTGTTGAAAGCCAGTCAAGTCGCATGCTACATGCTGCCTATGTTGCCCCGGTGGAATCCCGCCCTTATGGGATAGGAAAACGTACTGTCTTTTATAAGACAATATAGTTTGAGTTAGGGTAAGATAGTTTAGGTATGATCAGCTTATCGCCACTCTGAATCTTTATGAATACAGATATGTTCCTTGGACTTCTTGCTCAGATCAGACAATGGACCTAGAAACATTGAAGTGTTCCATAACAAGCTTGCAAAGTTTCTCAAACTTTGATTTATTGATAACAACCATAACGGTGACGATATATATATAAATATATATATATATATATATATATATATATATATATATACAGTATATATATATATATATATATATATATATATATATATATATATATATATATATATATATATATATATATATATATATATATATACATTCAATGTGAGTCCCACCTTTTTGAATTACTCTCTCACTAACAACAACTCTAATGATTAGGACCAATGTCACTGGAACTAACTTTCTTCAAGATAAACTACAGGTTTTGCTTCAAGGTAATTCTGCATCTATAGAGAAGGGACTGGGTGGGGAGAGTGGTAATCGGAGAAAAACATAATTCTGCATCTATAGAGAAAGGGGTTGGGTGGGAGAGTGGTAATCAATGAAAAAGAATCTACTTATTGAGAAAAGTACTTTATCCAAAAATGGATACCAGATTACAAAATTTTTAGTAATGGTGTTTAATAATCTTTTTATCCTTATCAAAAACTCAGAGCATAGGAAGACATGTTAAGCGTCATCATAATGTCAAGGGTGATACTAACCACGAACAACAAGTGGAATTGCATAAGAAACAAGATATAAGAACGGAGAGAGAGAGAGAGAGAGAGAGAGAGAGAGAGAGAGAGAGAGAGAGAGAGAGAGAGAGAGAGAGAGAGAGAGCAAAGTACACCTTTAAACTATCTTCAGTATTACAACATTTCTTATTCAGGATACAACTGACATTTGAAATGCATATTTCTAACAAGATTCAATTCTACTTTCAGTAAACTGTTGAACGTAAAGTAATATAACTGCAAATAAGCTAAAATCTGAGTGAAAAAATAAAAACGATGGAGGTAAAAATGTTCTGAAGCTGCACATATAAGACTGGAGGGTGATGCTTATGCTGAAATGAAAAGCACAATGATTTCAATTATAATAAGCGCATCACCACTAACATCCTTGTATGACAAAGCTTTCTAAATCTTAAGTACTAGAATAAAATGTTACATGTTTTTCTTCTTGCAAAGATTCACGCAAAAAGAAAAGTATTCCTCTAATGCTCGTTCGTTTCGAGGCTTAATCAAGTAAATGTTTTACAGTAAAATGCATTTTCAACGGAAATTTTGTGTCATAAACGCAATTAAATTGAGTGATTTCTCTCACAAGTAGCGGAAAAGCTTTCGGGAAAAAATATATGAAAAACAAACTAATGCAGAAGAAAACTTATTCTAATTACTTTATAATTCATGTAAAGGATTAAAATCTTCCGCCAAGAAAGTGCGGTTAGAGATGTACAAAAACGCAGCAGAGAGAGAGAGAGAGAGAGAGAGAGAGAGAGAGAGAGAGAGAGAGAGAGAGAGAGAGAATAAAATAGCATGAGAGATACGCACGCTTCAGTTCCTACACCAGTATCACCACGGTAAATATATGATATTCAATTAGGATAACGGCAGGAATCATTTGAAAACTCCATTTTTTTACTCTCTCGTCCCCTCCCTCTCCCTATCCTTATAAATTTTTTCTCTTTCTTTTTCTTTTTCTTGTGAGTGAAAATGATACTGGCCCACTAAGTCATTTCGGTAATGCAATGGCAAAGCATTTTTTCTTATTTTTTGGCGTGAGATATTGCTCCGATTTCTAGCGAGTGCTGCCATCAAAACTAACAGTAAAATGTTACAGCTGATAGATGACGCTTAAGGTCTTCTAGATACATTTAGATTTTTCTGCTAATAATGTATAAAACGAAAATCGTCTGGAAAAACAGAGAAAAATTA
>JANJGK010000012.1:24133475-24148475 GCA_039081455.1 Macrobrachium rosenbergii | reverse complement strand
TTCCTTTATATATGTTTTCCTTTGATTCAAATCGAGATCAGAAAGCGTATGGGTGGCACTGCGTCGTGAATTCGTAATCCAAACACAGAAGGACCAAAGGCTGCCCTGATTAATATTCCAGGAGCTTTAGGGCTGTATTTTAAAGAGCGTCCTATGGCCGTAATAAAGGAGAATAATTCGAATATTAATGAGAGCTGATCGTTCGTCTTTGCCGCAGTGCTGGGCTTCCTCCAATGGGTTGCTGATGTGCCCATATAAACCATGTTTATCTTGAATTTACCGTCGGCCATTGTCGGGAGAAAGAGAAAGAGAGAGAGAGCTGTGCTGGAGGCTTAGAATGCGTTTATGGTTCTTCCATGGGGGGACTTCAGTAAGGAGGAATAGCCAGACATATTAGCCAATAGTCGTAATTTTTCTTCGAAGTCGACTCATTTTTTATTCGCTCGTGAAATGCTACTGATTTTTCTGTAACATTTTAGTTTGATACCTTCACACGTGGTAGGGGTGCATCAGAAATTAAGTGTGCGTTTGGAAAAATAATTTTTCTTTCCAATTTCAGGTAATTTCAGAGAAAAACAAGAAACAATCATTGTCTCACCCATCCTATTACACTCTTACACTTACATTTACTATATTAATTATTTTTATTATTATTATTATTATTATTATTATTATTATTATTATTATTATTATTATTATTATTATTATTATTATTATTAGTAGTAGTAGTAGTAGTAGTAGTAGTAATGTTGTTGATGATGGTGCCTGTTTTAAATTTTACATTTTAATTTCTCTATCACAGCATAACAAACAAGCAATACTTCAGTAAGTGAATTTTCCAACTATATGCGCATCTACATAAAATAAATGTGATAAAAAAAAGTATCATCAAACATCGCATCGCCAACCATAAATCATTACTAGATATATCTATTTTCTGTGATTACACCTTGTCTTTGTTTCTGCCAATAGATAAATGTACCAACGGAGCCTAAGTTTAGTAACGCCCTTATAAGAAAACTGCTCATAGGGACTGTCTGGTGTGGGTTACCATACCACGGAATTGCCCGGAAATAACAAGCACACAAAATGCATTTTAAATCTTAAATTGTTGTTTTGTGAAAAAGATATCGACACTTAATCAGTCAGAGATTCTGTAATAAAGTTACTCATACTGTGTGTCTTTAAAAGCCACAAAAAAGTGCAGAAAAACAATTTATTGCAACAACTTTAGATATTTTCAAATTGTTGATCACCAGAAGTACCATTAACTTAATGTATTGACACGAATAAATGTTTCCGGTTTAAAGGACGTGAATATTTAACTCGATTTTGCATAGGTGATTAGTAACCAAACTTGGAACCTAAAGTTTCCCCATATTTCAATCTTCTATTTTATCATTGAATTCCAATTAGACTATTAATCGGTGAATTTACTTACACCTTCATTTAACTACTTTAAAACACTTTCAAACTCAAGAATGCACATAATTATCTGAATCTGATTATTTATTTCATCAACATATAATTTAACTGTAATCTTCATACTTAAACATAAAAATTCAAAGTAAGAAAGCATTCGTACCCGAATTTCCCTTTTGCAATATGAGAATCTTTAATAGTATATCAACAGAGAGAAAATGTGTTTGTCAGCTCACGGGAACTCTTTTTTTTTTGGATAAAACGAAACATTGCAGAGAGAAACATTTATAAGGATAACAAGAGTCACGAGACAATAATCACTTACGAGATACACTCCCCTTAGGACAAGTCATGCATTGATATTGTAATCACCAGGTGATTTTCACATGATTTCTTTTTCTTATTTACACTTTTGATTGACATTTTTGATCAGAAATACGACTTTATTCTAGGTGCCTATATATATATATATATATATATATATATATATATATATATATATATATATATATATATATATATATATATATATATATATATATATATATTATATATATATAATTATTTGTATATATAAATGTATTGCACATAAATATATATACATATAATGTATATATACATATACATATATATATGTATATATACATATATACTATATATACATACATATATATATATATATATATATATATATATATATATATATATATATATATATATATATATATATATATATAGTTTCACCATATACCTTTTCCCCTTCAAGAGAGGGTGGCGCAAGTAGGCTAGAGCCGATTGGTTCTCAGCAAACTCTATGAATGACGCATCTGAAGCCCCATGCCAGCTCACATCAGTCGCCTAATGTGCGGCAGCCGTGATCGAACGAACTACCTTGTGAATGCCAGTCCAACGCACTTGGTGATCCTTTGAGTGTAAACATTGCCTGATGTAGCAGAATTTTTTTATAGAGGAGTACTAACCATAACCCAACTGTTAAAACATGAAAGTGACAATGACCTCTGTCTTCTTTTCCGTGGAGTCATCACTGCTTTGAGGAACACTTTAACAGGATAGAATATACATACATACACACACACATAATATATATATATATATATATATATATATATATATATATATATATATATATATATATATATATATGCACTCCCACCTCAAACAATGATTAACCAGACTAAAAATCGATACTTATAATAGATAACAATTATCAACGTGTTTCTGCGTACGCAAGTTCATAGCAAGCAGCTAGCAAAGTTCATAGCAAGCATCTAGCAAAGTACAAAACTGCCGTTCTTCTGGTTTCCCCTTGAACTGGGAGTGGCGATTACTGATCGCGACAGAGTTTGGGGGATGTAGTCGGAGGTGAATTTCTCGGGATTTGGGGAGGATAAGAGTGGGGTTGTATGGATATTAGATAGGGTTGGGAACAGGGGGGAATGGTAGGGTGTTGGAAAGGGGGGGGTGATCAGGGAGGGAGAAAATGGAGGAAAGAAAAGAGAAGCGCCTCCTTGAACACACAGATGTCTTTGGAGAACAACTTTGAATTTAGTGAGGATTAATGGTAAAAGATATTGGAGAAAAATAGCACTGACAGTGGTCTATGGCAAAATGAAATAGCCCTCTTACAGACACTTGCGGTCAAAGGGGTAAATATTAGTTATGGGAGGATTCCAGGACAGCTCTCTCTTTTTAGGTCTGGAAGAGTCCAGAGGTTCACATAGGACCTTATATTCCCTTCAAAATTTGACCACACTTACTTGCTTAACCTAGAGATTCTGAACTAACAAACCAACCCTAGGAAGCCCATCGAGCTGAGCTGGGCTGATGGATCCCTCAGGGAAAGCCCGGTGTGGGAAAAGGCAGGACTGGGGGAAAGGGCTGAATTCAACACTTTTAGAAGCCAATTCGCAGAAGTTCTCTGCCCTCCCTTGGGTTAAGAAGCCATTACTGCATTCAACATGATGGGAAAGAGGATTAAGAAAGTAGCGGCCATCAAACGCTCTATTTCCGTGGAGGTTAGAGATTGTTTACCTCTGGAGAATTCATCATCCAATAGAAAAGCTATTGTTTCCGGTGTGTAGAGAGCTTTGCCTTTTGAGTGTAATCACGTAGAACGGATTTCTAAAAGCTGCTTGAATTAAGAACCGTTCGACGGCCCTTGTGTTACCGAACAATTCAGTTACAGCTGTGTTTACTGATCTCTCGGTTATGGTGCATCGAGTGGAGATGTGTTTTGTAAGCCAATTTTGTTTTCACCAAGCACATAATGTTTGAAGATACTTACTTATTGTTGGTAGCAGGTGTCTAGATAACCTAGGACTTCACTCTGTACAATTCTGAATTTACCTAACAGTACAATTGAGTTCATGCGGTACAACTTTACATGTAATAATGCAATATAAATTTCTAACTCAACTGAATGACGAGACCGCTGCCAACCAAGCCACACGAGTCATAAAAGAAGTTAGAACCTGAGTACCACTGTGCCTATGGCTTTACCTGGGCAGGCTAACTGCTTGCATACCAGCGTGGTTTCCCCAACTTCCCGACTCAGCAGTGACCCAATTGACAGTATTTCATTCGAATTTTCCTTTCTGAGTGAATATGATAGAAATAACAGAAATAAGTTCCTGACTCGCACATCTTTTACTTTAAAACAATTTTTCTTTGAAAATTATTTTTGCATACGCATTAATGTTATCCAAAAGACTAATATCATTCTGATATCACTGTTCAAAAGAAACAATTGACGATGGAAATAACACCTTAACTTTTTTATAGCTGTTTCTCTTTTGTAGAAAAAAGACTCGTAAAAAATATTTCACTTGTCATTTTTAAGTTTACAGATAATGATATAAAGTAAAAGAAAACCGAATATTCTAAATAACCCCAAATAACGTTCAAATACATTGGTAATTCTCTATAAAATATCAGCAGCCAACCAAGCTCCTATGACCCTTTCCAGTTAATCAGACTCCTGAAGCCATTGAAATTATAAAAATTTTTACAATATATTCAACCACTACAAAATCTACAAAGGCTTTATATTGGAAATAAAAGTAGAAAGTTTATTGAGACTTTAGATGAAAATGCCTTCTATTTACCAGCCGTAAAAATCTCATTCTAGCGCGGAAAATTTGTTTTCCACTTATTCACTCTCATAATTTCATGATTTTAATTTCATGTTTTGAACAAATAACATTCGTTTGTCCAACAAATATTACGAAGCATTTTTATCATATTTGTTCGTGGGCAAAACTATCGTCAGTTCGTTAACATTTTCCACTGGGAGCTGAAGGTTTGTGTTCGGGATAAAATTTAGGTGATGTAGTTGGAGAGGAATTTAGTGAGGATTTAGGGAGGATAAAAGCGGAGTCTGTATGGATATGAGAGAGAGAGAGAGAGAGAGAGAGAGAGAGAGAGAGAGAGAGAGAGAGAGAGAGAGAGAGAGGGGCTTTTCATTTCAGTGTGAGGCCTAACGTAGGTTTTATAAAAAATAAAAAACTCATGTGAGTAACCTGTATCAAAACAATATTTCGGATTACTCTCGGGAAAAATACGTTAGAATTAAAGACCTTACGAGTAGTTGACTGATTGATGGATAAAATGAGGATACGTTCTAAGGATGGGTTGGACGAGGTTAAATCATTTCCATATAAAAAAAAACTGAATACCATCCTTCCACTTCACTTGGGTAGATCGAGTATTATACTCCATTTAACTTTATGGGAAAGAAGATTAGCGAAGCATTGACTGCCAAAGCTTTATTTCCCGACGAGGTTAGAGATTCTTTATCTTTAAATGGAAATGCCGTTGTTTCCGGAGTCGAGCGGGTTTTGCAGTACGAGTCCAATCACCGGGAACGGGTTTTTACAAGCGATTTGCGGTAAAAATATAGACGGTTCTTTCTTCTGTAGCATGTCAGTTTGTCATTCGTTAAGGCCTTACGAAACAGTGGCACGTAGAATCTTCAGAAGCTCTGATTTGATGCTGAAGTTTATATTGGGAAACACTACTGCTTACTGGTAAGAGGTTAGGAGTCACTCTAAGCGTAGCTATGTTAATCATACAAATTGAAGCCGAGGTTCTATCTTCAAAGACTTTATTGAAAATCACGATCGGAAGATTAAAATCGAGCAGCTTCTTCAAAGGATCAAAGTCGTTCACAGCAAGTCGAGATTTATCCTTTCCTTATTGGAGAGGCTGTTTAGGCATCTGTACAAAATCCTCAACCTAGTTCAAATATTAGTCAAAGATATTTTTCGTTTAACATGATAAAATAACGGCAAAAAACAGTAAAAGTGTAACAGTCCCCACAGACTTATAAAAGAAAAATGAAGGAAACAATGACTATGATATGAGAGAGAGAGAGAGAGAGAGAGAGAGAGAGAGAGAGAGAGAGAGAGAGAGAGAGAGAGAGAGAGAGAGAGAGAGAGAGAGCATGAGCTTTAAGATTACCGACGTGCCCTACCAGCAGCTGAAATTCCTCACTTTTTATTAGAAAGCTCATTCTCCATCACAAGTTGTAATAAAAACTTACTCACTGTGAACTTTTCCCATTATTTTCTAACAAAATTTAGAAAACAAAAGATGTAATAAAATTATATATATATATATATATATATATATATATATATATATATATATATATATATATATATATATATATATATATATATACGAGTATATATATATTGCAACGATGGACCCTCTTTCCAAGCCATCTCACCCGTTTTTACGCCCGTAACGTAACTGAGAAAGAAATAAAATTAATTTCAATTGTTTTAATTACCAGCAATGTGGGTTTCCACTTGCCCCTACATAAACCTTCTTCTTCATTTCCCAAAATGGTTAAGCCTAACCCTTTTCTCTGTTCAAATGACTGCCTAAGGCCTTGTTTCCAGGTGACCTTTGTAATTTCTTAGCGTCAAGCAGCGAGCAAAGGAGGAGCCAAAAAAAAAAAAAAAGAGAAAGTTGGCACTGCCCAATGTTGGACCATCCACAAGGTTTAACTGATGCCATGTGGTCTATATAGAAAACGTGATGAAGATTGACCTTTTGCGCCACCTACCTAGATGCCGAGGTGCAATCGTTGCAGTTATTTATAGAGGATGCGACAGCAATCGAGAGAGAGAAGCGAAGCGCGCAGACGCCACCAATGACAGATGTCCTTACCCTTGCCTGACCCTCGAACCTTCCGCATGTTTGACCCCGAGGTTCGAACCAGTATACTTTTGTAGTGGCATTTCCTTTAACTCCCTCCTCCATTGCCAGCGCCCCATCGAACGAGGACACTGTGATCTGGACAAAGATAATGTACCGGAATATGGTTTCTTAGTCAGTCACGATTCCTATTATTTCTCTGTCTGATTTTAATTTCTTTTCCATTGTGCGATCACATTCAGTAATTTGTGTTGGAGCATTCAGTGTTAACATAATTATGCATTTAGTGTTGAACTGAGTTATTTGGCACCATCTGTGCATTCCCTCAGTTCCCTTTGAGCGTCTTATTATTCTTGCAAGTAACCGTCTTGCATACATTGCAGATAGGCCTCAACTGTGGAATCACTCAGCTCTCTCCCATGTGCAGTCCCCCTTCTATACCTCTGCGATGTTTCCTGTTCTGAAGACATCATCGGTGTAGAATATTTATCTGTGTAGGATTCATTTATTTAGCAGGCCCTTATTATTACCTGTCCAGTAATTCGTCATTCTTCTGATCTGTGTTTTGTTATGTAATATAATTAGTTAAGAGAACCCTCGAGTTTACGTAATCCTCCTTCACATGAAGGAGGCCTTAAGCCTAAGTATTTTTCCTTGCTTGTTGGGTCAACGAAGTTGCCCTAATATTGAGTCAGATGTGTAATAAATCCAGGAGATTTCTTGATAACATGAAGAGCTCCCTGTGTTCATCCATTGCTGCCCAGAATCAAGTAAGTATCCCTTGGACATTCGTAGCAATATATACTGTATGTATATATATATATATATATATATATATATATATATATATATATATATATATATATACATATACACATGTATATGTATATATATATATATATATATATATATATATATATATATATATATTTAAATATATATATATATATATATATATATATATATATATATATATATATATATATATATATATATATATATATATATATATATGTACATATGCATATATGTATATATATATATATATATATATATATATATATATATGCATATATGTATATATATATATATATATATATATATATATATTTAAATATATATATATATATATATATATATATATATATATATATATATATATATATATATATATATATATACATACATGTGTATATATGTGTATATATATATATATATATATATATATATATATATATATATATATATATATGTATATATAGAATCTATTGCATTTACATATATATATATATATATATATATATATATATATATATATACATATATATATATATATATATATATATATACATATAAATAAATATATATATATATATATATATATATATATATATATATATATATATATATATATATATATATATATATATATATATATGTAATTCAACATGGTTCAGAAATTCCAACCTCGCTTCACCATTGAAAGACTTGGACCCGTTTCCTGTAAAATCCTTTGTGCCTTTGTTGACCTAAGCAGTGAATTAGGCACTTTTTGTAGGACTCCCTTTGAACGGAAGAATTGACGCTTTCTGTTCGTGTTAGAGCCTCGGGGGAGGGGGGATGTAGTCACTCCGGGAATTTAGGGGGATTTTGTTGAAGATAAGGGTGAGGCTTGTATGGATAAACGAGAGAGAGAGAGAGAGAGAGAGAGAGAGAGAGAGAGAGAGAGAGAGAGAGACACACACACACACACACACACACACACACAGACTCCTTAGAATTTACAAGTAGTGATAGAAATGTCTTGGACATCTAAAGAAAACTGAGGGAATTTTTTTTTAAGAAAAGTCGCACTTACTGTACATCTAAGATGTCTTAGCACCTTGAAGATACTCGTACTTCAGAAGATACTTTACAAATTAAAATGTGATAGGAAAGTTTACGAGCTGCTGAAGAGCAAGCGCCCGTGCCAGCACAAGGCTGGCTTAATCTGGATAGATAGGAAAGTGACCACACATCGGACTATAACGGACGGTTGGCTTAAAAGTTAAATGCGTGATATATTTGTCTATGAAATTTTCACTTGGTGAGGGCAGTATAACTCTAATCTTTATGTAAGTCACCCTTAGAAATCTATTTTACAATTTCTTAGCAGGGCCAGTCAATTCTCAATTCATTCTGTGAAGAAGAGAATTAGGAAACCAGATCCTGTGGTTAGGACTTTGTAGGTTAGAGACTGTGTATATCAGGAGTTTTTTACTTTCAGGAAAATGCAGTCATTTCCATTCAAGAGAGATTTGCCGTCCCACTATAATTACAGAGAGATGATCTTCAAGTTCATGTAATTATAAACTGTTCGACAAATTCTGTGTCCACGAACTATTCGAGTGTGTTTTTCCTAATCTCTCGATTATTGTGCCCCTACCTCTATTGGAGATCCGGCGCAGTTAAATATAATAGAGTTGTATAAGGTATCTCATAATTTTTGTAAAGGTTGATACAAAAAAAAATACTCGTACTTTAGGGGTTAAATTTAAAACTAAATTAATTCAGTGCATATCTTTTCGTTTTGGATATTAACTCATTCAATGCTGTATTCGATTCGAGTTAACCTGGTATGTATGTATGTATGTATTTATGTATATATGCGTGTATGTACTGTATATACATGCATTTTATATATATATATATATATATATATATATATATATATATATATATATATATATATATATATATATATATATATATATATATATATATATATATATATATATATATATATATACACAGTGAATGCCCATTAATATTTCTAATATTGCCATTTTTGTTAATAAAATGAGCCCCTAAAAGAACTCATTCGGAAGACCTGTCTATTCTGTCGTTAAAATGATGCAGCACCAAAGTTTACAATGTTAGAAATTTATGTAGAAAATCTTGAATATAATCGATAACTTAACTCCACCGAACTTACTTGCCCATATAAATTACCATCATGGTAGTGAAAGCCTCAATGACATAAATGCCATGATACGCATAGATCACTTAAGTAGGTATTACACTGCTATGCGACAAGCTTGTTGTAAGTACCGTGTACCTTGCGAAAAGTGGTTTCTAAACATTTTGCAGATATATCTGATTTATCATAATCTTTTTCCTTGACTCGATGTTTTATTGAAAGATAATTAAAAATGCACAAATAACTTATCTCTTGGAATCAGTTTGATTTCACGATCCAGAACTGATAACGTTCTCTTAAAACCTTTTTAATTAACTCGTCATTCAGTGAGTGAAAATCTAGTGGCAGATGAGAATTATTTCCATAAATCGCAGGCACCATAATGCAAAAGTCCAATACAGTTTGCTCTGCAAACTACTGAAAATTCAAAAAGTTGCTTTAAGACTACATGAAAAAGTCACAGCCAGCGATCCCTCAAGCCATGCTCCCGACAGTATGATAACTCATGCAGCATAATCTATTCATCCAGAACAGAGTGCCTCTGCAATATTTATTGAAAACTAGTCACATTTAACGAGATATTGCAGAGAGGAAAGATTCACAAGGCAGCAAGGAGATTTTATTTTCCTGATAATAATCTTATTATACAGGTTTTTGTTTTTTACCAACCAGCATTCGTCTCATTATAAATTATTACTTCATGCTTTTAGCAAATTATCATTGCACATTACTCTCTTTCTGCGTCGCTTTGAGTACGAGATTGACTCCTGAATCTTCGGAAGAGGGTTTGGTGGGTTTAGTTGGAAGAAAATTATTTCCGGGGAATGCGGTACTGTAAAAGTGGGCTTGTCTGGATATGTTTATGCTGGTGTGTTTATGTGTGTGTGCGTGAGTGTAAGCACGAGAGAGAGAGAGAGAGAGAGAGAGAGAGAGAGAGAGAGAGAGAGAGAGAGAGAGAGAGATGAAGTATGGAGAAAGGGCTAGGGGTTTACTCTAAGTTTTGTGTGAAATCGTAATAAAGGGACTTTGATGAAATTTCAGAAAGAGGAAATTACCAAAAAGCAAAAAAGAAATATAACACTTAAGTGACTACTCATAGTTAACTGAATACGTATCTTTTGGTTAAGAGAGAAGGATGTATGAAGGAAAGTTGATGAATGGATGGCTTTTGTCAGTCATAGTATTTAGTGAAGAAATATTTTAGCGCCAATGGTAAATAAGTTGTCTTTGGGATGCAAGGCTAAATATACCCAAAAGGAAGAGATTACCCACAACAGGATACTCTATCTTAAGAAGCGCGCTTACTTAGAGTCCACAGGGATTGACTTTGTATAATACTAATAAAGACCGGATTTATCATTGATTCTTGAGGCAAAAAGTATTTTCCTGCTTTCTTTCCTAGTCAGTTCCAATTTTATGATGTGTTATCGATGAATACGTTCAAACTGGTTTTTACGATGAGTTTTTTCGACTTTTCAATGTGTTATTGACAACGATTTCGTTATATCTAAAATCCCATGAAACGTAATGAAGTTTTTAATTATGATTTCTGAATAAAGATGTAAAGAGAGAATGCGCAAATACTCTTTAACAGAATATAACACGAAATTATAAATTTAGCCATGAGCTTGAACCATTTCTGTGTCTACGGTAGCCTGAAACCTAATTAGTGCAATAGGCCTCCCCTCTAATGTCCTTCAGTACATCTTTATGATTATGTAAAAGAACTTGAAAAACGCACAACCTAGATTCAAATTCCTGTACTCTTTTGTGTCAGATTTTTACTGTCTTATATTCCCAAATATATTTCCGCTAAAAAGAGACGCGAATGCTGAATCTAATTCACGTTGCAGGTACCAAAATCAGAGGTTAAAGTGTCTGTCGTCTCCTTAACTGAGAGGAAACTAAAGATCTTTTCTTTAATTCGGATAACCCCTTGTGACGTAAAAATCTAACTTTAGTGGAGCACTTAAAGAGAACTTTGTCAACGCTGGTTTCAGTAACAAATTAGACATTTTTGTCATAAGCAGGATTGCTATTGTTAGAAGAGTACTGAATTAAAATCTCTTTTACAACGGTTCGTTCATAGTTTTTTTTTTTTTTTTAAGGAAATGCATCAATGGCTGATGATGCAACTCAGGGGCAAAGAAAGCAATAATAAAATCTTAATATTTTGTTAAATAAAGTCAACAGATAAGAGGGAAATATAGGCACATCAAAATACAAAAATTATATGTAAAACTAAGTGTCAGAAACATGAAATGAAAGTGACCTTTCAGTATCCGAGCGTATACACTTCAATAAAAATGAATGAAGGATTTTATTCTCTTACAGGACAGGGAAATATAAATACCAATAAATCATACTTCGACACTATGATCACCAAATTATTTTACCAGGATATATATTTATTTACATACATACATACGTATATACACACGCATATATATAAACGTTTCTCTCTCTCTCTCTCTCTCTCTTCTCTCTCTCTCTCTCTCTCTCTCTCTCTCTCTCTCTCTCTCTCTCTCTCTCTATATATATATATATATATATATATATATATATATACACATATATATATGTCTATATAAATTCGGTGATAAAAATTATTACTTATCCCTAGTTAAAACCATCAACTTCTTTCCCGAAAGAATGTCTGTATCAAACATTTTATTTGTATCTGCTAGCCATGTAACAAGTTTAGTAACGATTGAAATTGTCCCTCGTCCGGTCCTCCCTTGAACTCGGGAGAGGAAGCTTTCTGATCGCGACCAACTTTGGAGGGATGTAGTCTGAGGGGAATTTAGTTGGGATTTCGGAAGGATAAGAGTAGGGTTTGTATGGATATGGCAAAGGGACAGAGAGAGAGAGAGAGAGAGAGAGAGAGAGAGAGAGAGAGAGAGAGTTACACACCAAGAGACAGTGACGGTAAAAGTGACAAGAGAGAAAAAAGAAATTTAATAGTTAGTATCTTCGTTTTTCTTTATTGTGGCTTGTTAAAACTATGGAGAATAAATTTTAAGTCTGTGAACAACTGAGCTATTTGATTTTGAGAGAGAAAAAAAAAGACACTGAAGATGTTATGTGCAAGATGGCTTAGCAACCATAAGACAGTCCAAGAGGGACATATGGAAGGGTAAAAGAAAAGGATTAGGGCGGATTGATGTACAAAGTTTGATGTAGGAAATTTCATTGGGTTGAGGAGTCAAAACTGCTTTAACTTTCCGGTAAATATACGTTTAGATGAAAATAATAGTTTCAGAATATAGAAAGTTTTGCCGTTTGGCTTTGATGACGTAAAATTTATTTCTAGGAGCACTCAACATAGATAAGCTGTGGAGGTTTTTCTCTTCCCCTCTCTGATCTGTCAGTTACTCTACGTTGAAGGGAAATACGTCACTTTTCAGTAAGAAATAAGTAAATCCGGAAAGTTGTATTTTGGGCAAAATGTTTCTCTCCCCCGGCTCCTTTTTCACAGAATTTGGGGTGATACAGTCGGAGGGGAATTTAGATGGGATTTAGGAATGACACTATAAATAGACCACACTTCACAGACATAGAAAGGGAGAAGCTCAAAGATGATAAGAAGAAACTGATATGCATTTCTAAGGAAAAACTTTACTGCTAAAGCTTACGAATGTTAAATGTAACTTGAAGCCTTGAAGTCGAATGTGTGTACATAAGAGAGAGAGAGAGAGAGAGAGAGAGAGAGAGAGAGAGAGAGAGAGAGAGAGAGAGAGAGAGAGAGAGAGAGAGTAAACTATGGAAAATGGAATAGCACCTCTTCACCCTTTAGGAATTAGCAGGATAAGTGCTGCAGAATACTTACCTACTGGTTGAGAGAAAGACCATAAAGTAAAGGCTTTAAATGAATCCACGGAAAGGTTGATGGATCAATGGGGTCCAAGAAATGTTTTGGTGAACGGGAAAATTAAGGTCGATCATGCAAGCAGTATTCAAGAACTATTCCCTCCCTGGAGATTAAAGAGTATAACCCAATCAAACTTGATGGGAGTAAGTATAAGGGAAGCAGTCCCTGCTTGGGCTTTCGTTCTTCTGGCAGTCAGAGATTGCGCACCTCCGATAGGAAGAATGCTTTGGTTTCGGAGTCTAGAGATTTTAACTCTGAAAGGGCCTTGATGCAGAAGGAATTTATAGTCACTTAATTGAAATGCTTCTTTCCTCTCCTACGATAATATGAAGTTCGTTTCTTTCTTATCAAGGAGCAATGCTAGATTTGCTCTAAATATTCACAGCTGTTGTGCCACGCGTGATGTGCTGATATCTATCTGTCTAAATCCGATATTTTTGAGTTACATTTCATTGGATTAGAGAAAAGTTTAATTTATTGGTTTAAGTTGTGAGAGTCTTATTTATTTCATATGTTAACTTTTATTCTTAGTCTTTGTTACCTAGAATTTCCTTTTCTAGGGTAACATGAAAGATGGTCTAGAAACGGAAAAAGCAGAAAAATCAAACAGGTTCCATTTTTATGAACAGATGTGAATATAAAATCCTATTTCCCAAATTGTATTACACTGACGTGTATCAATATACTTCCCATGTTCAGATGGAAGGCATTACAACCTCAAGAGCAGGGTGGCGACAGACAATAACGGTTTGTCGTTTGGAAATGATTAATGAAGAAAGTGTAAATAGGCCTCTTTTCTCACGTTAGCTATGCATGACTGCTTTTTAAGAATGAGAATTAGTGTTCCAGAAAAATACTCAAGGACTAAATACCTATACTTATAAACTGGTCACTTCTAACATTTTAACCAAGTAAGTTTCCCACTTGGAGTAGACGGGAAAGTTGGTTCAGATGTACACTAATGTCAAGAAACGAACTCAGCGACCAGACCTTATTCCTTACTAACCTGATCTAATAATTTCTTATTTAAGCATCATTCACTCTTTGAAACAAGTAAATCTCCCCATCAAAGAATTAAACATATTTTCTAACGAGTAGCGCAATATTTTTCTATTTGTTTAATAGTACCATAGAAATTGACACAGGTCTTCATATAGAATTTCCTACGCAACCTCTAGTATTTAACTGTGAAAAAATACGCCCATGACATTAATTAATTGTTTCATGACTTTAGGTGTGTCATGCAACTAAATACAATACAATGTAATTCAGCACTGAAACTTAGGATGAATGACAACAAGAAAAGCAGAGAGAGGTTACCGTTTAAAATGAAATCACAGACACTCTTGCCAAAGGCCGAATTCAAGCAGATTTATCGAAGAGCACATACGACCAAGCTAATAGAAGATATTACAAGGAAGACGTTAGTCAGTGTGTGTGTGTGTGTGTGTATATATATATATATATATATATATATATATATATATATATATATATATATATATATATATATATATATATATATATATATATATATATATATATATATATATACTGACCAACG
>JANJGK010000012.1:24132017-24133375 GCA_039081455.1 Macrobrachium rosenbergii | reverse complement strand
ACTTTAGGATACAAATTTTGGTTAACCTTCATCTTAAAATCAAAATTTTTCACGGTCCGGGATAATGAGCAGTCTCCAAAAAATAGCTCAGCTATTTGATTATTCTTTAGTTTTTTCAATGGCTGCCTGATACCTGGCACATAACTTTTTAAAGGTGGAAATTACTTTTTTTCCTTTTTACCCTAAAATATTGATGCCACTGAATGGCAAAAAAAAGGCAATCGCAATGTCTCCAAGTTTTCCGTACTCAGAATTATATAAAATAAAAAAATTACTTTTTTTCCTTTTTACCCTAAAATATTGATGCCACTGAATGGCAAAAAAAAGGCAATCGCAATGTCTCCAAGTTTTCCGTACTCAGAATTATATAATAACAGGAACACATGATGAAACACATAGTCTGCTTTCCAGTCAACATGAAATTATTCATTTTTTTTTAACTTACTATCAGCATGTCATCAGACAGATATTGCTATTGCACTGTAAACATGATTGGCCTTTAACGACGTTGCTGCTCAAAGAAAAAAATCTATTTGACCACACAAATTATCGTGCGATTTTATTAAACCCATAAGAAGTGCCATAAGCATTTCTATGAAAAGCAGTAAGTCGGTCTTAAAATAGCATACGTTTAAACAGGAAGAATTTTCGAACTTTCATTATATTCAGCGCCCAGTTTCCTAGATTTGTTTATCTGATCATGCAAACTATTGTTTTCCAGACCCGACAACATCTGCTAATGGATTTGGCAGAAATACTTTGAACAAAACAATCTTCCATTCGGCTTCCTTTGAATGGGGGACTTTAGCCATATGTTCGGGTCAGAGTTTAGAGGGATGAAGTCAGAGAGGGAACTCTACTGGGATTTGGGGAGATTTGAAATGGCGTTTGAATGGATATGAGAGAGAGAGAGAGAGAGAGAAAGAGAGAGAGAGAGAGAGAGAGAGAGAGAGAGAGAGAGAGGGAGACTCGGGATAGCCTGTTACTCAAAAGAAAAATCGAGATTTTATGATAAATACAAATTTCGTTAAACGGGCAATCTACGCAAGATGTCTAAAGCCAAAGTTTGGAAATAAAGTATGCTTATAGGCTCAAGAAAAGAAGGTTATACGAGAGAGAAATGTCTAAGCTATCCTCAACAATAGCTGACAGACTATGCCTAAATATCGGGAGTTCAGTAGTAATGAAACTAAAAAATATTTTGAAGCTGGGGTGGGGTTTGTTGTTCAATCCGTCGTACAACAGTTTAAGGGACTTTTGCCCTCCCAGGAGAAGAAAAGGCATTACTGCATTTAACTTGATGGGAAAGAGGATTAGAGAAACACTTCCTGTCAAGGCTTTACCTTCCCTGGAGGTTA
>JANJGK010000012.1:24119517-24127017 GCA_039081455.1 Macrobrachium rosenbergii | reverse complement strand
GAGAGAAATTGCCTTAAAGACAGTGAATTTATCTACATAACGGTACCTCTTGAAATGACAGTTGTCAGATAAAAAAATAATTGCATATCTTATTAGTCACATGACTTTAGCCCGAGTGTTGTAAAATCCACAGAATTAGAAATACAAAGGAATTAAAATCAATTTTAATGATAATATCATAAAATGCAATAACTTTCATGCGTTTGATATTTTGCCTCTGATGAGCATTTTGACAAAAAATTTCAGGTGTTATTTGAAGAGAAATTATTCTCGCTCTTCTGGAGGTCGACTCTTAAAAACTTTGATTCTCCTTTTTCACGTCTCAAGCCCAAAACTTTTGCTGTGTAAAAGGCTGTATAAAAATGATGTTAGTCGTCGCGAAAGTTTCATACAGAAAGGGAGTGATATATCTCGCGTTAATTTATATATATATATATATATATATATATATATATATATATATATATATATATATATATATATATATATATATATGTGTATATAAATATATATATATATATATATATATATATATATATATATATATATATATATATATATTATATATATATATACATATATATATATATCTATATATCTATTTATCTATCTATCTATCTATCTATCTATCTATCTATCTATCTATCCATATATATATATATATATATATATATATATATATATATATATATATATATATATATATATATATATATATATATATATATATATATATATATACAAATTAACGCGAGATATATCACTTCCTTTCTGTATGAAACTTTCGCGACGACTAACATCATTTTTATACAGCCTTTTACATTTATAAAGATAGATGTATAGTTAATGAATATTATGTGTAATATAAAAAATAAAGCTTCAAAAGTAATGAGAAACTCGGCTCCGGTAAGTAGTGGAACTAGTATTGTATACATATTCATTCCACCCTGTTTCTCCTACTTAATGGCGCACTGGTTTGAAATTCTTTACCGTCACGATTGCAACATACAAAGAATACGTTCAAAGCAGAAATCACCAATTGCATGAATGAATACGAATTAATCATCCAAAAATACGAAATCATTAATGACTTCAGGACTGAAAACCTATACATGGAAAGCTTTCCAAAACCAGCCAAGGAAAATCAGAATAAGTAAATGAAAGAAATAAACAAATCGCGTGATGTGGGTAAATTCTTTATTTGCCATTTTACGGGCAAGTAGGGAGAAAAAGATGGTGTCTTAGTGGTCCGAAAATGGTAAATGGGAGGAGTTTCGGGTTAGTTTTGATAACCTTACGGTGTCCGTTCATTCTTTATGAGGTAATTATGTCTACACCTAGATTTTGCTGGGTCGTGCAGGGATTTCTCAAGAGAGAGGAAAGGAGAGAGAGATTATGTGTGTGTGTTTGTATGAGAATATATCCTTGTATGAAAGTAGTTACTAATTGTCATCAGAAACCACCCTGCTCATTGGTTGCATTATAACATGTAAAGCTCGAATAAAAGCAAAAAATACATAGTTGATATTTATCTATATTTTTATCTATCTGTCTATTTGTCTATATATATACATATGTATATATATATATATATATATATATATATATATATATATATATATATATATATATATGTATATATATATAACTATACATATATATATATACATATATATATACATATATATATGTATATATATATATATATATATATATATATATATATATATATATATATATATATATATATGTACATAAATATATATATATATATTTATATATATATATATACATATATATAAATATATATATATATATATATATATATATATATATATATATATATATATATATATATATATATATATATATATATATATATATATATATATATATATATATATATATATATATATATATGCGCGCACGTATGTGAATAAACGAGACTTTTATAACTTTCTTTGTTATAACTAATCCATTCATATGCCTCACAATTAACGATTTGTTATGGTATAAAGTATAACGAGGGAGAGAGAGGGGCGAGAGAGAGAGAGACAGAGAGAGAGAGAGAGAGTGTGTGGAAACGGAAGGTAGGGGAGAGAGAACAATAGGAAAAATATACATTATATTACACACGAGAATTCCCTCTTTTTCTCATTCGCATACACATCACAATAATGAAAGTAAACAAGGGAATGGAAGTCCTTAGGGGAATGTTTTAGGCCTTGCTCTCAACGTTCATGTTGCAGTGGCACCCTCCGGAATTTAATTAAATGTAATGCTCTTTCGTATTACGAATAAAAGAAAAATACAAGTCTTGTAAAAATTAAGGAGTGAATAAATGGTTAAATGAGGTGACGATGAGAGCCGATACTCGTAAATCTAGTTCATGGAAGAAGGAAATGAAACATAAGTTTTAATGAACAATATATTTTTTTTCAAATTCATATGTTGATCAATAAATGCTTGTGATGTTGGTAATGAAGGTTTAGGGAAATAAGACCTAAAAAATGGGAATTCATACTAATGTTCTTATAATCACAAAATAAAAAGTAGAAGTAATTAAACTAAAACTAAATATGGAAAATGAACTAGATCAAGGAATCTAAAATCAAACGTTATAGATAAGTACAAAATTAAAAAAAAGAGCCGGGAAATGAAATAATACAATCTGAATTTAGACAAGGAAAGCAATTTAAGAAACTGGACAAAGACGTTAAAATCTGAGATGAAATCTCGTACTCTAAAATAAGGCAGAAAATAAAATCGAGAATTGTGAAATAAAACGGAGATATTGGGAGCTCGTCCTCATCGTCCCACGAGGAAAATTTCTTTTTACGATGCCGTTGGTACTGAAGGCTTAACCCTACCTACGCTTCGTCTCCTTTGTGGAAACGTGAGCCCTATGAGATATACGGGCTGGGGGAAGCAGACTTTGCGTGATTGTTTGTTTCTTTGTTATACTTAAAAACACCGTTCACGTGGCCTCTCTCTCTCTCTCTCTCTCTCTCTCTCTCTCTCTCTCTCTCTCTCTCTCTCTCTCTCAGTGAAAGACACACAGAATCAGACATTTCTAAGAATGCACAAACACTTTCACATGGTTTCGGTGAATGGAAAAATCCTAGTCTGTCCATAGAAATTTGTTGATATCTGATTTCTTTATCGTTGTACTCGTACCAAAATTTAATAGTCACAAATCGTGATTGAATTTTGATACAGAAGGTCTTTGTCATTATACTCTTTTATACATTACAGGAATTAAGCAACCAGCACGTTCGAAAACCACTCTTTATTTACATTGTTGGACTGATTAAAATGATTAAAGGATAATTAAGAATACGTTGCTATTCGCTAAACTTTATAATAAGCGGGACTTGTAGGTCCAATTGTTTTCTTATTCAGTAGGTAGGCCCTTGCATGTATTCAGTAATAGAAACACGTACGTGCACTTATATACACACACGACTGAATATACAGACGCACGCATACTCGCATAACCACGCACTCCCCCCACGCCCCCACGCGCGCGCACACACACACACACACACACACACACACACACACACACATATATATATATATATATATATATATATATATATATATATATATATATATATATATATATATAGAAATAATCAACACACAATCACGTGTGGAACAGAAATAAATTTCTGACTCACATCAGGATCGAACCCAGGTCTTTCAATTGAAAGGCAAGGGCGCTGCCCACTAGGCCATACAAGTCAAAAGAAGTTCGCTTGCCCAGGCAGTTTCTTGGGTGCAGTTGCTCTCAGGTTGCAACTTCTTTTAGACTTGTATGGCCTAGTGGGCAGCGCCCTTGCCTTTCAATTGAAGGGCCTGGGTTCGATCCTGATGTGAGTCAGAAATTTATTTCTGTTCCACACGTGATTGTGTGTTGATGATTTCTATCTTATTCACTCCGAAGGGATAATTCGAATGAAATGCTGCCAATTGGGTCACTGCAGAGTCGGGAAGTTGGGGAAAACACGCTGGTATGCAAGCAGTTAGCTTGCCCAGGTAGTTCCTTGGGTGCAGTTTGCTCTCAGGTTCCAGCTTCTTTTAGACTTGTATGGCCTAGCGGGCAGCGCCCTTGCCTTTCAATTGAAAGACCTGGGTTCGATCCTGATGTGAGTCTGAAATTTATATATTTATATATATATATGTGTGTGTATATATATATATATATATATATATATATATATATATATATATATATATATATATATATATATACATATATATATATATATATATATATATATATATATATATATATATATATATATATATATATATATGTTCATCTGCATGAGTTTACACAAGCTCATAACTGAATACATACGAATCTGTGACAGTCATCATAGCAAAAGCTTAGAATACGCAAGAACTCGGCAGAAAAATCGGTAAATAAATAATTTTTAAGTCATTGAAAACTAATGGTACAAAGCCCTTGCTAACATAGCATTATGCTAATTCCATCATATTCTACCGGGAAATTCAGTACTTAGAAAACAATGTTGTTCTATTGCATATCCAGTTTTTTTTGTTTAAGTTTTAGATTATTTCTTGATAACAAATTCGCTTCACACATATCGAACTTAAATGTACCAAAGGACATCAGATACACGAAACTACCACGAAAAAATCTTGGTATAATATTAAAAAATGCCTATCCACAATTACAGAAAAACATTTTCTCCACAAATAGATTTGCAATTGATTCTTACCTAAGCAAGAAAGACCCCTCACCAAAAGGCTTATCTTTGTGGTCTTGACCAGTTCACCGGTTCTGGTTGTAATGCCTAGCATATTAGTAGTTGTAACCGGTTGTAACATAAACAAGTAAAAAATGCGCCGAAGTTTCTTTGGAGCAATCGAGTTTTCTGTACAGCACGTACTGCTGTATGAAACTCTCGGCCACGGCCCGGTGGTGAACTGTGTTGTTGGCACATATAGAGGTGCCAGAAGTACGATTATGGCTAACTTTAACCTTAAATGAAATAAAAACTACTGAGGCTAGAGGACTGCAATATGGTATGTTTGATGATTGGAGGGTGGATGATCAACATACCAATTTGCAGCCCTCTAGCCTCAGTAGTTTTTAAGAGCTGAGGGCAGACAGAAAAAGTGCGGACGGACACACAAATAGCCATCTCAAGAGTTTTCTTTTACAGAAAAGTAAGAATCTGAACTATCAGAAATCACTCTCGCCGGCATTACTTTAAGTTTCATACACCAAGAATCCAATATAAAGCAAAAGATAAACTGGAACTTCTCACTGCAATCTCTCTTTGTTTCAGAAATCTCAAACCAATTTTATGAAATGCTGTCTATTCAGCATTTCACTAAATGGCAGTCTACATATCTCAAGTGTCACAGTATTTCGGTCATTGTCTAGTCCCTTTCCTTTCCTCTTCCTTACATCGTCTATAGCCACCATTCCATGAAAACTACGCTAAATGTATTTTGAATGAAAGTATTTATATTTTGTATTTATATTTTATCTGGTTATGTTAAGACGTCTTTATTACTTATAACAGTGTGTGATAAATGTCATAGTCCTTGTTCCTCGCACACTATTGTCTTCATAAATGAAAAATTATGTAGGTTATCTCTTTGTAATTCACCAATATATCGTTTATTATTTCTACATTTTTCCATTTCTCAGCCTGAGGAAGATAGAGAATTTTTGAAACATTGCTAAAAATGTTACCAGATCGTGGCATATATATATATATATATATATATATATATATATATATATATATATATATATATGTGTGTGTGTGTGTGTGTGTGTGTGTGTGTGTGTGTGTGTATACATATATATATATATATATATATATATATATGTAAATATATGTGTATATATATATTTATAATATAAATACGTAAGCATATATACACACACACACACACACACACACACACACACACACACACACACACACACACACACATATATATATATATATATATATATATATATATATATATATATATATATATATATATATCGGACGTCATGTTTTTTCTTGATGCAGAGGCTTAGTCGACGCCACCAGTAATGGTCTTTTCTTTCTGGCTTCCTGTAATTGGTTCGAGACTTTTATTGATTTGTCACCTTTATTCTCCTTTTTCGTCTCTTTCTCGGCGCTTAATGATATTCTTTGAATTCCAATATTTTATTTTTTCCACATTACACACATCATTTTCCTATCATACGTTGTGACATGCATTTCGTTGGAATTTTTGTATATACGCTTGGTGCATTTTAAGTTTTTTTTTTCATTAAAATATGCAAAAAATATTTTTAGCAATTTTGCTTGTGCATTAAAGGTGACATCTACCATTAACTCCATTACGAACTTGTCAGATCCTACCGGGGGAAACGAATGTATTTTGAAAGACATCGAAAATATCTGAAAAAAAAATCACGAAGACAGTGTTGTCTCCACCTTTTAATGACGTCTACCTCTTATCTGGGAGCGAGGAAACTGACAATCTCCGTAACAAAAAGAAAAAACTCCCCCTTAACAATTATAAGTTCAATATCGATTCTCAGTTGTAAACTGTCAAAGTAATGTCCCCAACCCAATCTTCACCAAGTGAAGTCTTAAGCCTAAGAAGAATAAACTCTCGAAAATGAAGCTGCGTATTTTGCCTTGATGTCAAAAGCATCTCCTCAAAAGTCCTAGTTTATAGAACTGCAGAGATCATGCCTGGCGTAATTACGAAGATACCCTGTTAGCCAAGTAACTGATAAGGAAACTTGTAGCAGATTCCAGGCTAAGTTGGCCAATAAGAAAAATTCTAATTGATGAAATTCGAGATAACGAAGCAAAGATTTTATCTTGGGCAATTCCTTCTCGTTCCTTTTGTATGTTGCCTAATGAATGCATTAGGAGAACTGTTTTGTTTAGAACAGAGATCACCTTTACAATTATGGCCAAAATATGAACGCACAATATGAGAATGGCCTAGAAGCTTTCATGGATAAGCTTGCCAAAGCTGCACAGCTAAGTCGTGCAGATGAAAGGGACAATTCCAGAAAGACCGGCATGACAAAGACAATATCAGATTCCCCATTAAAGAACCAGAGTGCCCTGAATCTGTACGTCGAAAACTAAGGACCAACTGTAAGTTTTTTTTTTCCCCAAGATAAAAAGATTCTACTAGGGAGTGGTGGGGGACGGGGGAGATCCATCGTGAGGGCACATTTCAGGTAAAGCAAATAAAAGGTTTATTCCCCTGTAAACTAACAGCAAATGAGTAACATGCGTGAAAATGTACGCCTGTTGTATGTGCATGAATAAATATGCACGCAACCAAGTGGGAATACGCCAATATGTATAAGATAAGATAATTCTTGGTACAGTAATTTACTGAAACGCTTGCTATCAGTGTGATATCTTAACATAGCTGCATGGGCCTTCACTTTTTACTTATTTTGTTCACGGCTTACTCTCTTCTTTA
>JANJGK010000012.1:24087017-24114517 GCA_039081455.1 Macrobrachium rosenbergii | reverse complement strand
CACACACACACACACACACATATATACATATATATATATATATATATATATATATATATATATATATATATATATATATATATATATATATATATATATATATATATATATATAATTTTCTTTAGAGCACTCAAACACGCACACAAGTAGACATCATATATATATATACATATACATATATATATATATATATATATATATATATATATATATATATATATATATATATATATATATATATATATATGTGTGTGTGTGTGTGTGTGTGTGTGGAGAGAGAGAGAGAGAGAGAGAGAGAGAGAGAGAGAAATTTGGTATCCTTTTCAAAATCTCATGCTGCATGCACAACATTTTCTGCATTTCTAGTCCAAATTTTTAGCGCTGATCCTCGCGAAAATGAAATAGGTAGACAACAAAAACAGCACAGAATCAGTGTAGCGAATTACCAAAGGTTGACTGCAAAACATCTGATTTAGTTAACTGGAGCAATCCTAGTACCTGCTTTGTGACAATGACATCATGAACTGCAGTGTCTACCACTTTCAGGATGAACACTGCGGCCTTCCTTTGATGCCATCAAACACCATTCATACAAAGCATACCATACCCTTTATCAAGCTATAAGTCACAACCTTCGTTATTCTCTTGTTTTATTTTTCTCATGAAAAATTAGCGAACACGTTCTTCAGATATAATAATCTTTGCTAAGTAGAGAGTATCAAGTAAGCTAATGTAGAATGCATGTATGATACTTTGTGACTGATGAACAGTGGGTTCATATACTGCATTTCTCTGTAGCCCTTAAACTCTAGCCCCGGACCCCGCCCCCTTTCAATCTTAATTTCAGACATACAGTCGTGTAATCGTTTTCTTTCCTATATGTCCTCTTGTGTCTATTCGTTCAAGTTTCTACTTGAATTGAACTTTCAAAATTATACAGGCTTTTTAAAGCACAGTTAATTGGAGCATATTACATCAACAAGAAACAATATGACAATCATCAGCTTGCAACTGATATTAGGTGAAAAATGAGTGCTCTTATAGTAGCAACTTGTTTGTTGTAGCATTAATCCAAGGATAATACCTTGTACAAAATCATTCCAATTTTTTAGACATGCCACTTATCTTCCTTCTCTTTGCAACATCAATCTGTAAGCAGATAGATAGACACACAGATAGATAGACCAGGCTTTTATCCCGATTTCTATTTCAGGTCTGAAAGGCCAAGTAGCAAAAGATAATCCCTAAAAGGATGAAAAAATCTAAAGGTTAAAGGTCAAGGTCCAAGGAAAATATTTTTCAGACTTTGAGTCTCAAATCCTCTTGAGATAAAAGTCAAATGCAAACTCCCAATGGAGCATTTTATTCTCATATTTTAGTAAAGGCAATATGATTTATATGTGCCTCGCGATAAACGCAGTAAAAAGTTAACGTGATTCATAGTTTATTCATGAAAGTCAGAATTACCGAGTTACTGAAATCGGCTTCTTGTCCCATCCTTCTTATTTACGATTTTTATTCCCATTTCTACCAAGTTACCTCTGGTTGCGTTGTTTGAGGTGTTATGTGAATGACATAATCGTATGTTATTAAGAAAATGATCAAAGAGATTACCACAACTTTCTGTATATATATATACACACACATATATATATATACGGTATATTTATGTGGATGTATCTATATATATGTATTTTTTATATATAAATATAAATATAAATACATATATATATACAGTGTATATATATATATATATATATATATATATAAATATATATATATACATATATATATATATATATATATATATATATATATATATATATATATTGTTATGTAATAATGCAGTCGTATGTGGGAAGATTTGATTATTATTTGAATACTGGTGTGGTTAGCTATTCAAGCAGATGTAGAATGTCAAACGTAATAATTTTTACATCTTTACACACGTGGACTCTTTACTGGTGATCTAAGCTGCACCTCCCCTGACTCTTATGTTAACTGAAATCAATTAATTCATTGATCAGCTTGATAAACCTGCACTACAATATTCTATTCAAATTATTAATACACATCTCTCTCTCTCTCCCCCTCTTGGGAAAACTTTTCTGAGATGTCTTTGAAACTGCAGTTTTCTATCTATTCGGGCTCCAGGTCACACACTATCCCTCAACCAGAAAGGAGGAGTATCATGACCACAATAATTTATAATCACTATTTTCCTTTTTCAAAAAAACTGAATATTTATAGTTTCTCAATAATAATGTAGCAACCAAGGACTTGGGTTTTCCCTTTTTAACACTCTTATTCATGCAAACAGTAACGCTAAGAAAGGACATAGCCAAATATAACAAAAAATAACTAGCGGCACAGGGGTGAGTCTACCTTGGTGGAAGGAGTATGGCTGCTGGGTCTGACGACATCTCAATAGTACGCAATGTTGGCGGCCGTTTGTGATTCATCAGAGTGGGGTCACCCTTCAAGCGTAGTTTTGACCTGGTCATCGTGTGACACACACACACACACGCGCGCGCTCACATATGTATATATATATATATATATATATATATATATATATATATATATATATATATATATATATATATATATATATATATATATATATATATATATATATATGTGACTATTTATCACATCACCGTGATTCATATACAATCAGAAAGCTACAAACGTCCTTTAATATCCAATTCACTCTACCTCGGAAATAATATATTTTCATATATGTTACCGAAGGGGAATTTTTAAGTTGATAATAAGTCCACCGTCCCGTGGGATCGAACCAGCGACGGACGAGGAATCAGGACTACAGTGACGCACTAACGAAATCGGCCACAAGAGAGGTATAAGTGAATAACAACTCCCGTCAACTCACCCGTCGAACTCAGGTGTTTTGCGTTTGGAGACGATATCCACCCACCTCTGCCATGTTGACCGTGTAGTGCGTTTGTCGCACGTAGCCATATTATGACTATTTATCACATCACCGTGATTCATATACAATCAGAAAGCTACAAACGTCCTTTAATATCCAATTCACTCTACCTCGGAAATAATATATTTTCATATATGTTACCGAAGGGGAATTTTTAAGTTGATAATAAGTCCACCGTCCCGTGGGATCGAACCAGCGACGGACGAGGAATCAGGACTACAGTGACGCACTAACGAAATCAGCCACAAGACAGGTATAAGTGAATAACAACTCCCGTCAACTCACCCGTCGAACTCAGGTGTTTTGCGTTTGGAGACGATATCCACCCACCTCTGCCATGTTGACCGTGTAGTGCGTTTGTCGCACGTAGCCATATTATGACTATTTATCACATCACCGTGATTCATATACAATCAGAAAGCTACAAACGTCCTTTAATATCCAATTCACTCTACCTCGGAAATAATATATTTTCAAATATGTTACCGAAGGGGAATTTTTAAGTTGATAATAAGTCCACCGTCCCGTGGGATCGAACCAGCGACGGACGAGGAATCAGGACTACAGTGACGCACTAACGAAATCGGCCACAAGAGAGGTATAAGTGAATAACAACTCCCGTCAACTCACCCGTCGAACTCAGGTGTTTTGCGTTTGGAGACGATATCCACCCACCTCTGCCATGTTGACCGTGTAGTGCGTTTGTCGCACGTAGCCATATTATGACTATTTATCACATCACCGTGATTCATATACAATCAGAAAGCTACAAACGTCCTTTAATATCCAATTCACTCTACCTTGGAAATAATATATTTTCATATATGTTACCGAAGGGGAATTTTTAAGTTGATAATAAGTCCACCGTCCCGTGGGATCGAACCAGCGACGGACGAGGAATCAGGACTACAGTGACGCACTAACGAAATCGGCCACAAGAGAGGTATAAGTGAATAACAACTCCCGTCAACTCACCCGTCGAACTCAGGTGTTTTGCGTTTGGAGACGATATCCACCCACCTCTGCCATGTTGACCGTGTAGTGCGTTTGTCGCACGTAGCCATATTATGACTATTTATCACATCACCGTGATTCATATACAATCAGAAAGCTACAAACGTCCTTTAATATCCAATTCACTCTACCTCGGAAATAATATATTTTCATATAGGCTATGTTACCGAAGGGGAATTTTTAAGTTGATAATAAGTCCACCGTCCCGTGGGATAGAACCAGCGACGGACGAGGAATCAGGACTACAGTGACGCACTAACGAAATCGGCCACAAGAGAGGTATAAGTGAATAACAACTCCCGTCAACTCACCCGTCGAACTCAGGTGTTTTGCGTTTGGAGACGATATCCACCCACCTCTGCCATGTTGACCGTGTAGTGCGTTTGTCGCACGTAGCCATATTATGACTATTTATCACATCACCGTGATTCATATACAATCAGAAAGCTACAAACGTCCTTTAATATCCAATTCACTCTACCTCGGAAATAATATATTTTCATATATGTTAACGAAGGGGAATTTTTAAGTTGATAATAAGTCCACCGTCCCGTGGGATCGAACCAGCGACGGACGAGGAATCAGGACTACAGTGACGCACTAACGAAATCGGCCACAAGAGAGGTATAAGTGAATAACAACTCCCGTCAACTCACCCGTCGAACTCAGGTGTTTTGCGTTTGGAGACGATATCCACCCACCTCTGCCATGTTGACCGTATAGTGCGTTTGTCGCACGTAGCCATATTATGACTATTTATCACATCACCGTGATTCATATACAATCAGAAAGCTACAAACGTCCTTTAATATCCAATTCACTCTACCTCGGAAATAATATATTTTCATATATGTTACCGAAGGGGAATTTTTAAGTTGATAATAAGTCCACCGTCCCGTGGGATCGAACCAGCGACGGACGAGGAATCAGGACTACAGTGACGCACTAACGAAATCGGCCACAAGAGAGGTATAAGTGAATAACAACTCCCGTCAACTCACCCGTCGAACTCAGGTGTTTTGCGTTTGGAGACGATATCCACCCACCTCTGCCATGTTGACCGTGTAGTGCGTTTGTCGCACGTAGCCATATTATGACTATTTATCACATCACCGTGATTCATATACAATCAGAAAGCTACACGGTCAACATGGCAGAGGTGGGTGGATATCGTCTCCAAACGCAAAACACCTGAGTTCGACGGGTGAGTTGACGGGAGTTGTTATTCACTTATACCTCTCTTGTGGCCGATTTCGTTAGTGCGTCACTGTAGTCCTGATTCCTCGTCCGTCGCTGGTTCGATCCCACGGGACGGTGGACTTATTATCAACTTAAAAATTCCCCTTCGGTAACATATATGAAAATATATTATTTCCGAGGTAGAGTGAATTGGATATTAAAGGACGTTTGTAGCTTTCTGATTGTATATGAATCACGGTGATGTGATAAATAGTCATAATATGGCTACGTGCGACAAACGCACTACACGGTCAACATGGCAGAGGTGGGTGGATATCGTCTCCAAACGCAAAACACCTGAGTTCGACGGGTGAGTTGACGGGAGTTGTTATTCACTTATACCTCTCTTGGGGCCGATTTCGTTAGTGCGTCACTGTAGTCCTGATTCCTCGTCCGTCGCTGGTTCGATCCCACGGGACGGTGGACTTATTATCAACTTAAAAATTCCCCTTCGGTAACATATATGAAAATATATTATTTCCGAGGTAGAGTGAATTGGATATTAAAGGACGTTTGTAGCTTTCTGATTGTATATGAATCACGGTGATGTGATAAATAGTCATAATATGGCTACGTGCAACAAACGCACTACACGGTCAACATGGCAGAGGTGGGTGGATATCGTCTCCAAACGCAAAACACCTGAGTTCGACGGGTGAGTTGACGGGAGTTGTTATTCACTTATACCTCTCTTGTGGCCGATTTCGTTAGTGCGTCACTGTAGTCCTGATTCCTCGTCCGTCGCTGGTTCGATCCCACGGGACGGTGGACTTATTATCAACTTAAAAATTCCCCTTCGGTAACATATATGAAAATATATTATTTCCGAGGTAGAGTGAATTGGATATTAAAGGACGTTTGTAGCTTTCTGATTGTATATGAATCACGGTGATGTGATAAATAGTCATAATATGGCTACGTGCGACAAACGCACTACACGGTCAACATGGCAGAGGTGGGTGGATATCGTCTCCAAACGCAAAACACCTGAGTTCGACGGGTGAGTTGACGGGAGTTGTTATTCACTTATACCTGTCTTGTGGCCGATTTCGTTAGTGCGTCACTGTAGTCCTGATTCCTCGTCCGTCGCTGGTTCGATCCCACGGGACGGTGGACTTATTATCAACTTAAAAATTCCCCTTCGGTAACATATATGAAAATATATTATTTCCGAGGTAGAGTGAATTGGATATTAAAGGACGTTTGTAGCTTTCTGATTATATATATGTGTGTGTGTATGTATGTATGTATGTATGTATGTATGTATGTATGTATGTATGTATGTGTGTGCATGTGTGCATGCGTGTGTGTGCCTCTTAAGCTCGTGACTCCAGCCAAGATCGGTGGGAGACCAATGAGTGTACAGAAATGGTTACGTACTGCCGAAGGTTTAAGAAAATGTCCACACAGTCATCACTTGGCGTAATATACAAATATATATTATAAAAAAAAAAAACTCTGGTTCCAATTTGAGTAGGATAGATACTCAAATCAATCGCGTATGACAATCTGACGGAGGTGTTAAGCTCTCCAAATGATGCTCATTGTTTAAACTTCTCATAAATTTTCCAATACATGGTAAATAATGCATACCTATATCGTCCATAGATACTTGACTATGATCTTTTTATATTTCCAGGTTAAATCACAAGAACTTTTAATGAAAAATACGTTACACACACACACTCTCTCCTTCCTCCCTGTCCCCATATTATCAAGCACCCACTTACAATCATTTTTAGGACGTAGCAGTTCTGTCTACCGTGGCAATAGTTTCCTTCTCGTCATCTGTCATTAGAGTTCAATAGCCCTGAAGATGCTCATTCCATCAGTGCAAATTTACCATTCGTTCTGAAAATATGGCTGTTTGTTCTATTTTAATGATTAATTTGTCATTTGCAATTCAATACAAGGCAATTCCCCCTTCATTAAAATTGGACATTTCTCATTGCGAAGGCAAATGATCATTATCAATATTAAATTTCCTTAATAAAAAATACTTATTAATGTAGATGCCGTGTCATTATTCTCGTTAATAAAATAAAATAACCGTGAACAACTCCTTATAATTATTTCATCTATTATATTTTTTTAAAGTAAATACGGATTGATAATTCCAGTATAATTTGGGTATGGGCAATAGAAAAAACAAAAACAAAAAACTTACTTTAATAGTATGACAGTAAGCATTATTCCATATCGTTGTCATATATATATATATATATATATATATATATATATATATATATATATATATATATATATATATAAATGAGATATATATATATACTATATATAAACAGATATATAATTTATATATATATATATATATATATATATATATATATATATATATATATATATATATATATATATATATATATATATATATATATATGACTTGAAAAAACATTCAACCTGGTGATATTTGAATACTAGAAGTAAGTTAATGCGAAATTTTAGTAAAGACCTATTCAATACTACTGCTATTATTATGACTACTGCTACAGCTACCACCAGTATCTTTAGAGCCTCACCATATCTCCAAAATGTCATATATATAAAATCCTGATAGATAGCGCGTAATATTTTGCAGTGATTTGCTGATTAGTCTAAGGAGAAAACTAGTAGTCTATATAATCCTCATCTGAAAACAAGTTGATCATTATCTCTCTCTCTCTCTCTCTCTCTCTCTCTCTCTCTCTCTCTCTCTCTCTCTCTCTCTCTCTCTCCTGTTAAATAAGGGGAGAACGTACGATAAAACTGGTTTAGTTCCTCATGCAACTGAAGTTTGCAATAAGAAAAGATAGACATTGGAGGAATATAATAGCTTGTGCACTTAAGGGAATTAAGATATTAGAGTTTCAATACCCAACATAATAACAACAAATATGTAGATCGAACTCTTCGATATTAAATGGCTGTTCGCAAGGCAAATAATGAAGTGATAAAATTCAACAACACGAAAACAAGAAATTTTTATTGTTATTGTTTATTTCATTGAAGCAATAAAAATGCAACAAAGAATGAATCATGGTTCCAAACTTTTGTGCTCGTTTTATTACTAACAATTACGGCAGCTGAAAGCAATAATAGATATATAAGATTTGATATATGGTCGATATTAGTCGATTATTTGAATGTACACGATCATTCCAAAGCGTTAATCACAGTATATTTACCACCAATGGTTACTTTTGTAAGAAATTGTTAAAATTTTTAGTAGGAGATAATTCCCAAACCACAAGGCATCAACTGTCATAATTTTCGTATTGCGTTTCATTTTTGAGCGTTAGACATTTCATTAACGTCTAAATAAAAATAAATGTGAATGCAATTGCGTTTTATTGACGTAATATAACCGTAAAACACAGAGGTAAGGAAATTGCAGCCTAACAAGGAATTGCTTCGCCTCTCTGCAAAGTGGAAGATATAAAGAGGGTGTATGATATCGGTACATCGAGTAGCTAGAGGATAGAAGCGTTATTTGTGAATGATTCGTGCAACTCATTATTGAAGATGTGTATCATAGACGTGGTAATTCAAAGATAAAAGTGAACCCTTTGCGGTTGTTTTAGAAGAAATTAGGAGAACCAAAGGAAGGCAAAAATGTGAATAAAATAGGATATACTACATCTCATCCTCTGCTGATGCTTCAGATACCTACTGCTAAAGTAATGATTTTTTTTTATAGTTTTTTGTTTTTGTATGATAGGGTAGAACAAAGTAAAATGGTAGACACATCCATCAGTAAATAAGTCAAGACCAATATTAATTTTGCACTGACGAGTATTACTCGACATTCTTGAAATGGTGGCCATACAGTAAACATATCACTTTCAATGTTTTCGTTAGGGCTCTATATTGTTCCTGTCCGGATGGTGGTAATGGAAAAAGTTCTTTGTGCATTCCTGTTTCTATTGAGTCATAGTTTTTTTCTCCCTGTAGGTTTCTCTTTTTTTGGGGGGGAGTGAGGGGGTGAGAAATCTTGATTTTTTATATAGTTGTTATTATACTTGACAAAACTTAAATTTTCTTTTGCAATAAAATTAAAATTTACAACAAGTTCCAAGCAAGCAAATACCGCACTCATAGAGCTACCGTAAAATATATGTGTCCAGACCTATTATTAAAATACCAAGTGCTCGTTCTTGAATATCAATATATTCAAGGTTGTTTCAGTTACATTTAAGTGTTATTCGTTCTAATATAAAGCTCCATCACAACATTTCGAGGGTGGTGGTGGTTCATTCTTCTTAAATCAGACCTGTTCTTATGCATAATCAACTCCATTGTACCTCTTAGCAATAGTTTAATGAGTAACAGCCACAGGTATTGTTTACATATTGCACGTAGAAGATGCTTGTCCTTCCTCGGTGATTAGATTAATGTTCATGATGAAAATATTCAGGCACTGATTATTCTTGAATTCCTTAACACCTTTATCTATAAACGTGCTTCAGTATCAAGACTTCAGAGGTTGATCATAGGCGAGAACTGTGATGTTGGAATGTTTCCGTCGTGCCTTTGTTGATTACGAGTGAATAAGGTATAGTACCTGGTCGTTTCCGAACTGTGATGGGTTACGGGTTACAAACAGGGTGAAGGAGATCATAAGGGTAGGACCAATCCTTCTGAAAGGAGGAGTGCATATATATATATATATATATATATATATATATATATATATATATATATATATATATATATATATGTGTGTGTGTGTGTGTGTGTGTGTGTGTGTATGTATATGTATGTATATATATATATATATATATATATATATATATATATATATATATATATATATATATACATGCATTTATATATATATGTGTGTGTGTACTTCCATGTCTGTGTCGTAATTATATTGTATATATATAATGTATTATATATATATATATATATATATATATATATATATATATATATATATATATATTTATATATACACATATATATATGTGTGTGTGTGCTTGTGTGTCTGTGTCGTAATTATACTCTATGTTTGTGTCTGCGTAAGCTGAAGTGTGTGAGCGAATATGAAGTATTGTCTCCTTATAAGAATTGTTTAAAAACAGAAGACATAACATTCACTAATTTTAATCAAGTCACCACTGAGACATCTTTTTTTATTACGTCTTAAATAAAGTTCAATAAGGTTAAATGAAATCAAATAACCTAACATTCAATGACCGTACCTGTAGACTACCTGATATGAGGGACTTCAAACTTCTTTGAAGCCAAGTTTGTCTCTGGAAGTGATCAAGAACCAGTCGCTAATGGGCTCAAGCAAGCAACTCTGGAGAGAACTTACGAGAACTCCGTGAGGTGTAGGATTTTGACGAATGAAAAGGCAACTTGTCTTCAAACGGTGAAGAACATGTAAAACATCTACGTGACGAAACTCTCCATCCCTTACCTGCTTCGCCAGATTTTTTTTAATTGAATAATCACTAACTGGCGCTAAAGTTGCGAACAAGTTTGGCGGTATGGTAGCTAATTAGATAGACTACCCTCATTAATAGGGGACTTTGATGAACTGCAAAGTTTGAAGGAGGCTACGGCGAGCCTACGTATGATGACGAACGAGGCTTTGCCTAAAGAAAAATTCCTGATTAAATACAACCGAAAATTGAATAGAATACGATATTCTATGTTACATATTCTTCTGAAAGACATACAAAGGTTCAGGAAGACTTTGATTAGAGATAGCTTTTGAATTACTGGTAGGGGAAAATACTTATTTTGGTTAGAACGAGACTATTGATGCAAGTTGCTTGAGAAGACAGCGTTCGTCTCGTGTAGATATCTATAAAAGACTTAAGTAGACAATGGAAATTATATTTTGAATGACCGTCTATAAAATAACCGAAAAGATTATATCAGACTGCTCGTGCGTTTTAAGACTGGATTTAACGGTAGATTATGTATTTCTAAAGAAATAAAACAAGATTGATAAGCTTTTGAAAAATAATAAACAAAGGAAATGAGACGAAAAATAATCTGAAAGCAGTGCGCCATCTTTATAAATACTGAAGAAATATCCCGTGGAAGTGGTTACGATTCGTCTAGACTTGTTCTACACTCAAATTCATTTAATTTCCAATTTTTCTAAGTTATATGAACTTTTATTTTTACGGAGCTCAGTGGTGATGTGAATGGTATCTTGCCCTTACGAATTCGATATTATGCCCACTATGTATGATAGCAAATATTTTATCGCAGAAAACGGAAACAGGGCCATATTTGGACTTAAGTAAGCTTTCAAATGAAAATATAAGTATTAAAATGCTCAAGACCACACTCGCTGAAATAGTGTAGTTATAATATAAAATATGGCTGCCTATGATTGTGAGATTTAAATAACAAATAATAGGCCTCTTGGCTATATTATACATGTCTTACATAAAAAGATATAGGAAAAAAGTGTCTCCCCATTCTTTTGCTTTTTATTTCTCAACTTAATTATGAAATACCTTTTCCACTTGAGTTTTTGTCCTTTAAATTTATTTATGGAGTTCCATACTCCTATCTTCACGTTTTACTGGTTTTTTTAAGTGTAAGATCATAATACATGTTTTTTTTTTACTTTTTCTTTATTGTAGTTTATCAGTAACATCAGTGCAAACTCACGATATACCAATGTTGCAATGACAAACTAATGATTTAATGAGTATGATTTATTTCCATACTTATATTTATACCGTGAAGTTTTAAAGAACGTATGTAACTAGGGATTTTCTATATCCAAATATTCTAGGGATTAACACAAAGATGAACAAAAGATAAGCCGTGAAAGAATGTCCGATCACAAAGGAAAGACAAGAAATATCAAGTCTCTTGGCATATGACAGGCGACCCAAAGAGCACCGATGCCATATAAAGATGAATCCACTCAGGCTATGATCTCGAAGAGGCATCCAATAAGCTGAAGTAATGGGTTCTGTGATTGCCTCGGTCGGCTAAGCTTACAAAATATGTTACACATCAGGGTGCACCCAATCTCAAATGTACGCAGGCTCTTACATACGAAAAAAAGTAATAGTTAAATAAAAGCCGATACACTACTCATATATATATATATATATATATATATATATATATATATATATATATATATATATATATATATATATATATATATATATATATATATATATATATATATATATATATATATATATATATATATACGAGGGTAAGTCAAAAAGTTCCAGGAAAAATTCAATATACTCTTTATTTAAGGAAATTCAAGCATCATTTTTCTACATATCTACCATCTAACTCTATACACTTTTCAAGGCGCTGTTTCCACCTCTGCAACCCTTCTTTGTAGAAATTTGGGGCCTTTCTATTAAACCATGTTGAAACTGCATGTTTAGCAGCATCCAAAGATTCAAACCGGACTCCTCTTAAGTGTTCCTTGAGTTTTGGGAACAGGAAAAAGTCTGAAGGAGCAAGATCAGGACTATAAGGAGGATGTGGAAGAGTTTCCCACCTAAATTACCGTAGGACTTCTCTTGCAACCCTTGATGAATGTGCTGGAGCGTTATCATGATGGAACAAAATTCTGCGGTGCAACTTTCCTCGACGTTTTTTAGCCAATGCAGTCTTCAGTTTTTGCAAAACACCTTTGTAGTAGTTCCCGGTGATTGTTTTTTGTCCTTCAAGGAAATCAATCAAAATCACTCCTTTGGAGTCCCAAAACACTGTTGCCATAACCTTCTGGGCAGATCTCGCCACTTTGAACTTCACTGGTGCAGCTGAACCTCTTGGTAATCATTGCTTTGATTGAATTTTACTTTCTGGGTCATATTGATGGATCCAAGTTTCATCTCCAGTAACAATCCGGTCAAAAAACTCTGATTCATTTGATTCAATCTTCGTTAAAACTGCAAGAGAAAGTTCAGCTCTTTGATGCAGTTGGTCTTCGCGCAACGCTTTTGGGACCCAACGTGCTGAAAGTTTACTCAAACCAAGATTTTCATTTAAAATTGAAAATGCGGAACCATGGGAGATCCCAGTTTCATTAGCTATCATATCGATAGTAATCCGACGATCTTCATCCACTAGATTCTGCACCAAAGCCACAATTCTTTCATTTTTTGCAGTCGATGGTCTTCCCTCTCTTGGGTTGTCTTTGAGGTCCTCCCGACCATCCTTAAATCACTTTATCCAATCATAAACAACTGATTTAGATGGAGAAGAATCTCCATAAACTTGTTGCAAAGCTTCAATAATTTTTCCTGGTTTCCAATCAAGCTTGGTCAGAAACTTGATGTTAGCTCTCATCTCAAAATTTTTATTTTCCATGGGTTCAAGAAGTTACTTTTCTGAAGCAGATGTTAACACCACGGTAGCAAGAGGATGACTGAGGTAACAAGTCTATATGGATCACTACATCACAGATAATTGTTTACCAAGTATTTGGGTTGTTTCATTCCTGTGTAAATACATCATTCAACAATTTTTCCTGGAACTTTTTGACTTACCCTCGTATATATATATATATATATATATATATATATATATATATATATATATATATATATATATATATATATATATATATATATATATATATATATATATATATATTACATATATGAGACATGATAAAATTACAGACATTGTAATTTCTTATTCATAATTTATATATGAGCTATAGCTAAGTCTTCGGGGATTCATTGCATTTGCCATCATTAGAGTTATTTACCTAAAAAATTACAGAAAATAAAATTAAATAATAGGAAAACTATAAGGTTAACTGGGTATAAAAATATATAAAAACAACCAATGTTGACGAAAACGTCAAAAATGGATATAAAGAATGATGTAAAGTAAAGGTAAAGAGTAAAATAAATGACATGCATAAATGAAGCAAGAGAAAACAAGAAATGAAATAACTAAGTATTAGAATTAACATGAAAGCAATAACTGAATAAAAGATTACAAACTGAACAGAATCACGAAATGAAAATACAGAGGAAATAGATGAAGGGAAATGCAAGATACACAATGAAATACCAAGAGTCTTCTGGAAAACTTGCTGTTAATTTCTGTGGTCAAAAGATATATAGGTAAGTCAAGAGAGGAGGCTAGACATAAAAGAGGGTGAGGTGGAGAATGATTTCCGAACAAGCTATCGTATGTACACTACAATGGAACTGGGGTTGTTTGACTAGTAAATGATAATCGATGTTTTACTCCCGGATACTCTAAAAACGGAAGGGAAAATATACCATCGTGTTTGACCAAAGATTTTGAAATTGCTGTATTCCATGAAATGTCAATAGGTATTAGAGAATCTTCTGGCACTCTATTCTTTTCTGATCAAAGATAAAATTCTTCATTGGAGGGTCGGGTAGAGCTCTCGGCTAGCACGCTGTTGGCCCAACGTTCGACTCTCTGACCGGCCAATGAAGAATTAGAGGAATTTATTTCTGGTGATAGAAATTCATTTCTCGTCATAATGTGGATTCCACAATAAGCTGTAGGTCCCGTTGCTAGGTAACCAGTTGGTTCTTAGCCACGTAAAATAAATCTAATCCTTCGGGCCAGCCCTAGGAGAGCTATTAATCAGCTCAGTGGTCTGGTTAAACTAAGATACGCTTAACTTTGATCAAAGATAAACTTCAGTGATGTCTGACACCCCAGTGAGAATCACTGAGACCCTTACGTAGTCGCTGGATGCGTCCTGTTCTTTCAAAGACTGAGGTTTTTTAGAAACGAATATACAGTCAATATATATATATATATATATATATATATATATATATATATATATATATATATATATATATAAAAGTATACCTTTCTCTATATGCACAAACACACATACTATATAAATCTATATATATATATATATATATATATATATATATATATATATAAAAGTATACCTTTCTCTATATGCACAAACACACATACTATATAAATATATATATATATATATATATATATATATATATATATATATATATATATATATATATATATATATATATATATATGCATGTACGTAATATGTATAAATAATACCATCTTTAATCATCGTGGATACTCGCTTAGCATTGGCCAAAAGAATCAAGCTCTTTTGTACACGTAAATGAAATATCACATAGAACTAATTGGCTGTATAGTAAAATGATGACAATATTTAATTATATGATACCAAGAAACATTTCAGAATATGTATTATTACAGATAACAAATAAAAATATTGCAATGTAAGTCGAGGAACAAACTGCCTCGATCACATTTCCCCAAGAAGATTAAACGAGATTTAAAAGAGAAACTAAAGAATATAGGTAATAATAAACGTCATCACGCTCTCTTGACCCCAAAACGGGTGAAGAAAGTCCCCCTCCCAAAACACACACACACATATACTGTATATACATATATATACTGCATATATATGTATATAATATGCACATATGTGTACATATATACATATATAAATATATATACATACATAATTGTGGATTTTCTTCATCCATTATAAGCAATTCTTGTTAATGTTAATGTCTTGTACCTTTCCTGGGCTGATCCATTCGTGCAGCTGTAGTTAGAATAACACATGACACACACACAATATATATATATATATATATATATATATATATATATATATATATATATATATATATACATATATATTTGTGTGTGTGTGTGTGTATGTATGTATGTATATGTATGTATATTATATATATAATATATATACATATAATTTTCTGGACACTTAATTTTACCAAATACGTATGCAATTGTAATAACCACAATGCTCTCTGAACTTATACATTCCCTGAGGCTTTTTGATACGTTTGTCACTGCAAAATTTAAAGATCGAAATGAAGAAAGTGAAGAAATTCTGCTACGGACGTCAGCATTTCTTCAGTTTCTTCAACTGGAACTTAAGGGTTTGTAGTGACAAGCGTATCCAAAATGCGTGAGGAAATTTAGAGGTTAAGAGGGCAATTGTGGGTATTGCAATTACACATACACAAACACACACACAGACAAAACAGCCAGCACGAAGAAACAGAAGAAAAAGGCAATCATTCGCATTCAAGTCCTCTTGTATTGTGTTCCACTGCCATTCTTTTCATCTCTGTGTTGGGAGTTCTGATCGTGACACACTAAAAGAAACGTGGACATGAATCTATGTCCACCGTGTCTAGGGAAAAACCGCAGCAGTCCCTTGCAGGTCTCCTTTGATTGGGGAGACTTGGGATGGCGGGATATGGAGACGGTTTGTGGATGATGAGGTTAGAGACTGGATAAGGGAGCTTGGTGGAGGAGGGTTGGGGGATATAAGATGGGGTCGGGATTGGGGATAAGATGATATTCATAAATGGCATTTTGGTTATACGAGAGCAATCTACTCCGAGAAAACGGTAGATGGGAAGCTGAGCCGAAAACTCATAAGGTGCTAAAGGGAGGGAAAAAGGAGTAAGGAAAAAGTAGTCTGAAGCTGAAAACGGAAAAGAAACGGGCATGAGAGGCGGGGGGGTGTGAGGAAAGGAACATCAGATGTGCAGTAATAAGATACCTTTCCTGATTGGATTCCCAAAAGATAAGACGAGAAAGCGGAAACTCGATAAGGAAAAGATGAAGTAACTGCAACTTCAAAAAGAGATCTGAGCAGAGAGAGGAGGAAAGGTCCTCCTCTCGCCCGGCATTGGACCCGCAAGCGCATCTGTAGGAAGCACTTCATAAGAGGTCGCAGCAGGTGTCTCCTCGGGTGTATCGGGAGGGTAATAATGGCACTATTCATTCCGTCAGTGGCACGCATGCTGCTCTCGATTGGCGGCCAGTGCGGAAAGAGAGAGAGAGAGAGAGAGAGAGAGAGAGAGAGAGAGAGAGAGAGAGAGAGAGAGAGAGAGAGAGAGCTCCATGGCCATCGCGCGCGGTACGGTCTCTCGAATGGTTTTTTCCATTTTTCTCGTTCTTTGATATTACCTTTTTCTTTTTTCCGTTTTTCATAAACGTTTTCAGCTGCAAGTGTTTCTGCATATGATGGTCTTTGTGCCTGGCCTTGAAAGTATAAATATTGCTTATGCTTTCTTGCGAGGAACAGAATTTTGTTTATTTTTGTTTGTTTGTTGTATTGTGGCTCTTTGTTCTTGCAATCAGGAGCGTCATCATAAATTTATTAGGGTTTGTAACACCTAATTCTGCATACACTAACCACTAACGGGAAACTCTTGCATAATGTTCAAGAAAGAAGGTATTACAATGAACAAGTGAAATGTGAGTCTCTGATATAAATGAACTTTCCTTATGTTACTCGTCAGATAATATTAGTAAATGAATTTTCTGCTAAATGATTTTTTCAACAAAACATTATTCACGCAAATATCCGTGAAATAAAATGTAGGTAAAACATCTCAAACCAAATTAAACAATACAGAGCAAAATAAAAATAAAACAAAAATGGTATTTTGACAATTACGAACTTTCGGAAATCACTCGGTATATATAAGTTGTGACATGAATAAAATTCTAACTTTTGTTTGAAATATGGCAATTAAAAAATGGCTATTGTCCACACGCTACCGCCAAGTATACTCGTATGCGGCAAGGGATCTCTGCCATTCCTCCATGAACTGCTTTGCCAGTGCTAACTCTGTATCCGAACACTCAGTTTCCCACCTTTTCTTCCGTGTAGGCGTGCCAGATAAGATTAATTTTGTAAGTTTTCCATATTCAGCTTTCGGGAATTTTATCGTCGATTTACTTTAGAATTTAGGTTAAAAGTATTGTTTAGTTAAAAATACTTCTGTCCAATGCTGCATATTACGTCTCAGAAGGAGACTTCTCGGATAATAAATTAGTTTAACATCCTTAAACTTCTGGACCACAACTGGAGTGAATAAGTCCGACTTTCTAACATGCAAATGAGATGTTACACTCATCTATGTGTTGATAAAAGACCATAACTTTTAATAGAGTATCTATTTTTTTAAAAGCCTTTCCTGATTCAGGGAAATTGTCAGACAGTATTCATGAATAAGCTTATTTATAATTACAGAGAAAATCATTTCAGTTTTTTTCGGAAATGCAACTATACTGTTGATTATGCGAATATTGCAGAAATACATTTGAAAGAGAAATTGTCTGGATAACGTTCATCCTATAACAAAGATTTTTTCTTGATGCTTCGAGGCTAAGGGCAAATCATGTCATTATGGAACTTACTTGAATAGAAGGAGAAAAGAACTGAAACATTTTATACTGCAGAGAACGCGCAAATTCTAGAGAGAAGGAAACATATTCAATACTATTCTTCAAGAGCAATTTTCAACCATAAAATTTTGACGAGGTCAGCTTCTTTTTCATTCGAATTTAACTGTTCTCTTTTCCTGTCATGAACTTTTAAATCCAAATTACCTATCATCAATGGCCAAACGCGGTCTAAGTGAATAACTTAATCAATGGTAATTTGGTTATTCATTTTTTTTATGTTTTCAGCTGGATTATGAAAGATCAGACCGAGGGAAGTCATTCATTATCACCCAGTTCTTTTAGTCAATTTCTATTCAACCAGACCTTGAGTAGTAATTGAGTGATATTCATATTCATTTCAGGCAACCGGAGATAAGTACGGCAGAAAAATTAATAGTTGGGTAGGTACATGAGTGAGGGTGATTGATGGGATGAAAGATCCATAGAAAACAGAAGAACTGATTAGTAGAAAGACAAAGCTAGGTAAAGAGTACTCTTGATGCATTCATGCACAAGCATACACTCACAAGCACACACCCATACGCATATATATATATATATATATATATATATATATATATATATATATATATATATATATATATATATATATATATATATAATATATATATATACAGTATATGTATATATATATATATATATATATATATATATATATATATATATATATATATATATAGAGAGAGAGAGAGAGAGAGAGAGAGAGAGAGAGAGAGAGAGAGAGAGAGAGAGAGAGAGAGAGTCCATAAAGTAATGTCACTGGACAATGTAAATAATGATTCACTTTTGTCAGCTCAATTCCAGTAATATTCGTAAGTGCATTACATCTAGACATAGTGCATTACGTTGATCAGCCTGGTGTTTATGAATACTTATATGATTGCATATAAACTGTGCAGAATTTTTGTCCCGTTCTAATGCTTTTGCTGTATCCTTACCTGTTTAGCAAGCATGAAATGAACTGCAATCAGAAAGGAGGATTTTATGTCATTAAACGAAGCGTATTGCAACTGTTTTATGTTTCAGTTCCCTCTTGACATTAAAGACTCGAAATTCTTATCATAACGCAAAATATCAGGAAAATACGAAAAGTATTTGTTGTTACGGCACTCGTTAGTATTTGTTCAGTAACACTGTAAAATGTTTCTCTTGTTCAAGAGTTCTCGTGAATAGCAAATTTATTGGAGCCGGCAACATTTAACATTGTTCTAAATGCACTAAAATGTATTGATATGAAAATTAGCTTTTTAAGATTCAGAATTAGTATATGACAGACACACGTATTTGAACGAATAGGTTTTTTATTCCATCCTATATTCAAAATTAGCTTTCTAGTCTTTGTCTACATATTCAACAAGAATACAGAAGGAAGAACTTGGTTCATCCACGTCTGTGCGTGTACCTGCCTGCCTGTCAGTTCGCAAGGTATAAAAGATATCTCAAAGTATTCCTGTTAGGTTTCCGTGAAATTTGAAAGAGGGATGATCTGTGGGTCAAGGAAGAGTTAAACTGAGTTTCAGGTGAACTATGATCCTGATGTTGTTCAAACAATGATAAATTTCCTTTATTGATAGGTGGGGGCATGCACTCTCGTCTTTACAATATAGAATTCTCTCGTATCAGTTATGGCTTTAACATGGATTGGTAATACAAAAATTATGTATGTATATATATATATATATATATATATATATATATATATATATATATATATATATATATATATATATATATATATATATATATACATACATACATACACACATTGCACTACAACTTTGTGAAGTGATATAAATCAAAGGATTAACAAGGAAGTGCCTAGACCGAAAAATCTATGGAGACAGAGAGCTACAGAGGTGCAGTAGGCGTGAGGAGGAGAGGCGTGTTGCATGACATGACCTTATATATATGGGAAAACGATATCCACTTATACCTCACTTGCTGGCCGCGTGGGTTAAAATGCGTCCACTGTAGTCCTGAGTTCTTGTCTTCGCGGGTTCGAGCCCACGAGACGACGAACTTATTATCAAACTGAAAAATTCCCCTTCGGTAACATATATGAAAATATATTATTTCCGAGGTAGAGCGAATTGGATATTAAAGGACGTTTGTAGCTTACTGACTGAATATGAATCACGGTGATGTGATAAAAAAAGTCATATATATATATATATATATATATATATATATATATATATATATATATATATATATATATATATATATATATATATATATATATATATATATGAATTATAGACACAATCTCCAGGTCACATTGAACCTGTGTGTGTCACTTCTGTCACCCGGAGTGGTGTGAGAGTCTACAGCCGAAATAAGAAATAGTCTTCCTCGAAAAATTTGAAGAAATAAAGAGTAAAGGAAGGTATCACACTTCAGGTTAACATACCATGGAGTCCAATTCACGCAATACTTCCTTTACATATTTTTTCAAATAGATTTCATTAGATACTAAAATTAATAAGTTTTATCTTGTCTGTTGACTGAATCTTCCTGGAGTCAGCTATGTCCTAATTTTATAAGTAGCCCAACTTATTCCGATCAAGGAGCTCGATAGCTTATTTTCTCACCCTAGGTTCATTTGATAGGAAATCGAACAAAGCCCTTCCGTCGATCCTAAAATGTCCACTTTTTCCTTTTCCGCTCTTTTTTGCATTCTAAACTTTCTCTTTCCCCTAAAAGAGACTTTCCCCGTGCTTACTATTTTGGGGCTTAGCAAACAACACCCCCCCCCCTCCCTCTGTTACCACCGTTACTGCTGGCACGCTCCTAAAAACTCACTGTGACTAATTTGTGTCTTCTCACCGTTTCTTTCACAGCCTCTCCTCTTGCTTTCACTCTTCCCTTACATGTCTCACTCTTTGTTCTTCACCTTTTCCAGAGAGAGAGAGAGAGAGAGAGAGAGAGAGAGAGAGAGAGAGAGAGAGAGAGAGAGAGAGAGAGAGAGCTGTAAAAATATAGTGGATGTCTTGAAAAAAGAAAATGTTTGTCATGTTTTATTGCGCATTTCCTTGTCACTACTATGTATTATATAGAACCGCAAGGTTTATCTGTAGTTCCGGGAAATACCTGGTTTTATTTCGTTTTTAAATTATCTTTCACACCTCCCTTCTTTTTTCTTTTCGCCGCTTTGCCTCAGAGAAATTTTAGAAAATGTTACGGAAGTAAAAGTGATGTTTATTTTCTGACATGTTTGTGGACAATAATGACAGATGACGAGTTTACAGTGGGTGTGACGGACATCTAGTAAACAGATCATGCAAAAACAAATCCTAACGAAACAACCAACGTCATCGACTCTGGGAATCCATTGGGTGTAACCAAACAGTGATTTGACTCCCATTACCGATATTGAGTCGAATTCTTGTCTTTTTTATCCTTTTGTCTAAATGAGAGAGAGAGAGAGAGAGAGAGAGAGAGAGAGAGAGAGAGAGAGAGAGAGGCAAAAACAGGAGAAGGAGACTTAATTCTCATCAAGCGATCTCGAATCCCCTGTACCCTTAATTGGAGACATCGATTTAGATCGTGGACTTGTTCGCGGGGGGTAAACAAAGACTAGTAATTGCTTGGTATTCTCTGTTTGTTCTTTGCCTCTCCCTTTTCTATTCTGTTCCTTTACTGCCACCATTCGGTCGTTGGTATTCATGAACGTGCTAGTCTTATTCTTATGTCAGCATTTTCTCTCATTACGAAAGGTTCTATCGCGCAAGTTTGAATAAATGTGCGTCCGAAATGTACTCGGGGTTCCTGAACCCCAGCCAGCCAACGTAATTAGCCAAATTCTTGGCGAATTTCAATCGGTTCTTTATCACGAAAGGAAAGTTGTTTTGCTTGTCCGTGCTACAAAAGGTAGCGGAATTTTTCGAAGCATAATTGAATGATGTCGGAAACAGCTTTTAAATTCGATAGGAGAAATCGAATGGGAGTTCGTTGCAAAGTGTTACGCATTGTGTTTGGAATAACAAGAAATATGCGTTTCGCATGCTAACAAAACAAGGCGACTGAGAGTCTGCTCTTAAATGTTTCTTTTAGATACGAACGGTCTGTTTCACGAAGTCTTTTGGTTAAGGGAATAGGGTTGAAGTTTCTAAAGTGTTACTTTAAGGAAATACAAATTATTATTGTTATGAAATTAAGATAGAGACTTTACATCAGTTATTATTATTATTATTATTATTATTATTATTATTATTATTATTATTATTATTATATTATGATGATGATGATGATGATGATGATGATGATGATGATGATGATGATGATGAGTAGGAAAGATTGAAATTTATTTGGCTCATTTTGAACAATGGCAATAATAATAATAATACTAATAATAATAATAATAATAATAATAATAATAATAATAATAATAATAATAATTATTATTATTATTATTATTATTATTATTATTATTATTATTATTATTATTATTATTATTATTATAATGTTCTCCTCGAAATGGGGAAATATACTGCCGAGACATTTGTCACCGAGGAAAGTCACATCTGGGCGTTTGTCTTCCCTTTGTTTGTCCTTTCTAGTCTCCGGCTTTTGAACAAAAAAGAAGAATAATAAAAGATGTTTCTTTAGCTCCTCTAATATCCTTAGAACAATAAAGGGGAACCTTTCCTTCGTCATGCAGTTTAGAACTACACAAAAAGAGAAAACATTAATCTACCCTTTTCTTCCCATTTAAAGCATAACAACAGGCGTTACATCAACTACTTAATAAATGATTCATAATCATAACAGAAATACTAAATGCTGAATACTATGCTTTGAAACATTGGGAAAAAGGACTTTATCATAACTATCATACATTAAAAACTTAAAATATCGGAAAAAGGTATTGTAAATTCTCTGTCTCTATATACAATATATAAAATAACGAAAAGTCCATATAAAGTTTATTCAAAATCTTAACCAGTGCTTGTCATGAAAAAATTATGCTGAATCAGAGGACGAATGTGCACGGAAACATTCATACAACCATTGATAGGTTTCTCCTTATGGGACATTTATAATCATTCGTAAGAACGGAATCTGGCCTAAATAGAATTAACGTTTAAAGAAATTTTATTATTTTAAATCCCAATCTGACTGCGCTATAAATTTAGGTTCATGTTCCAGATCTATCGTTTTGTCAACAACAACAACAACAACAACAACAACAACAACAACAACAATAATAATAATAATAATAATAATAATAATAATAATAATAATAATAATAATAATAATAATAATGCAAAATAAAAAGGCTTATGTACACACACACACACACACACACACACACACATATATATATATATATATATATATATATATATATATATATATATATATATATATATATATATATATATATATATATATATATGCGTGTGTGAATGTGCATGTTTGTGTGTATGTGTGCATTGTTAGCGAAACCTATGCTTAATGAAACCGTCACCCTTTACAGAGGTAACCCAACTAATCTGCCGGTGGAACAATAATAATAAAATAAGAAAATAAAAGCTGCAAGGTTCGACCCACTTTGCCTGGCCTCTCCGGCCATTTTTCTTTTTTCCCATTTTTCTAGCTGGCATGTAAGAGTAATGGAAACAGCTAGTTGGTCTTTTTTTATTTTTACTAACAAACAGTTGTTCTCTATTATTTCTTAATGTGGGCTCGAAATCTCACCTGGACTTTTCACTCTAACAATTAAATTTTATTTTATGTCCACACAAAACTGTAAAATGTTAGATAAAAGCTAGTATTTATTTCGATATCTTCATGTAAACACAAAATTAACAAAGAGGAGACATTATTTGTTGTTCAATTCAATGAGGTGAGTTATGTAAGATTACATGTTTAAGACTACTTTCGAAAAGTCACTACTTAACTTACATTTGGTGAAAATGTTACATTGATAAGAATAAGTCTCCTCCTTCTTCCATGCTCTGTGAACAATAAAACATTCAAACAAGTATTTATTTACATTCCTGCTCACACCTTCGGTTCTCTGAAGCTTTCATTTTCTTTCGATATTGACAAATAATGAGCAGTCATTGTATAGATCTTTTCCTTGCCATATTTTAAAAGTTCCAGTTGGCCGTATCTGAATATTTCTGAGAATGGTTCCTCCCCTCTTACATATTTGTTATACCAATCATGCAATTGTCGGCATTTACTGTTTAATTCTCTACGTGTGGTACTAGGATTTACTTTACGCCCCCTAGTTTATCTGTTTTCCATTGCATATTCGTTTACTAGATGAGAAAAATCTGTAGTTGCTACAGTCATAGCCATTTCTAGGTCGTATAATTAATTTTGACATAAATTTTCTATTAAAGGCAAAATCACTGTTCACAGAAAATGTTCAAGATACGCTTTCTTAAATAAAGAGGAAGACATATACCCTGATTCCTGTAAATACCGATCTAACATATGGAAGTGGAGTTCAAAACAAAAAAAAACATGAATAAAATTAAAAACTTTATAAGGAGTACTTCAGGATCATCATACAAAATATCAGATATTTCTTTTATTCTTAGGTAAACATTACCGACTCTAAATCTTCTAGACTGCTTGCAGTACGATAATAGCAACATTCATTAACAACGGTCCACAAACTCTATTCAATAATATATTAACATAATTTTGCAAAGATGAATCGCATATATTTTATAATAAAAGTAATACCCAAAACAGATTAACTCTTTGTGCAGAAAATGTCAAAAAAGAAAATGTCAAAGACTTTTAGTCGTACGTGGAAAGTATAAGGAAGCCTTATTCTGGATACTCACTTTAGAGCAAAGGCAGTATTATTTGGAAAAGCGTCAACAAGCATTCTCGCACAAGACATAGTGTATTCTGAAGTTTAAGATTTTCTCCCTGGCCACTTATTTACAGCAGTTTCATAAACAGTGGTGTTGTGTGTCTGTGTGTAAAGAAATAACATAACACACGTAGGAAAGGGTAAAAATTGATTGATATTTGCAACGATAAAAAAATGATAGCAAGTAACGTAGAATGCAATATTCCTTGAAAGTCTCCGGTATGTGATACGACCTACATTATATCAAAAGAAAATCTCGCTTTCTTGAAGGCTAAAATGAATTCTTTTCCTCAAACAGACTCGATGCGGAAATTGTTTGCTCTTTGTCGTCAGATGCTCTGAAGCTCGTAACTTCGTAAGGAGACTAAGACGTTTGCTCGCGTTATTAAACTTTAATGGCGAAGTCGAAGTACATTGCCTCGTACAAAAGGAATCTGAGAAATTCACTTCGCGCCTTGAAGCAGAATCGATTTGCAGTTGAATAAAGAGAGAACCTGTGTAGTGCCCACACAAACACACACACACACACACACAATCATATTTGAATCTTCAATCAGGTATAAACATTTGTTTTCTGTTATATACTAAGTATTTCTTATTAGATATTTCCATTTACATTGTTTAGGTGTCCTTACCAATTTGGTTGAAATTTCCCCAAATGACCTATAATTCCTTAAACAATTAATTTATGAAAACCAGTATATCCAACCACTTAATGTTCTTTCCCAACCAAAAGCTTAAAAGAATGGAAAATATTTGTAAAGAAGTGATGGGCCTTTCCCTTAAAAAGAATCTTAACTATGGTAAGATTACAGCAATAATGCCAAGCAGTTTCAGGAGACCATTTCAAAGTAGGAGGGTAAAAGACAGTAAGGTGTTAATGATTTGTTTATTATTAATTATTATTATTATTATTATTATTATTATTATTATTATTATTATTATTATTATTATTATTGAACTGAATACTTCTAGCCTCCCGGCTTTGTGAAAAGGACATACTAGCGAAACGTGAAGTAGGGAACATAATAACTACAGCAATGTAAAAGAGAAAAGAGAGGGGCAACAGCAGTTGCTTTTTTGGTGGTCACTAATGGTAACCGGAAATTACGAACCCAGAGAGTAATAAGAGATGGCATGGGCCGGATATTCTATGGATTCTAAGAGAATGTCACCCATGCTTATTTCCTGGTTGGGACCCTGGTGATCTATAGGTGATGCCTAGATGTTTCCCCCAGTAAGTTGTGTGCGTGCGTGCGTGCGTGCGTGTAGTCGTTTTTTTAAAACTGCCAATACAAGGGAAAATATGACAGACATCTTTTCCTACAACTACTATTCTCTTCTCAGCTTGTATTTAGCAACTAAAAAACTACCTCTCTCTCTCTCTCTCTCTCTCTCTCTCTCTCTCTCTCTCTTTCTCTCTCTCTCTCATCTCTTCTCTCTCTACTCTATAACGCAAATTTTTCCTCAGTGTGTATCTTATTTTCACAGGCCTTCACAAATCGCAGTCGCTAATTATAAGAAAAAAAGTTCCACCTAAAATGGTTACCTTTCAAACACAAAAAAACAAAGCAAAAAATCAGACATTTCCTTTGGTCAGGTAAGTATTCGATACTATTACTGCGAAAGTTTTATGGCTCTGTTCTCAACTTCAGAGGGGCACAATAGATGTTACGGTAAGAGGATTAATGGGTATCACTTTATTTTCAAACATTCAGTACTGCCCACGGAACCGTTTTTCACTCTTTCGCTTAATGGAGCTTATAGACAATAAACACGAGAGAGAGAGAGAGAGAGAGAGAGAGAGAGAGAGAGAGAGAGAGAGAGTAGAGAGAGAGAGAGAGAGAGACGAGAGAGAGAGCTTTTATCTAAAACATTTGCACAAAAAGAATGTTTGCTGTTACCTGAAATACTATGGAAAATCATTCAAATAAATTTATATAATGTATGAATAGTCAGAGTGCACTGTACAAGTCCCATTTATTTTTAGTTTTATGTGGGTCAAAGCCAATTTCCAGAAGAGAGGTGTTGCCTAAATATAAATATACTCGATGCCTTCAATGTTTTTAAAATATACTGTTTGACATCTTGGAACATCAGTTCTGTTCCTGGTGTTGCAAAAATTCACTCTATCTCCTAGTTTTGCCGTCTCGCAGCTTAAAACGTTCCCCACAATTTAAGAAATTTTGTTTCATCTGCGAT